>OX421455.1:12794616-12797116 GCA_949126865.1 Montipora capitata | reverse complement strand
ATTCCCTAATTCGCCCTGATGAAGGACCAACGCTCGAAACGTCAGTTTTCGATTTTCTCTAAGGTGTTTAATTTATTTCTGTGTTTCACTTTCCCACCAACGCGGCACAGCATTTTCTTTAGAAAGTAGGCCACTTTATCCAATTACACCAGTCTTTGACGTAAAAAAATAATAATAATAATAATTAATCTTGCAACACCATCAACAAGTGAAGATAGAAGTGCTGTTAATTTAGTACATGAAAAATGGAAATAAATACTTTACACACAAACTTAAACAATTTCATTGTTAATTAAACAAGTAGTAGTATCGACCTCTTCTGACCCATTTTTACAGGTAGTCATCAAGTCAGGTGCATAAATTAGGCGCAAGTTTGAAAAGGTAACCCTAGCTCAACGTGAAACAAGTGCATCCCAGGTTGCATAAATTAGGGTTAATAATGCTTAATAATAATGCTTAATAATGTTTCCCATAATGAATAAAATGCAATAGATATACAAGAAACTAAATTTACGCCATAATAATTAACATACAGTTGGGAGGATAACAACAGGGGAAAACTGAATTCCCATATAAAAGCTGAATCCCGCATCTATACAAGGTTGACAAAACGAAAATGACATAAAAGAATTATGGAAATGTTAATCTATTAAACACACATATACATATAAGTTTTAAAAAACTATTACAAAGGGATAATAATAATCAGGTACTTGTGAGCATAGGGGTACGTAAGGGGCAAGTTGGAGCATGGCTGGTCCCAAGAGACACCATAACCCCACCTCCAAGTGAAACAACACGTGCACACTTCGGCAAGGAAAAGATATTAGGGAGCTTAAGCAACAACAACGGCAACGGCAACGAGAACGTCATCTGAAAATATAAATTCGCGTTATTTTAACCTCTTCGTGACTACGTATTTAAACCTTTTTAATATGACAAGGGTGTGGTAGTTCCTCAAAAATTACACTGGTCGGAAACGCCGTTAATTCAGGGGAGAAAATGAAAATTTATCCTCAAGTCCCTTCGTTCTTCAAAAAAACCTTAAATTTGGCTATTTCACTTTGTTAGGGACTTAAAGATCTACTACGGCGACGGCGACGAAAACTTCACTTCAAAATGTAACTTTGAACGTTCCCCCTACTGTTATCTTCCCAGCTGTATGTTAATCCATTATGTTATCGTATATCTGTTGTATTTTATTCATGATGGGAAACATTATTAAACATTAAACATTAAACGATTTATCCACGGCCCCTTCACATTCTTATCGATGAAAAACACTCGTGTACGTATTTATGCGACGTGGTAGGCACTTGTTTCAAGTTGAACTAGGGTTACGTGTTGTTCAAACTTTCCCCTAAGGTTTGCACACCCCCTTCTTTTGTTTTTCTCATTGATGACGTCATTTGATGACTACCTGTCAAAATGGGTGTGAGGGGGCTCATACTACTACTCAAACACATTTCAGGAATACATCGAGAAAAAAATGGTTTAGAGTATATCATTTCATTAATGAATGATGTAAACATAATTCCAGATGAATATAGTCTTGATAACTCAAAAACAAAAATTGACAATTTTCAAAACAACTCTCATACAAATGCCATAAGAGTTGTTCGCCTTGGTTTGGAAAAACAACTGGAAGTAATTATAGATCAAGAATTCGTTTTGGCTTTTATCCACTTTGTTCAAAGGAAAAGAAAACTTGTACTGCCTTTGTTGAAATTGACAAAAGATACAACTATGGTTTGCTGTTAATGAAACAAATGCAGAAGAAAATACTGCTAAAAAAAATAAAAATATAGAAACATATATTATACAAGAAGCATTGCTAAATTAAATCTAACTTTTTGCCGAGGTCCTCCAATTTACTTATATAATGATAAGTGTTACTAGATACTGATTTCTTTGATGTCAAGGTAGGGGTCCTACAGGGTGATACACTTGCACCATTCCTATTTGTAACCACCCACGACAATGCTCTGAGATCATGTCACTAGACAATCACAAACACCAAGGATTTGCCTCACCAGAGAGGCTCTCTAGTAGACATCCAGCTAAAATAATAAGAAATTGATTATGCTGAAGACGTAGCTGTTGCTTCCGATACTACATGCCTTGTAAACACGTCGATGACAAAAAGAAGAAATGTGTAAGTGCTAGGGTAACCTTCTTGCTAGGGTAACCCAAACAAAAGGGTTACCCTCCCTCTTTGTAAACAGGGCCTGAAATGTAATTTCTTTTTTTTGGCTGACAGAAGTTCTGAATTTTCCAATTTTTTGTAATTGTGTGTAAATCGCTAATCATTTGTGGATCTGCCTCTGCAATATATCTAATACTACATTAACATAACGTATTACAATTTTTCTGTAATAAAAGTTATTGCTTATATTCTACAAGGTTTTTTAAATAAATTTCTCTCGCTTTGTTTTTTTGTGGCATTTTATTCAATAAGAAAATATATAAAAAAAATATATATAATATTATAATATAATGG
>OX421455.1:12744616-12782116 GCA_949126865.1 Montipora capitata | reverse complement strand
TGGAGGCAGTGTGGCCCAGTGGTTAGAGCGCTTGCCTTCAGATCCGGAGATCCCAGGTTCAAAACCCGCTCTGACCACTCGTTGAATTTGAACGTACCAAAAATCTCCCAAAATGTTTGTCGCTGATGGTAACTTTTTATATTCTATATTAACGGTTCAAAATTATTGTTGTTTTCAAGTCGTAAATATTTTATTCTCGATCGACCGTCCCGGAAACTTCCTTCGGTACTCTTTTATTTGTTATTCTTCAGAGACTGGAATGCTGTAGTTCAATACCACACAATTCAGTGCCTTCTGATTTTCTGTAACACGTACCACAGGCAACCCAGTGTATGCTTCAGGGAAGCATCTCGTCTATTTTGACTTCAGGGTGAACTATTTACACAATCATGAGGTTAAGCGGCCAGTCAAAAAAGAATTTGTAGCTGAAAATCTAAACATCTATGAGACACAAAAACAGCTTTATCGCAAATAACAATGAAGTTTTTTACTATCTGAATGGTTTTGTGTTAGAGTATAGCGATATATTGTTGAAAAAATGTTAGTTTTAAAGGGGCAATGTCACACAAAATTATTTAATTTCATGGCATTCAAAATTCCCAAAAAGCATGAGTAATGTAAACAATCTTTGCACCAGTAAGTCGAAGCAATAAATTGAATTAACCAGGAACTTACATGTAAAGAAATATTGTTGGCTTCCCAAATAAACTTCATTTTACGCTATAATGACAAAACAGATCTTTTCCTGACGATAAAAACTTTGCTACCTATCAATCATTTGACAGAAAGAAAACATTCCTGTCATTTTTATAAAAAGTCCTCCCGTAGCACATTTCAGCCCACTTATGCAAATTTGTTAAGTTCGAATATTACACAACATGATGAATTCACAAAGGAAAATCGCACAATTTTTTTTTCCAGCGAAAAATGTATTGAAACAAACAACATATAAATTTGCTATTAGAGGCAAAAAAACCTCATAATTCCTCGATTCGCTCTGAGGAAGGGCTAACGCTCGAAACGTCAGCTTTTAGAATCTCTGTATGGTGGCCAATTTACATTATCAACTCCGTTGATAAAACCAAATTTTTGTACACTACTTCCCCAGGCAGCACCACAGTTTCTTCAACAGAAAACACAGCTGATGTATTCAAGGCGTTCGATCCTTTCTCTGAGTTTGTTAAACCCATATACAGACAGAATAGAAAAAGTTACCAGAGAATTTGCCATTTGGTTTCAGTGTTGTACATAACACTACATTCACAAAATATTGACATCTGACGGCGAAAGATGCAATTGTTGTTGATGCCCCTTATTCATCGCTTTTAAGGTAAATTCCAGATATTATCGAATTGACGTTCCATTATTGAGCTCCGAAAGGGTATATTTTGTTTAAAGATCCTATAAAACACCATTCGCGTTACATCGATCGCCATTGTTAGTACTGTGTCCACCTGATAAAATCTATGCATTTCCAGTACCCCCTGAAACGAACCAAAGATACGCGCACGATACTCTAAGCACAAAACTATTACTTAGCAGGGAAGCGACAGGTTTTTCCATCTTCCTTACACGGGAAAAAACGGAGAAATGACACCCATTTTTCAGCTGGTTTGCTACACTGGCAGCCCAGTAAAAAGTCGTGCCTTAGTATTTTCATTGGTTTTCATTTGTTTTACCTTTGTTTATACGGCACGTAAAAGAACAAAAAACTAAATAAATGACGTTCTTAACTGAATTTCAGCCTGGGTATATTCTTTGTACAGACCTCTTTGATAATGGCCAAATAAAATATCTATCTGTTTTACTACTAATACGCTTTCTACCCTCAAAAGGAATATTCAAAAGAATATTTGTTTCAAAATGAGGGCAGTAGGTTTAATTGATATAAATACAAAAGAATGTAAAGGAGGTCGCCATTTTTGAAAGTGGTCTATGTTCTTAAAATTTTGGTTAATCTCCGTTCTTATAAAAAAAAAAGTGTATATTGCATCTTTAATCAAAGGCGTATTACAAACAAGATGAAAACTCCTTTAACCAGGGTGGCCCATTCAGCAACTAGGCTGATATCCAGAGGGACTCTTCACATAGACAATATTTAGAATCATCTAAAGTAAGTAAACTACGACTAAAATGTATAAGTACATCTGGTGAAACATTTACTGGTATCCGCCCATCCTCATCCCCCATCACAAATATAAAATTAGATATCGTGAAAACAAAATATGATAAAAATAAATAAAATTCAAATACCTAAGAAGTATCTTTTCAAGCCACTTTTGAAAATACTAAAATTGGAGGTTTCCTTGATTTCTTTCGGTAATAAATTAAATATAAGTTATCTTGAATATCTGAATTCCCTTTTACTGTGACTTTGGTAATTTTAAGTAAAGTTAAAACAAGGCCACTTTTTGTTCTGGTGTAGGAAGAATGAAATTTAGTCTTCCTATAGTAAAGTAATTACTATAGAAACTAGGCCATGGAGGCATCTAAATGCTAGTATACACTTGCACATTTGTCTGAACCAACAACAACAGCAACAAACATATTTATTTATATGACACAATGACAACAGAGAGAGGAAAAAAGGGAAAAAAGGACAACATTACTTATGTAAGATATAAAACCGCCTAGAAAATAACTAAAGAGCTAATCTAGCTAGGAGGCATACTAATAAACTATTTCATTTTTTTGTCAGTTGTTACATGGAGGCACAAGTATGATAAAAAAGCAAGAACACGCACACTCATAAGTCATCGCTCAAAGAAGATTGGAAAACAAAACAACAGCAAGAACAACAACAATTAAGACTCGAGAATATTTTTTTTTTAAGGACTGATCAAAGTTGCAAAGGCTAAGACTGTTGAGAGATTCTTCAAAATTATTCCAATCTAACATAAATTGTTCTCACGGAAGGAATTCAAAACGTCGATATAGAGGCTAGCCTAGTTTCATGCTTGTGCCTTGAAGATATACGGGTAAAGAAAATACTGAAGAAAAATGGGAGCATATTAAATGAAATTTAAACATGAAAATATATAACATCAAGGAATTTCAAAATGTTAAAATCTGTAAAATCTGGGTATGATCATTATACTGGGAAAAGGTAATGCTTCTTATTCTGCAATGCAATTAACGGACTTAGAGTAGTTACGTTAGTATTGCCCCAGATGGTGGCACTGTATATAAGAAAAGGGGAAATAAGAGAAAAATACTTCTGTTTTAAAATAGTAAGAGAAACGTAATGACGCAACTTAGTTAGGAGCCCAGTACCCCTAGAGATACACCTGTATAGAGAACCTGCTTAAGTCTCACACCGTTAAAACATCAATACTTGCATTCGGAGTTAAATGCGCACGGCCTTGTTCATGACCTTTTTTACGTTGGGAGGTCGTAGATTCGGATCCTGCCTACGACTCTGATTTTAAAGTTGTCCGCCCTTCACCCCTCGCCAATAAACAACTTATGCATTAAAAACTACCGGTATTTGGTTTGAAATGAAAGCGCATGGTTAAAATATGTTAAAAGTCTAAACTGGTCCATTGACAAATTGTCAACAGTGCTAGAGAGATCTGTAGGGAAATACTTACTGTAGTCAGCAACGGTCCGCTGAAAAGAAATTATCACTATAAATGAAAGGGAAAAAATATCATTAGAATCGAATACTAGTAAAAAATGAAGACATGGATCTTGATATTGTCTGTCCACGTTTATCGGAAGAAAACAGACAATATAAGTTTAAGCAGTGCAATAGCTTTAAATAGTGTCCACAATTAGTTGTAAGGAGCTAAATACTTTGACACTTATTAAAGTCATTCATTCATTCATTCGTTCATTTATTAATTCATCGTAATAATGAAACTGTGAGCAGTTTGTATACATAATGCAAGATCTGATTGCCGAAATAGACTCGCCTTATAATTCTCGTTTCTTTCGCTAGAAGCATGAAACTCTATGTAGCGATCTTCCAATGTGCGCAACCTTACAGTACCTAACTTTAATGGTACGCCAAACGACTGTGCTTCAAAATTATTTTATAAGCTTCCAGCAAAACTTGGAAACAGTACTGATCGTTGTGACTTTATACATAAGTAAAAAAGGTATTATTATTCACTAGCTAAGCTATCGGTATGACTGTTGTCTGTTTCCTTAAATAGAGTTAGCTTTTTCTTTCTTAAAGCATACAGTAATTGCTTAGAAGTATAGTTATGTAAATTTCAGGACGCTGTATACTGATTCAAAGGTATTTTTGCTTCGATTTACCATCATTTTTATTAGTATTTTAGTCTAATTGTGAGGTAGGTTTGCATGGCTTTAATTGAACGGTTACTTGTAGGATAGTAGTATTGATTTTGAGGACACCCGCGCACTTAAACACGATGTTTTGATACTACACCCGACGCTAATTGCAACCCCACTTAAACACCACGATGTTTTAATACTACACCCATCTGCGGCGACAGCACACTTCAATACTACGCCCAACTCTAAATTGCGGGGTCAGCGAGTTTCGCTTAATCACAGTTTCACGCTTGCGTGAAACTATGCATTGAATTTTGGTACCTCAATTTAGCTATTTTATAATTCCCGTAAGAGTAACTTGTTATATCATCTTTGAGGATGTATCGCTTATCATCAAAGCATGACAATGACACTTTTTTCAGCTTACAGCTCCCAAGTCGGTGATGGTCGCTGGAAAAATTATGTTCTTTACTGTCTCTTATCCGATTCTGTAATATCTACACGCGAAAAACTGTATGTTTAAATATTCACATAATTCAACTTCCTAAGTTAATTATTTTTATTGTTTTCAAGTCATGTGATAGTCGTAGGATTTGTTTTTAACCAATCAGAAATGTACCCATAAATTTACCAGCCGACAATTTTTCTGTTAAAAACATAGATTTGATAAATTTTCTGATATTAATCATCAAGTGAAGATCGGTCTGTGTTTCAAGGATATAAATTTTTATCCCGATGCAAATTTATGTGTTTTCGCTATTTCTTATCTCATTCTGTAACGATGTTATTTTTTGTTGGAGAGAAGCGATAGCTGCGTCAAGCTGGCTTTTACTGACGGCATGATTATTAGCGCTACCGTCTTTGATTACCAAACGACGATCTTCTGTGTCTAAATGACCATTGTCGTTGATGAGTAGCTCGGTTTTATTATGACTCCAACTAGTGGAGTAATTGATATACTCGACTGTGAATTCTATTTTATTACCGTCTTTGTCCAAAACGTCAGGGGCACCCAACGAGAATATAGTTCAAAAGCACTTAAAACATAGCATTGTTAAACGTATTTTATTTTTGAAACGGTAGATATAGGCATATTTATATCTCCTAAAAATTTTTCATCTGTTCGGATTTCCTAGCTGAAAGTCTACTGATCCGAAAAATATAGAGATCAAAACTTACCTTTTCGAATATTTTAGCCAGATAAAAGGCTCCCGAAACTTCTAGGTGACCTTTTAGGGTAAAAATCCGTTAAAAATGGGCAATTATACCACTTTTCAGACGTTCGAAAATCCTAGGAGAGGCAGGCAGGCAACAAATGTTCCGAAAATTCTAGATCTCAAATCGTCTTCCGAACAGATATTTTCCGAAAATTGACGTTGGGTGCCCCTGAAGCGTGATCACCGTTTTCATCTAAAATGTAACGCATTGTTTATCATTGCATTATATTATATACACGTTAACTGTTTGATAAACGACTTTAAATTTACCATTTACGAATCTAAGGAGACTGATTGATAAAATATTTGTAATCCTGTTGACGACCAACTTTACAGGCAGAGCAGTATACTGAAATGCCATTTGTTAGGATCTGAAATTACCGTCACTCAAATATTCATAATTTAGATGGACAAAATCGGTTTCATTGATATATTTGCCTTCGTTGAACATTTTTGATGAATTCACTCCTGATTACAGTGCCGAAAATGTACGAGTCTTTAACGATTGAAGATAATGATGTTTTAGAAACGGCGTCACCTTCCGCGGTTGGTGATCCGAGATTGATTATTCGTTGATTGCTCATGTTTATAGGCATGTGCATTTTAAAATACTGGAAAGAGGTGATCTCATAATGTCGATGTCATGATTCGTACTGTCTTTCAAACCATAAATCAATGCATAAATCGGAAGACTAAAGAAGAACTGCTGTTATCATAATCAGCTTGAAAATTAACAAACAATCGTCTCTGCATTTCACCTCCTCCGTTAGACTATAGATTCAATATTGACCGATAATATTTGTAATCGGAATCTACTTTCTTCTACGGCGAAAGGTAAAGTTCCTGACTAAGGTCTCGACGCTGATAATGAAGTTGAAGATTTCGGTTTCGGTGATTTATTTGAGGAACCTGTTTTACCACAGCGAAAAAAACAACCTGTTTCCACACCACCCACCTATGAACAATCGTTGAAGGATGTTTTGGAAGGCGAAAAACATTTTTCTGAACCGGACCTTCCTGAAGATCCTCCTGAATATGAAGAAGAAGAAGAAGTTTATTGTGGATTAGATGATGAATTGCAAAAGTACGTAAAAAAATCTCAACAATGTCATCAATGTGGCTAAATTCAGACGAAATCAATTGAAAGGTTACAAGGCTTCTGCAACCAAACGATTCAACAAAGGTTCGATCTCTGAAGCCGTGAGAGAGACGGAGAATAGACAATGCCAGAGGTGTACTGAACGAATACATAAAACACTATGAAAATAAACTCACCAAAACCGGTTCAGGGCTTCGAAAGAGACAAAAAGGTGAAAGCGTTGTGTTCTTTAACGATTCAAAACAGCTTCTCAAAAAGTTGGAATTGATCGTTAGGGAAACTCTCGCGGGTAATACAACGAAGCATCGGCATGCGAAATATGGGAGTCTCAATATACGACAAAATACACAAAAATTATTTCAAAGTTTGATGTTATTATATTGCGTATATAAATATAATGGACAGAGAAATTGTATTGTCGAGTTATTTCGTCAAAGACGTGCCTTTCAATAAACCCCGAATTTCATCACAAGATTCACAAGACCGATAATTTTACCAAATTACCAAGAGTATCGGCTCGGTTTGAATAGGATCATCAATATGCCTTTCACTTGGTTCAATGTTAATCCAAGTTATAAAAATCAAACAATAGCATATAGCGTCGATGATGGAGCAAACTTTCAAGGTCTGGTTTTTCCACCTGGCGTTTGGACTTATACTGATTTCGATAGCTATATCAAACAGATCACCGGAAACGATGAGATATCTCTGACATTTGATGCAACAACATTCAGAGTCACGATAAGATGGCCGGATGAGGTCTCTCTCAATTTGACAAGATCGGATTTCAATGATCTCATCGGTTTCGATTAAAAAATATATTTAAACGAACCATATCGGTAATCGAGTGCCGAATCTGTCTCAAGATACAGATGTTTTAAGAGGATCTGACTGTAAATATCGAGAATCCGCTGACAGTTGCAAAATTTCACAATTTATTTTATTCTACCTAAAAGACCCATTTGGTGAACTATTTTCAAAAATGGAAATAAAAAGTTCCATAGCGCTTTGCTTTTTCCGAAAAATCCAAAAGTTCAAATTACGCCGAGGCGGGCCCCCAACCCCCCGGAAAAACAATGAAAAATTCTGCAAATTCGATAACTCCGTATGCGACAACGCGTTGAATTCCTGGTTTGCTATTTTGGATATTGGTAAAAGGACCCTTTGTCGTTTAAAAAATGTAAACTTCATGTAATTTTGTCAAGTTTAAGACAACATAAAAACCCGTTGAAATAACCCACTTTCAATCTTTTGGGTTGAGGTGAAATAAAGGCCAACTTTAAAGGCCTATAAAAATCCTAGTATATAAATTTACGTGTCATATTGTACATCAGCTGAAAGCTTTCTCCTTGTAGGTCATTATCTCCAACTGTCGTTTTTGGCCCGCAAAAATTAGCGCATCCAGTTTGAAAAGAGTTCGGGCTATTTTGACCAAAAATTCAACGCAAATTGCTGAGCGGATGCATGTCACGCAAGAGGTCACGGCGAAACCTTCAGTTTACAAATAATGCATCTTTTTTCTCTTTCTGATTGAAAATGGCAGCAAAGAGCGCCTTGAAGTACTTCAATGACCTTTCAATATATTTAACGATCATACAAGCACACCACATATCATTTTATTTATCTTAGGTCTAGACGAAGATAACAGTCGTCGATCGCGTTGATGCGTAGTCCAATAAATTGACGTAAAATTTGATTCACATACACAGCGAAACTTATTACAAAGTTGAAGAGAATTGGGTAGACTTACTGTTGTTACTGTTGGTTTAAAATAACGCGATGTAGTCCTAGGAGCTCCCTATCTTACTCAATTTTTGACCGAAAAGGTCAACAAAACACACTGCCAAAGAAATGATCAATGAAGATGTGCGTCCTTGCAGTTCTTGCTTACCGTAATTCGTTCATAAATGATAAAGCCAACCACTCAAATATTTTTCTTGCCTGTAGAAAAAAAAAATGAAGAAAAAGAAACCAATCAAGAGTAAAAGAAAAACTTACGACCTTTTTCACCAATAATTCGCATTCCAAAACGAATGTCACGCAAAAGAGTTGCACATTCCATGACATTCTGACAAAATTATCGTCTCGTTGTTGTAAGGTTCTTTCTTTTTTTGAACGTTTTTAGCACGATTTTTCGTTTTAGAATTCTCTTTAACCATGAACAACACTGTTACGAAACGGCACTAGTACCATTGCGTCGTGTAAAATATTATCTGATTTGTGTTATAACATCACGTGACGAAGGCGTCCCACGGAGTTGGCTGCAGAACAGCAATTGACCAGATGGATGTTCAGTTCCAACCGAGACCACAGGACATATTTAAGTCCTCTACAGCTAAAGGGGACTGTGGAATTAGTAGCAGTGAGTCAACTTTCGTCTTATCAACCAGCGAAACCCTTTCTTCTAGTTGGGCATGGTAGTAAACCCCTTTCAAAGAATACCCCTAGACGAAGAACTTTTTTGAAAATTTTGGATAAATAACCCGGACAGACGTCAAGCGACGGAAGTGATCCAAAAGAATGGCTATCAATCGATCATCCTTGTCACTTGAAAAACCGAAATGCCCCGAGTACATATTCATAACAAAAAGATATTGAAGATAAAATTGTTTTGATCACTGACAGATATCGGTATTGGGGTTTGCGTAAAAACTCAGAATAGAGGCGTACAAAGAAGGTAGGGGAAAAAACGGAAAAGGCGGAGGGTACAGCCACACCTTGGCAAAGGGTAGGCTCAAGCGAGCTATTCTTTTCGAGCGGTGAGCGATGCAAGCTAGCAAAGAGCGCTAAACCGGAGCGACCGCACCGCAGTCATTTCGCGTTTCTCTTTCTGGTGCCCCTCGCTTCTCTCCTCCGCAGAGGCTCCCGCTTGGTATTCCAGTAATAATAGCAAACATGCTTCTGCGGAGGAGGCAGGCGAGTGAGCACCAGAAAGAGACGCGAGATGGCCGGGACGGGGTCGCCCTAGCCTGCCACTTACGCGTTCTGTCTTTACTCGCGCGCATTGCGGGCATCGCTCGAAGAGGATAGCTTGCTCGATGCTATCCGATCCTGTTGCTTGGAAATAAACATCTGAGGGTGGGTAGAAAACGACCACATCAGCCCTAAGACCCAAAAACGAAAATCAACTTGAAACGGCTATCCTGATCTTATTGATCTACAAGTGTAAGGAACATCAAGATCTTCAATTATCAATGAATCTGATCAATTTCTTCGTTTTCTTCAAAACCCCACCTAAAGTAAAAAAGGAATACCCCCTCAAAATCCCCTTCAAATCGCTGGAAGCTCGCATGAAATGGGACTCTCGACCGAAGCAAAAGCAATTCTGATTAACAAGACGAATAGACAATTCACTTGTTGCCAGGGTCCCTGCCTCCAGTTCCGTAAAAGGGGCTGTAAGATATATCTTTGGAGCCTCTATTCTCACCAATTTTATCACAGTCTATCTTTATATAATGTTAAAAAAGACCGTTTACAAACGCACAAACACAATTTACATGTTGTCACACATATATCAAGTTAGTGCTTTTTAGAAGTGGGTGTTCCTTTTTTTCGGTTTTTATTTTATTTTATATTTAACAATTATTCCTCGAGCCCGAATGGGCTTTGAGTCGGTAGTCCATGAGGCCGAAGGCCGAATGGGCTATTGACTCAGAGGCCATGAGGGCGAGAGGAATAATTGTTTTAGTAAAATCCAACTAGTTGGTCAAAAATATCGAGAATAAAAAAACTTTTAGCTAGTTAAAGCTTGACTTTAATCCTTTTTTCCCGCGCTTTTCGCTACTAGTGGGCTATAACATATAGCTTAGTAGTTGCTCAACCAATCAGAACGCAGTATTGATAATAGACCACCAGTTGGATTTTACTAAGTAAAGACCCGCAAAACGTTCGTAGCGGGCGGCGACAGCGGCGAGGAGAGGAGAAATTGCTGTATTCGCATGTTAAGACCCCGGTCAAATTCATTCAGATTCATTGATAATTGGTCTTACACATATCATGCCGTTTAGAGCTGAGTCCAAGTAACTTTGACAACATTCTTCGACTTTTACTTTCGGTGGGGTTTTGTAGAAAATCGGAAAGCCTGGTCAAATTCATTGCAGACCATTACTATGATCTTTTTTTCTTGTGAGTCTCAGGTCGTCTCATTTCGAGATGTTTTCAGGGCTGCATTTTCAGAAGAGTTTCCCGAACATCTGGTCCTTGCTGTTCTGCCGACAAATCCGTACTTTTTGGTTACGTCACGCGAAGTTATATTATCACGCAAATCAAATTTGACATGTTTGTAATAATTTACTCCACGCGATGGTACAAGTGCCTTATGGTAACTGTTTTTCATGGTTAAAAAAGAATTCTCAAAAGTTGCGAGAAGAAAGAACCCTACAACAGCCCTTTAACGAGACGATAATGTTGTCAGAATGTGCTACTCTTTTGCGTGAGTTTTTCTTTTACTCTTGATTGGTTTCTTTTTCTTCATTTCTTTTCTTCTACAGGCAAGAAAAAGACGTAAGCAACTGGTATTATCAGCAGTTTAAAATGTATGAACGAATTACGGTAAGCAAGAACTGCAAGCGAGGACGCACATTTTCATTGATCATTTTGTTTTGTAAGTCTGTTTTGTTGAACTTTTCGGTCAAAGATTGAGTAAAATAGGGAGCTCCTGGGATGACATCGCGTTATTCTAAACCAAGAGTAACTACAGTTAGTAAGTCTACCCTATTCTCTTCAACTTTGTAATAAGCTTCGCTGTGTATGTATGCACCCGGGACTATGCATCAACGCGATCGACGACCGTTATCGTTCAGTTAGATCTAAGATTAATAAAATGATAAGTGGCGTGCTTGTATGCTCGTTAAATATAATGAAACGTCATTGAAGTACTTCAAGGCGCTCTTTGCCGACATTTTCAATCAGAAGAGAAAAAAGATGCATTATTTGCAAACTGATTAGGATTGGCCGTGACCTCTTGCGTGACATCCGCTCAGCAATTTGCATTGAATTTCTGGTCAAAATAGCTCTTTTTAAACTGGATACGTTAATTTTTGCGGGCCAAAATCGACAGTTGGAGATAATGACCTACGAGGAGAAAGCTTTCAGCTGATGTACAATATGACACGTAAATTTATATACTAGGATTTTTATAGGCCTTTAAAGTTGGCCTTTATTTCACCTCAACCCAAAAAATTGAAAGTGGGTTATTTCAACGAGTTTTTATGTTGTCTTAAACTTGACAAAATTACATGAAGTTTACATTTTTTAAAAGACAAAGGGTCCTTTTACCAATATCCAAAAAAGCAAACCGGGAATTCAACGCGTTGTCGCATACGGAGTTGGCGAAGTTGCAGTTTTTTTCATTTTTTTTCCGGGGGGTCGGGGGCCGCCTCGGCGTAATTTGAACTTTTGGATTTTTCGGAAAAAGCAAAGCGCGATGGAACTTTTTATTTCCATTTTTGAAAATAGTTCACCAAAAGGATCTTTTAGGTAGAATAAAATAAATTATGAAATTTTGCAACTGTCAGCGGATTCTCGATATTTACAGTCAGGGCCTCTTATATATCCATTGTGATCTTATCAATGATTCATTAGTTGACGGCCAAGGTACTGATATTATTTACAGTTTCAGTACGAGCGTTCCTCGACCATCTTATTCTTTCACATTGGAACCAAGACGTGTTACGTATAATCCCATGAACAAAACCACTATATCTTCGATAAGATTGTGGGTAACTGACGGAAAAAGACGTTTGATCGACTTGAATGGAGCCGATGTTGCATATTCATTGATCTTGAAAAGAGTAGAACAACAAATGTAATATGACGACCAATTTTACAGTTGGAATTGATCGTTGGGGAAACTCTCGAGTAGAACAACAAATGTAATATGAATGAAACCGTATGAATTCATAAGATATTTTCATCCAAAACTTGGCAGATTTGTTTACAAACACAAAGGTCTGGTATTATTGTTGACAATATTTTCAAACCTGTGAAAGCCGTTCGATCTTCAGTCTTTAAAAAGGTGGCCAAGCCGATGGCCAAAAAAGCAGTTGAATCAGGAGTATCACATGCTGGTGATAAGGTAGGTAAAAAGTTCGCTGAAAAATCTGGTGATCTGATTATGAAGAGACTGTCTAAAATGAGAAGCAATTCTGCTCCGACGAAAAATCACCCTTGGGGGCACAAACTCATCTCCCGTGATGAATGGCGCCAGCGCTGAAAGCGTCGATGTGATTTTAAATCGTTCGATATCCGGTAACGTTATTAAAATAAAATTTATAAAATTACTTTATTTTATAATATAAATGGCTTTCCGATCAAGTGAAAATTTGCAAAGAAATGAATATGTTCGTTTTCAATTAGATGATGCGATAAGAGCTCCTGCAAACAATCAACGTCTGGAAAAAAATGGATACAAATTCACAGTCAATGACGGATCTTCATTTTTCGATTGGTATAATGGATAATTTAAAGTTCGTTTTAAACTTCAAAAATTGGCTGATGGAGAAGGATATGCAGCTGCAGATAGAGTAACTGTTATCAATGGTGCTCACAGTCTTATAAAACATCTTATGATCAAACCAGCTGGAAAGATCGTCCATGATACCGACAATCTTTACAATGTGAATTTTGTGAAGAATCTTTGAAGTACTCTGACGATTACTCAAGATCGGTTGGAAAGAACAGCCTTTGGTATCTGGAAACGAATAATACGACTGCTGCGAACAACACAGGTTTTGAATAACGTAGGCTTTTAGCTCAAGCAGTGAGATATGTCCAGGTTTGAACCTAATTAGATGCACGCGGATTTCAATAAGCATCACGAAGTGTCCCCTTGCTCTTCTAGCCAACTTCAACATCATTTGTGTCTCAGAATACAGACAATTTATGTCACAAAGTGTCCCCCAAATGCTGCTCTTTAAGTGAAGATTAACTGCTGCATTTACCCAAAGCTAAAAATAACGCTAACCTTTACCCTTACCTTATTGTTGAAAATAGGTAGCAAATGCTTAGACTTAAAGGGACACTTTGTGTTGGATGTCAAAATTGGGCGTGCATCCGTAATTAGGGTCAAACCTGGGCATAAGTGCAAGCAGTTAACAATGTTGGCACAGGTGGTGCAAAAGATGTCAATGTTATCATTCCTCTCAATCGCTACTCCTTCTTTGAAGATTTGAAGAGCAAAATGTTGGTTCCTATGCAGATTCAATTTAACGTCACGTTGAATGAAGATGGAGAATTGATTAACGTGGCAAATGAAACCGAAGCAGGAGGAGTCGTTTTGGTCAAATTCGAATTATGGTTGCCGAAATTGATACCAAAAGACAGTCTGTACTCAAAGTTCGTGAGCGATTTCATGGAAGAGTCGAAATGGAAATATTTAAGAGAGCTATATGAAGTCTCTCCTCCAACAAGAACTAGCAGTTATTTTCAAATTTCAGCTTCCATCGACAATGTCAAGCATGTATTCGTTTATCTTAATAAAAGTTACCGTGACGCAAATGGATCAAGGGAGGCAGTGTAGCCCAGTGGTTAGAGTGCTTGCCTTGAAATCCGGAGATCCCGGGTTCAAGACCCGCTCTGACCACTCCTGATAGTCCCCGGTTTAACTTCCCAGCTGCACTTGTAAATAACCAACTGGTTTGTCTCCGGCCAGTTGGGATTCTTAACAGTTGTTGTTCTATTCTGTTGTTTCGTTGTGTTTCATTGGCCCAGAAAAGCCCCTAAGGGGAGCGGTCAATTAAGTAATTATTGTATGTATTGTATAAGAGACAACTCCTTATATAAGATGGATACATTTTCACTCGACGGCGGAGCTTCCCCGTCGAAATGCAAACTTGAATACGGCAATGGTGTGTTTTATCCTGAATTAGAGTACGACAATGAAAGCAAAGTTCGAATATTCAATGATCTGATGGCTTATGCGATGAGAAAGACGATATCGATTAAAATTCAGGAACTCAACTCAATCTGGCAAATCACAACAATTTGTATCCACTTCTATATATATATATATATATATATATATTATTTTTTTTTTGTTTTGTTTTGTTTTTTTTAATTTTAATTTTTAATAACACACAAGGAAGTTACAGTAATCATCACACCTATACATACAGCAAAGCAGCATACCAGTAAAGTTCCACTTATATTTTTTGATCTATCTTTTTAAACAGAAAAAGTCACAAGAGATCCAAAACAGTTGACATTCAGATACAGATTAATAGCAAATGCTGGACAAAATTTCAGTGTTCATGCTGTTGTTCTATATGAAGAACAGATAGCAATCGATAAGATTGGAAATCGGAACTTGTCATAGTCTGAAGACGCAGCCCACGGCCTCGCTTCGCCGTAGTCTGTATTTATTTTTTCTAATTTATTATGTAAAACATATGATATTAAATATAATATAATATAAAATATGACCCAACTTTATCAGATAGACGTAAGACATACATACATTTATTGAAGCTCCCCCATAGGGGCTCTTCAGCCACAATGTAAAAAATAGTCATGAATAAATTACCTACAATAGAATAAAAATCGACATGGACATGGAAATAGAATTAATAAATAAAGCTAAGATTTATATACAATTGCGGGGGAGGGGGTCTTTAAAGTTCCTTGAATAGTTTCAATAAATTATTTTTAAAAATATTTAACGAGGTAGCGTCTCTAACGGATTTTGGAAGCTCGTTCCATGCTTTGGCTCCACGAAAGCTGAAAGATCGTTGCCCTGTGGCAAGGCGACATTTGATCAAGTCCAAGTCGCTTCGGTTTTTTGTGGCTCGGCTATGGATCTGAGAGCGCTTCTTGAACTTCTGCGATAGATACGCGGGAGCGCCTTCGTTATTAAGGCATTTATACATCATGATACAGTCATTAAACTTGAGTTTGTGGGTGATGTCCAGCCATCCTAATGATTTTAGTCCCTCGGAGATGTGATCGTATTTCTTAAAGCCAAGGACAATTCTTGCTGCAAAGTTTTGAAGAAGTTGCAGCTTCTTAATGTTTTTCTTTGAAATATTACTCCATACTGAAGAGCAATAAAGTGGTTTATTAAAGACGAAAGAGTGAATTAGCAGTAGGATAGTTTTCTTATCAAGCAGGTATTTTATGCAGTAAATCATAATTAACTTATAGATACAGCTGGAAGATATCCTGTTGATGTGGTCGTTGTAATTCAAGCTATTGTCGATATAGACTCTGAGGTCCTTTGCTGTGGTGACAGGCTCAATGTGTTTACCCATAAGAGTTACGGATAGGGTCGGTAGAGTCTTTGTGAGTTGAGGTACTCCAATCACCAAAAGTTTAGTCTTGTCCGGGTTGAGTAATAATGCGTTTCTGCAGCACCATTTGGTAATTTCCCCGAGGTCGTCATTTAGCATAGAAACTGCATTAGTAGTTTGGTTTGGTGGCAGGGCAAGAAGCAGCTTGGTATCATCAACGTATCCCATCGATTGACAGTGATTAGGAATAGATAACAGGTCGTTGACGTATAAGGTGAATAGCATTGGACCCAAGATGGATCCCTGGGGGACGCCATAGCTTAGCTTCAAATGCTCTGAGACAGCATTTTCCAACCCTCACTACCTGCTTACGGCTTGATAGGTAACTGCTGAACCAGGCAAGCGCAGATGAAGATATTCCAATTCTACGGAGCTTTGCTAGAAGTATATCGTGTCGTATGCTATAAAACGCTTTTGTCATGTCAAGCAGAACCACAACTGATATGCGCTTCTCATCCATATTCTTCAGGATTTCATCGGTGAAGTGGAGTAGCGCAGACTCGGTAGAGTGGGATCTTCTGTTGCCACTTTGGAGGGAATGTATGATGGAATGATCTTGTAGGAATTGCACAAGCTGTAAATGTGCAGCTCTTTCACATACCTTCGATATTATTAATAGGAGTGAGATAGGACGAGAATTTGATGGATCATCTCGATCACCCTCTTTATCTTTGATGCAAGGTACTACTTCTGCCAATTTCCACGATTCTGCAAAAATACCGGAACGAAAAGAACAGTTGATTAAATTTGTAAGTAGTGGCAGTGTAACAGGAAGGCTAGCTTTTAGGATCCGGGCAGTCTCTTTGTCAGCTTCAGGAGCTTTGTTCGACGGGAGAGCCTTAACTATCTCCAGGGTCTCTTGCTCTGTAACAGGTCTAAAGTAGAACTCCTGATGAGAGCTACATTCGCTCATATCTTCATTGCTGTGGTTCTTATTGTCAAGGGCAGTAAAGCCTAGTTTTTCGGTCAAGGTCTGCGCCTTTTCAGCAATAGTTTTACCCACAGAGGTATAGAATGCATTGTACTTGTTTGCTTGGGCCATAGGGTCTTCAGATGTGGCGATTTGGACATTTTTTTTGCGTATGCAGTACGAAAATGGCCGTTGCTTTCGCAAATATCTTTATGGCCGACATCGAGACAGAAATTCTTAGCAAAAGCGTCATAAAGCCACTGATTTGGAAACGATACATTGACGACATTTTTTCGTTGTGGGATGTCAGCAAACAGGATATAGACAAGTTCATCAGACAAGCAAACTCACACCACCCTACAATAAAATTTACGGCTGAGATCTCGAACACTGAAGCCGCATTTCTAGACACTGTTGTATACAAAGGCAAACGTTTTCACGGTTTCGCCGTGAGTTTTTGATTTTGCCGTGAGCTTTTCGTTTTGCCATGAAGTTTTTGATTTCGCCGTGAGTTTTTTGTTTTGCCGTAAGCTTTATGGTTTCGCCGTGAGCATTTTGGTTTTGCCGTGAGCATTTTGGTTTTGCCGTGCGGAATTTGATATTGCCGTGACAGTTTTAGTTTTGCCGTGAGGTATTTGTTATTGCCGTGACAGTTGTGGGCCACCGTAATTCAGGCTTGAAGGGCAGCGTGCAATTGCACTCAGTCTGGCAATTGCTACCAGTAACAACTGAGCTATCAAGGCAGCTCAGAGCTGGTCAACTTTCAACAGATCATATTCGTATTCTCAGTATTGGACTGGAACTAGCTTGCAATGGAGGCAAATGCGGGGGTATCTTATCAAATGCAAATACTTTTTAATATATTCCCCCGCATTAGCCTCCACATCAAGCTAGTTCCAGTCCAATACCGAGAATACCAATATGGTCTATTTACCAGATCATTCAACTAGGTTCCGATAACAATAGGCCCACTTTAATGCTAGGAATCAAATTGTCGGAAAGTGCATTCTCGCAATTCTATTGAAGGGGATGGTGAAATGTTAACCCTGTAAATGAATGAAGACATGTGTGTTCTTATCGATGGTGACTCGACGATGATCGGGAGAAATCCAAGTGCTTCTTTGCATAAGTCGGACCTATAACCTTCAGATTACTAATTCGATGAACTATTTGAACTCGAAGGAGAAACGCTTAAGCCTCTTAAACTTGGCAGTTGGTATACATGTAGAACTTGAAATCAAAGGTATACCATACCTGAGCATTCTGCTCCATCTCCAGAGTATCCACTTGGACATGGTCCACATAGGTACCCAGATGCGTTTGCAGGTGGCGGTGAATCAATGCACTTACTCCTGGAAAACATGGTTGGAAATTTTCCTCACATGCAACAAGGTCCGCCTCACAAAAGGAGCCTGTATAACCATTCAGACAGTTGCAAAAAAGAATAATGCATTTTTCTGTATTGTTATTGAGATTGCTGTCATCGCCAGACTCTTGAACGCACACTCCTTGGTTTTGACATGCACAGACATTAATGATTGGGCTGTGGACTGTATTTGCAGTTCCATCGGACGCGATAAATTCAAGCTCGATCTGGAAAAAAAAAGCGTTTTTTTACATTTCCAATGGATTGCTATCAATTTTAACCAAGAGACTAAGAGGAAAGAGAGCAAATCCTTGTGCCCCATTATAATTTACTGATTTTAATTTATGCAAACGCCACATAGGTTATTTTTACCTATAATTCTCTAGACCGTGTAGTCCACTTCACATCACCTGACCAATAAGTTGTCCTCCTTGAAACATTCTTCTAGTATTACAGAGGGCTAATTATAGATCCATAAATCAGTAGGGGATTCATGATATCCTTCTTTTTTCTTACCAATTCGTATCTATTCTAATCCAGTGTAATCCTTTCTAACCAATTGTAATCAATTATTTTCAAATCGAAATCGATTTTTATTGATTACTGTCAACGGTAATCCCTGGCAATCGATTCACATTATTTTCAAGCATTTTTTTTAAATCTGTACCGATGCAATTCAGTTCTACGTCACTTCAAAACGATTCCAATCGTTTCCAATTAATGCTACTCAATTCAAGATTAAACTCTGATCCATTCCATTTCACGCATGAGGAAAGGTACCATCCTGTATACGTTAAAACTTATATCGATGTTGGTAAGGGTGGATTAGAATTGCTAACCATTGCTATGAATTCATTAGAGTTGATTGGATAGGAAGAATCGATATCTGGTTGCGTTGTCAGCTCATGTTTTACCTGGTCAGTGGTTACAGTCCAGGAAGTAGTGATCGAGGTTTGTTGACGTTGTATGTCCAGCTGGGAGGTTTCCAGCGACGGAAAAAATCAAGGAATCATTGTTGGGATCTTGTGCGGTGATAGCTATTGTTGCTGATGTGTTCACCGTCACATTATCTTCTGTTGGCCCAACCAAGATCTTAGGAGGAAAGTTTGCTACAAGAGAAAAGTTTAAAAAAAGAACATTAATCTATGGACGTGGTAAACGTTGGCTTATCTGAGGGAAATATTGACATCTACCATCCCTTCACAGGAAAAAAAGAGAAAATACAAGTTTCTCAGCCAAAGCTTGAGATTCACTTTCTATCTGCACAGACACTTCATTGTACTCGCTCCAACTGAAACGTCTCCAGTCGATGCTATGTCAAACAGTTCACATCTCCCTGGCATGCCACAACAAGTTGCAAAAATAGTGGCGACACTTCACCTTCTTGGGGCGTTATCAATGTACCTATTATCTCTCACACTGCAGCCCCCCTCCCCTCCTTATCAGTGTTGCTAGCCAGACAAAAAAATGTTAAAAACTTAAACAGTCAACATGGAAAGGGGGAGAGGGGAGGGGAAGTGGGAAAGGTTTAAATTCTAGATACGGCGAGTATTGGAAGCTAGAAAAGGTGTTTTTTAATGAACGTGTCTCAACAATTTTGCAACTTGTTGCAGCTCCGCCGCCGTTCTCAGCTCGTCCCTGCCAAAATCAATCGGCTCGTCCAAGAAGATAGGGACAAAGGAAGCATTTGAAAAAGTGCGGGTGTTTTCGACGGGTTTGTAAGTAAACAAACTAATATTATCTGTAAGTTGCCCTATAAACATAAAAACCAAGATTGGTTAGAATTTCTATACAAGTACAACGCTTACCCCCTTTACTGACTTTTGATTCACCAGTGTGCTGCGAGATTTGTATTCGAGTACTTTCGTTCTAACGAGCTCTCCAAAACAGATTTATTTTGGACATGAGATGTCAGACTAAGCTTCCTTGTATAATTTAATGATGAGAGCTCATTTTAAACTCATTCCTTATTCGTGCGCGCGAGCGCAATGAATGAGTTATTGTGGAGTCGGCATTTGGTGTGGACCGTGGACCGTGGACTTTACGAATCTTTCCCGAAATGCCCTCGAAGCCCAAGCCGAGCCCGGACATTTTTCTTTGACTTAGATGGAACTCGAACACTGCAATGGCGGCAAAGCCGCTGTAACGCAAATGGTGTTTTATTGGATCTTCAAACAAAATATTTAACAAATAGATTCCATGTTGCCGGCCGTGCGTCTGTTCAGTAATAGATCACAGATGACGTCAAAATGTGGTAAGAACAAAAAAGTGGCACACGAGGCGATAACTAAGGGGGTTCATCAAGTTGGTTGCTCATGTTGCATAAACATGAATGAATTGGCTGCAAGGGGCCTTTGATCGTATTTGGATGAAGATACCCTTCAGATCAAAATGCCAAAACAAAAGGTGTGAAAATATGCCGTATTGACAAGTACTTTTCACGGTTCGAAATTGTGCGGATTCAGTGATAAATGTGCGACGCAAGCCAAAATGGAACTTACACTCTTATCCAAAGTTGAAATGAATTTGTCGGCCGGTGGCATTGGACGGGAGGATGGTTACATCGGGTTTTAAAAAGTCGTATTGTTGGTCTCCGTTCCACAATCCCAGAAGCCCTTTGGTTTGGCCCTGGAATGACGAAGGAGCGGCAAAGACTATAGAAAGCGAGTCTTGAATTTCAGTTACTGTCACAGATATTCCAGAGGGGAATGCGACCAAGAAAGAGTTGTTCTGTGGACGCGACAAAGCCACGGAATCGTTGAGAAGAAAACTGACATTTGTTAAACTGTGGAATTCTTGGAATATTTGACCGTTAATTAGCACCTACAATCCCCCTGAAGCAAAAAAATTAAAAAGAATTAGTCATGTTAAGTGGAGAATAATAACAAAAATGAAGACACAAATCACTTTGGAATTAATTGAAGTTCAGTGTTGGAATAAGGCGCCAGCAACAGGTTGAAATACGGCAAAGAAATAGTAAAATGGCAAAGCTCCAGAGCTGGACTCAGTTGCGCTCGTCCAAACCAAAACTACGATTAATGTAACAGCAAGAACTGTACCTCATCGAACTAAATTCCACGGATGCTAACTTTCTAGAATGATAGAGTGATAATTAATTTTCTTTTACATAGATTCCTAAAAGGGAGACAGATCTTTCTCTGTCCAATCTCACGTTGGGGATAGACTCCTATCTGTAAACGATGGCTTATAAAACACTTCCTTTGCAGTTCATTGTTGCGGAAACTTTGTAACATTTATCAAACAAAATGTGGATCTTAATCATTAGCAATTTTAGACACATATGCCAAGACCTATTGATAGAATTCCTGCACTTCATGTCTTTCTAACCTTCTTCCTTGAGAGTAAATTGCAATGTACTTCTGTTCTCTTCTTTTGCTACTGCTGCAGCGAACACAGTTGCATTCCCCCCACCCTTGGCAAGTTTTGTCCGTGCTTGCAGTTGGAAGAACCCTTTTTCACGTCTATCATGCTATCATGTTCCTTAATTTTTTATCATGTTCCTAATTTTTTTCTCTGGATTGTTCGACTCGCCGAGTCCATTAAAGGTATAGTTTTTGCCATCCAGCGTGACAAGATGAGGGTCACCAAACACAGGAGCTGAAAACATCGATAATTATTAAATGGCAAGAAATTATCTGGCAAAATGGAACACTCTGGTTAACGGTCGGGATTTTACAATACGGACCATTCCCATGGAACACTCAGGCGGTCCGTTCCTTATTTTTTCTCTCTCCCGGGAAATTTAAGTTGAGCGAAACACAAAGAGCTTTAAAAGAATGAAATTAATTTTTGTCATCACAACAGTTCAATTATAGCCAGCGGAATTTAGTTTTACTTGTAAAAGGTTATCGTTCCAAGAAGAGGAAGATTACGAACATTCACCAAGCGGAGAAGTTGTCGATCACTCAAAGGAGTGATGCCATATAATAAAGAACTTACTAACCTCACTTGCTCGGGACCTTACCGGGGAATATTTGTACGGCCATCGCGCCTATTGGTTAGTAAGAGGTCAATATATGAGAGAATTTGAAATACATAAAAAAAACGAAAACGTTTGTCCTGGAGAGCGCAGATATGTGATACATATCATTTCAATAGCGCCAAGTCAATAGGGCACTTCGGAAAATACCATAATAGTCTTTGTTTGTCCCCCCAAATTTTGCATAAGCATGGTTTTTATTTTCTCTTGGGACCATTGTAAGTCCCAAGAGAAACTGGAAACAATGCTTATGCAAAATTTGGGGGGACAAACAAAGATTATTATGGTATTTTCCGTAGTGGCCTATGTGAGTATTAAGAGCTTCAAAAATGTGACGGTTACGCCCTATAAACGTCATTAGAAATTAATCATTTTCGTGATTTCATATTGTTCATCATCGATGTTAGGGCATAACTGGATTGTTCGAGTGTTCGAGTGTTCGAGTCCCATCTAAGTCAAAGAAAAATGTCCGGGCTCGGCTTGGGCTTCGAGGGCATTTCGGGAAAGATTCGTAAAGTCCACGATCCACGGTCCACACCAAATGCCGACTCCGCAATAACTCATTCATTGCGCTCGCGCGCACGAATAAGGAATGAGTTTAAAATGAGCTGTCAACGATGTCGAAGAACAAAAGATTGGTAGTTTATTCTCATGTTTCCATCAAAACTAAAATTTAGCAATTTAGCATTATCGTTTTGACGAGGAAGGGAAATAAATTTCCTTTAATGGATGCGATTCGTGAAGCATGATCAGTACGGAAAATATTTCGTGGCCTTTCCGTTGTCGTCGACATTGCTAAAGCTCTCAAAGAAACCACCAAGTATTTAGAAAATTGACAAAAATGAGAGCAAACGTAGTGGTATTTACTATATTCCTCTGGAACATGAAAGAACAGGCAACATTTAAATAACTTAGATTTGCAGTTTCAATGTGCACGTGAGGTGGTACCACTTCCTGGTTGACAGATGGTTCTCCAAAAAATTATGGAATGAATTTAAGAAAAGAAAAGCGTGTTACTATTGGAACTTTCTCAAAAGAATCAATCAAACCCCTTACCACGTTGAGGTGGGACGTAAGCTCTGCATTCTTTAGAAGGCTGTTTCGCGTAGTATTTCTTACAACTTTCTGCTCTTCGTCTCGATGTAAGACAACAATAACCAAAGGCTTCCAGGTCATGTTTTTGGTGCCTTTCTGGAAATCTCAGCTTGTGGTACCGATCTAGGGTGCCCGCTTGTGGCTGCGAGTCAGGATCAGGGCACCGCGTCTTTCAGCGTCTTTGTAGTAACAGCATCTTCTCCCACGTTCATTAACGGGTTGAACAGTATAAAAACATTCAGTGTAAGGAAAATATGGCTCCACCCATGTGTATCTGTTGTCGACAAATGCTTGGAAAACGGTGCAAGGACAGGTATCTGGCGTGTCAACGAGACTCCCCCTCACTGGATCTGGCTGATTATTGTACCAGAGTGAACAATTGAAATCACTGTCTTCAATACCGCTGGAATTCTCAATGCGCAAGATCCACCTTCCTGGTACACCGGCATTTCCAATTGCATTGTCGATGCCCTCTGCTTCGAGAGTTCCTGACATAAGACATTATAGTTAAAATGTCAGGAGATTTGATCGCCCTGAACTCTTCCTGTTGCAATAATTTTAAGCATATATGATCCCATATTGTTTTAAGGACTGGAAACAAGGCATGCTCTTGAATCATAAATAAGCCTTAGACATCAATTCAATGCCTCCAATTAAAGGCAAACGAGGACTGAAACCAAGATGCGGGCTCGTGCGACTTGACGAATTTACAAAAAAAAAACAACAACAACAACAATAAAACAATACATATATAGAAAGAGCCTTTAATTGAGTTAACTGAAGAAAGTGTAGTGTAAGGTCAAGTGCTATATTTCTATCCCATATGAACCATATGAGCGTTAGCCCTACTGATGGAACTGGGCCCACACAAGGACAGAGAAAAACTCTGACCAGGGTGGGAATTGATAGGGCGTAACCGTCCTTGTGTGGGCCCAGTTCCATCAGTAGGGCTAACGCTCACATGGTTCATATGGGATAGAAATATAGCACTTGACCTTACACTACACTCTCTTCAGTTAATTCTGTTTAAAATATAGTGCTACACGGCCAACGTTTGTATAAACGTAACCTTTCCCTGTACTTGTACATGTTAATTGCCGTGACTTTAACATCTTCAGTTCCCACGGCCTGCTCCCGTCTGACCTTGTAGCTCAGTCGGTAGAGCGGCGGAGATCTAACTGGAAGGTCGTGGGTTCAATTCCCACCCTGGTCAGAGTTTTTCTCTGTCCTTGTGTGGGCCCAGTTCCATCAGTAGGGCTAACGCTCACATGGTTCATATGGGATAGAAATATAGCACTTGACCTTACACTACACTCTCTTCAGTTAATTCTGTTTAAAATATAGTGCTACACGGCCAACGTTTGTATAAACGTAACCTTTCCTTTAATTGAGTGTTTGGAGTTTGTGGCATACAATCTTTTACCTTCAAAGAGAAACATTTTATTTTGTAACCTTAGGGAATATTCATAAATCCGTGCCTAGCATATTATAATGATATGTATCTGTGCTAACAAGTTCCTGCCACTACAACTCGCCCCAAGCTCCCCTCTCGTTGCCTATTTTCTCACACCTTTTGCTAATGAGAATGAACTATCTATTAAAGTAAATGTTCCATTTAACCGGTTTGATTTGAAGACTTTCCTGTATTAAAATTCTTTATTTTGGAAATAGGACAGGCAGATCGAGAAATCGAAAGATGGCACAAATATAGCGCGTCTCTGTTCAAAGTCTTGTCGTTAATGCCCAAACCAACAGATTGTGGGTTTACCTTAATAAATTAAGGTAATGATTTTTTGAGCCTCCAGAGTTGAATCCAATAACAGGAAGACCGATGTAATTTGAAAAATATGTGTACAATGACCTAGAAATCAGAACAAGAAAAAAGAGAGTAAGTGCACAGCTAAGTGATTACGCCAGTTGGAGTCTTTTCAAGCAAATTCTTTTGGTTTGGACTTGCCTCCGAGTTGTTCCAACAACCCTCTCCTCTATCCTGGCTAACAGAGGGTTAGTCAGGGCTTACTTGTTTTGGTAAAAAGGAGCCCATGCCAAAATTGAGCCCTTTGGCGTAAAAATAGAATAATTGACCGTTTAGAAATGACTTTCTCATTTCATAAGAACCGAGCTGGAACACCAAAATATATAGACTTCTACATGTTCCAACGCTCAGAAAAGACGTCCCTAAATTGACTTTACTATTTCTGCTTTGCTGGCGTCATGACGTTTTGAGATAATCCCGATAACCCAACCGCATTTCGCGGCGAAATATAGGAAAAACCGCAAAATGTCATACTCATCATTGTCTTAAAGCTCATTTAGCCGATTCGTACAAAATAACAAAAGTTTTCTATTGTTTGAGGCGACTTTGAATCAAATCATATCACAAGAAATCAAATCAAATCCTCTTGGTAGGGCAGAGGAGCCCCAAGAAACCAAAATCCTCTATACGCCCCGATCTTCTAGATCTTACAATCAAAATCCCATACTGAAAGGGACAGGTGGAGCTATTGATGGATAAACATGCTTAGAGTCTTAATTACTACGTCTACGACTTTAAGAAGTCTTAAAAGGTTATAACCAAAAACAAAACAAAAACAAAAAAATACAAAGAAACAGTTAAAAAGACTTACACGCTCGTTGGCGCTGAAAATTTTATCCCGTTATGAGGGTAGTTTAACATAAGAAAAGTAAAGATGTCGGTAATGAGAACCGCCTGGAATGTGTTGGTCTGAAAAAAGAGAACCAAGAAAGTAATACGTTAAAACTCGCTGCCTTTCCAGAACCATAAGATATTTCTTGACCATTTGACCACATAGCCTTAATGCATACTTCCGAGTCTCAAGCTTCGTCTCTTTCCCTGCAACCCTTATGTTGTCTAAAAATATATATCTAAAAAATATAAGAAATTGGAGCTACGTCTTCGTCCATAGGAGCAAAGGAAAAGTAGTATATGAGATTCTTTCCATTTCGTTTTCTTCCGTTTTCCATAACTTCCTAACAACAAACCCCATACTAATGATATTTTTAAACAAAAGAAACATGTTTACGTGTGTAGGGCGACCAATGCTTTGTAAAGCGTTTACGACATACATGCAGAAGCCTTCAGTTTAGTTTTGTGGTCACTTGGAGCAAGTTTTCAATTCTTATCATGCCCTTTTCATTTCCCCATAATTCATCTACAAACTTTAAGATTTTTAAAAACTGCAACGGTATGGAAATTGATTAAGATTCAGATGGAATTCTCGAACATAAAAAATGCAAGTTATAGATTTTTGTAATAAGAGGAATAATTTAAATCGGCTTTGAATAACTTGGTTGGTCATGCAATTTCCTAATGCTTTAATACAGTAGATCCCTTGTGACTAAAAAGAAGTGCCGCCCTTTTCAGGAGGATGAAAACGAATGCAATAAGCTCACCAATTTTTCCGCGATGGAATTCAATTCCAAATGACGAAGTTTCACCCATGTCACGACCAGCACCCAGGTCGTGTCCAATAGGGTGCAATCATTGAACTAAAACGCAGCCAATATCTTTGTCCGAAGTTGTAAGGTCTCTGATTAAACCTGTCTCATTCAAACTGGATGGTTCCATAAGGACAAATCTAGCATAAAATAAATGAAAATGGAAAACCTTTCATCAACGTCTGCAGTTTACATCCTTATTATTATTTTTTTTAAAGAATCCTTTTTTTCAGATCGACACTATGAATCTTTGGTGCAAAAATTCGGGTTCCCATGACTACCAATTTCTTCCTATTTCATGCCTTGCACTTACAGAGTTCCTCTAAAATTGTTCCTAACAGCACCGGCTTTCTCCAGCCCCCCGTAAAAAATGCATGCGGCCTCATTCGGGGATTTTCACAACAAAACAGAGAGCGAGAGGCCTTACGGCTAATATGATTAAGCTGCAAAATTTCTTGCAATCCAAGACTGGCCTTGTCTGGCGCCATCATCAATCACAAACGCGCGAAAACTAGTGAGCACGTTCCTGAGATCAATTGTGTCTCACTGGTATAATAATAAAATTAAGACTCTGGAAATTTCTGGTATTAAGATCTAGATTGAGGCTAGCTAATATAATACTTACATAGAACTCTCTGAACCTTTTTGAAAAGAACCTTATTCCACCGCCTGGTATGTACATTTTAGGACACTGTCTCTCCGTAAAAGACAATTCGGTATCCCCGGCTGATTCACCGTGGGGGTACATCCGAATAACAGGAGCTGTAAACAAGTAAAAAAGGTTCAATCATGGTACTTATAATTAGCTGCGAATGTAAGTCTGGTGTTCAATTTACTGACCTATAACTGGCAGTAATGAAAGATTAGTGAAGTGTGTTCGATTCCTGTTTTGTCATCGACGAGACATTTGAAAGTAATTGTATACCCTTTTCTGGTATTTGTTCAGTAATGGACGTATCACACTATACATATTTTGGCTGTTATCTTATTGCTAACAATTTTATTTTAAAAAAAGAAAACAACAATTATTGAATGCAATATCAGTAGCCTTTCTTGCCTTCTCGCCAAATTCCATGAATTAGCGAAGTCAAAATGTTTCGTAACTGAAAGCAGTTTATCTACTAAAACTGAAGCTTTCCTCGACAACTGATCGACGAAATTTTGTTGATTGTATTATAAACAAAAAATATGACGATGTTGTCAGAAAACGTCCATTTTAAAAGTTCTCAAATTGAACTCGTCTAAAGGTTCGTCAAATTATTAGATTTTTCAAAATACCATTCGTACCTGTTATTCCGAATAGTGCTAAAGATGACTCAATTTTCGATATCATTGATGCCTTTCGGTACGCCGGCAATTCAAATAATATCAGCATTACATAACAAATACTTTTACTAACGTGGAGTGGGTGAAATGACCTCCGGTGTTGTCGGGAGTTCTAGGACAAAAAAATCCCCAAATTGTTTGCATATATTTGATTATGTGAACTATTATCATCATCATCATCATTATTAAGATATGATAGACGCTTCTGCGTGCTATCTTAATTAAATACCATATTTATTATTGAGGGCTATGGCTTTGATATTTCCTTTGGGAAGACAAAAAGGTCCTCCTCCTTCCTCTATTCTACCACAACCACTGAATTCTTCCCATATGGCTATCCATCACTTATTCCCGACTCTAACTTTTAGGAGAAAGAGCCAAACGATGGCTACGTTGGACCTAAAAGCAATGCAATGGAACTATTCTGTCTATTGTGGAAATATGAAGATTTTTTTCAACCCTGTTTCGGGGGACGAGTTCCTCTAAAATATATAAATCTCCGAGAGGTTTCTACTGACAGTACCTCCTGTTGTAACGAAATGAATAGACCTTTCCAGTTGACGTATAGCACAATACCCATGCAGTATAGTTTGTCAAAGGCAGAAGTGATACCAGTGACGGTTGGTTCTGTTGCAGTGTTCGTTTAAAACTCCACAATGGTTTGCGATCTTGCATCCACCTTTTGTAAAGAACAACACGTCCCTGAATTTGCTCTTCAACAGCGGAAGCTGACCAACTCAGCTGAGCGTCATGACCAGAACGAGAGATAAATGAAACATCTGTCAAGAGAAAGAAAACTTAAAGGAGAGAATACTAAATGAGCGACCTTCAACACAGTAGTTTTTTAAAATGAAATTTCTAGTTAAATTCACACATAAGTCGTCAGGGTTCACGCTATTGTGATTATGCGCTTGTCATCGTGATGCCACGCCCAACCGTGCATACCGGGAGAGCTGCTGAAATTTAATTTTACCAATCAGAATCCACCGAGCGGGAAAAACTGTGCTATCCGCAAAACAGCAGAGCCAGATGCTCATGCAAAATAGTGAAGCTGGTATGGATCAATAGTTTCTAGACAACATTCCTTATCAGGACTAAATTAAGCCGGGCGACATTACTTCGTAAAAGCAGAACTTTTATTATTTGACTTGCAGCAAACATCACTTTTGCATCGTATTGTAACAGCTCACGTACACTAAAGCACCGAACTCATGGTGATTGGATTGATAATAAGCTGCCGAAACTGAACAAGAATCATGGAAAGAAATTGATCCACTGGTCAAATAATGATTGGTCGTTAAAGCTGTAACACAACTGCGTTTGCGATTGACTTACAATTCTCAGCTTTTCAGCCAATTACAAGCCAAACCAAAAAGCATTTCGATTAAGTTGCAAGCACATGATTTTCTACACCAATGCCCAGGGTCTCAGGAAAAGAGACCTGAAAACTCGAGTTTGAGTTTTCCCGCGCTGATAGCGCTGGTTGCATCCATTTGTCTCACTTGATCTCAGCTTTCCAGAAATTCATTTCCAAAACATAGTTCACTACTCACTGATCTTTGAAAAGTCGTACAAAACGAAGAAAGTTGAATTAAATTCTCGTTTGTGGGTACTGATGCCAGTAAAAAAAAAACATATAAAGGGGATGAGCGAAGTTTCCCCAGGAGACAAAGCAAACGGCTGAACCTTTCCACAAAATGGATCAGCTAAAATAACCGTCGAGTTTATGGTTGCCCATCCAAGGTAATCATTTTGCCAGTATCTGCAAGAAACAAAGGTAAAGCAGTAAAGCAAAGAAGGACGTTTTAAAACAGCTTTTGGAATTAATCTTGTAGCTTTTCCAGACTGCTACCTATAGCTTTTTTTAAATTTTTAAATCAGGGCTAGGTGTATTGTTTCCCTTTTATCATCTATTGTTTTTCTCCAATCACAGCCCTCGTCTGGAAAACTACAGGTCTCCCCTTTCTGCGGGCGGCATCTCAGTGAAAATGTTCACGTTGAACTAACATTATTTTCGAGAATTTTTATAGATGTTCGCGGCGAAATAAAATATGTACATTTTAACAAGAAATTTCCTTGTCAATTCTGCATATATTAATATATCGAAAGTGGTATATCGCCCTTTAAGTAAAATATATATTTTTTCATAGTGCAACTTCAATTTTTTTACCGCAACAATTTGAAATTCACTTTTGGTGCGGGTTTTCGTATCTCATAAAGACATGCAACACCTAACTATTGCAAATGAGCTGAACAAAAAAGGAGGCCACAGCAAGCCTTTTATTGGGTCGTCCGATCTTCGAAGGATACCAAAGGATTAAAGAAATTAATAATTTTGAATTCCCAGTGGGCATTTTCCACGTTTAAACAGCAATGCTAACCAGGAAAAATAATTTTCGTATTATGAGCCTCGCATTCATAACCCGTCAACACATTTCCAACTCGCGTGCAGTTTGGTGCTCCTTCCACTCTCCGATTGCTTAGTAAATCGACGACATGAACCAATAGAAATCGTTCAACTGGAGGTGTGAAGGTCGGGTAAAATGCATTGAGACAATTCATTCCACCTGGCGTACTTTCTGGAAAACCAGGACTGGTAATAACACCCATTTGACTGATAACTGTGGTCTGGCATCCTATGATGTGTGTAAAAAAAATGTTGAAAATGAAGTTACAGTGCGCTGTGAAGTAGCATTAATGGTAGTAGAAGCACGAGCATCAGCAGCAACTTCGAAAGCAGCAATATCGAGCTGCAACAGCAAACAGTGAGCAGAAGTAGGAGCAGGAACAGTCAAACATAAAGGGTGAGAATACTAGTTGCTTGGCAACGGGCGACTGAAAATCAGAGTACTAGGAGGCAGGATTCGAAACTACCACCCTAACACTGATCGATGTTACGGAGGTCGTAGGTTTGAGTCCTGATTTTTCAGTCGCCCGTCGCCAAGCAACTAGTTTTCTCGCCCTTTATGTTTGACTGTTTCTGCTCCTACTTCTGCTCACGGCTGCTGTTCAAGTTGTTCTTTCGCCAGTCGTCCAATCAAGTATTTCCCCATCCTTCTCACGGGCGCATTACACCTTTAAACATCTCTATAGTTGCATGCAGTCAGACATCAATTCAAGTCGGAAAACACGAAACAAAAATGTGAGCAAGGAACAAGAATGTGAGGAACAAGAATATGAGTTAATAAACGAAGGTTTATAAGTAAAGCATGCTGTGAATTTAGCCATCCAGGAAAGGGTGTCCGGTCGCATGATAACCAGTCACCTTAACGGATCTTCAAGTGACATCTAAGAGGGGGATAAATGAACTCCATTCCATCAATATATTAAAATAATATTACCAGCTTAATGTCAATTGAACACGCTTTACGGTTGAATTCTTCACCTCAGAATTCACTAAAAGCGGGATGTATTTTTTTTAATGTTTTACCTAGTCTTTCTCGAGGCCAACTCATTGGTCCTATTCCACCTCTTGTAAACCCCGCTACTCTAATTTCATAGGGTGTGGGGACGTTCGCAATATCGATGGTTGTTACATGGACGTCCGGTCCGACTGTTACAGAGGGAATTTCGTCATCGCCATCGACGTGATAATACACTTTGTATCCGAGTAACTTGCCCTCGACTCTGTGACTCGGAATTGCCAGCCACTTGACGTAGATTTTCAAGGTGTTCTTTAGATATACTTCTACGTCTATCCATTCAGGAGGTTCCAGTGGAACTAAAAAAAAAGGACACAAGAAGTATGTATATAAATAAAAAAGACAAGCAATAGCTCAAATTTATGATAAAAAATGTAGTAAGATGGGCGAGTAATTTCGAAATAGTAAACTGAAAGAGGAAGTTGGTTGCCGAGCACTGGATGACAACAGAATTCTCCGTCGCCATCGTGACCATGGTTAAAAGCACTTTGATTTCAATAAGCGTCACGAAGTGTCCCCTCGCTCTTCTCCTCAACCTCAACATCACCCATTTGTAGGAATAGACAAATTATAAATGTCACACAGTGACTCCGGTCTCCAAGTAAAGATTAACAGCTGCATTTACATGACGCTAGCCCTAATATTGTTGGAAATGCGTAGCAAATGCTTAGACTTTAAGGGACACTTCATGTTACGTATCAAAATCGGGCGTAAATCCAATTACGAGCCCTTCTGGACCATAGTTAATAGAGGGGAATGGTTATGAAACCCGACAACTTTCTTTGTTGTAGGCTTTTGTTCTCTTTTTTGGCCTTGACCGTGCACAAAACACAATAGCTGTTTACTCCGTACTGAGGAACTAATAAAAACGTGTTGACACGTAATTCATGCATAGTGTATGAGCGCAAAACAAAAGATCGTGCACGGTCGTGGATTTTCCAACCTAAATCTTGGCATCTTTGTTTTGCCGAGCTTCTTAACCATTCCCCTCTATTAACTATGTCTGGACGTAAGTGTGAATCCAAGCAGTTTGTTGTCTGCTTTGCCGGTGCTTAATAAGCGGTTAATGTGCTTAGATATCTAGGGCTTAATAATATATATTTCCACATGAATGTACATGTATTCCTATCCTCTCCCGTCAAATTTTTTTCTCTTTCCTTGTGTGGATTTCTAGAGCAAAAAATCTCCCTTTATAGATAAATTTTTATTTGCAAAATAGACTAAGGGAACAGTAAGAGGTGTGCTTGAACTAACGAGCGAACTAACTACGACGCGAAGCCCGAAAAGAATATTATACTGCAACTACGTAACTCTCTTGATGATCAGTACGGCCCAATTGCTAAGGTTGCTAATAGCCAAGCGGGTGCTAGAACTTTCCTACAATTACAACACAGAAGGGGATATTTACCGTATATCTGACTGACAAGTGAAAGCCAACTTAAGACCTACTTTTCGCGTGCTATCGTGACGTCTCCTTATGAAATAGGTTTTTTCGCCATTTTCCTCATCAGTTCGTAAAAAAAAAGAACAATCGCATGTAGCTGGACTTCACGAAATAAGATGAAACTGGTCGACTGGAGGAGATGCAGTTTCTGATATGAGCTCAAGTTTATAGTTTTGCCTCAGGCAGAGCATAGTTTTTAAAGTTTTTAAAAAGTTAATGGCGAGAAAGCCCAGAGCAAACCCCTAGGCTTGTAAGAGATAGGCTCCCTCAATCACTGAATTAATTAATATACGAAGTATTAACAGAAGAAAACACATGTCAGATCGTAGGCAGAGCTACTAAAGTATATGAAACATTTGAGTACACTAGATAATTGTGTTAAATATAGATTAGGCCAAGAAGAAAAAGCAAATAGGAAAACAATGAAATATTTATAATAACCCGAATTTCGAAAAAAACTCGACCAATAAACTTTTATGAGTCATTACACTAGAACTCCATTGATAATTTCCCTTATTCAGTTGTTGGCGAAATTCAAAATTTGACTCAACGCGCTGCTTGATGTGCAAGAGGTAAATGCATATCTCAGCCTCGATCTTAATTTTTGTGCCAAGTGATGGTCGCAACTTAATCATAACACCACTGATATCGATAATCATCTAAGCCTCATGATGTTTCGTTAGATGTGCATCTTTTTGGGCCAAGGGGTTTGAAGTATTTCTCTAATATTCTGGGAGAAGAAGATGTGTGGGGGTGGGGTAGTGGAATGTTGTATCTCATCGATTCTAATTAGGATCAAGTGGTTCTTACCTCCTTCGACCGTTGTCACATAGACTTTTTGACTTTTCCTCAGGCTGACATCTCCTGTTTGATTGTTGTTAACTAAGGCAACAATCTCTACCGTGTAATTTGTGCCAGTGTGCAACCGTCCTACATCTACTCGATCACTATACTTGTCGACATTAAAGACAGTTGAACCAGCTTTTCCACTGGTCGGAGTACAGACCACTGCATAGACTATAAGTTGGTAGGGAGGATCAGGTGCATAATGGGCCCATTCTACATGCATTCTTCTCCTTTTTACGTCAGAAATGTTTACGTTGCTCCACTCTGCCACAACTGTAGCTGAAATTAAAAAAAAAAATGGTCGATAGCTTTTACCGCAGTTGTTATTAGTAACGTAAAAATAATAAAAACAAGAACAAAAACAAAAAAAAAGCAAAGAGTTTGGGATTTCTTCTCTTTAATTGAAAAGGGAGAGGAATCCCAAACGTTGGTTAACCGGGGATGGCCAATAAACAAGCTATTAGATTCAAGAGAGATAGATTCTGAAGTTTGAGAAGTTTAGATTCTGCCTACAGAGACCATTTGAAGGAGAACATGGTTGCATATTGGAGCATATTGGAACATGGTTGCAAGGAGCAAGGATGGCACTGTCGGTTAGTGCAAGGCCTTGGTGCTAAAGGTCCTGAGTTCGATTCCCGGATCTCGCATCGTTGTTTCCACTTCTTTTCTTTCCGTGTAGCTAAATAACTTTTAAACACCCGTAAAACGGAGCACTGATGGAGAATTACTGTTACGAGTTATCGACAATAAATATGGTTGCTTTACTTTACTTTATTCCCTTCCCTTCCGCTTGATACACTTTGCAAAGTCGGAATGCCATTGTTTTAGTTATTTTCCATCATTACATGACCCTCTCTTCGGACCGTTTCATCGAGGTCATGTCAGAAAGGAACTTTATTTAAGTGTTAAGTCTTCTAGCGCTAGATCACTAATTGGGAACACTGTAAACTGAAATCAACAAATTAACGCAAATCATATCAAACGTTGGTTTTTGAGGAGAGGGGAAAACCGGAATACCCGGGGAATAACCTCTCGGAGCAGAGTACAGAACCAACCCACAAATGACACCTTGTCTGGGAATCGAGCCCGGGCAACATTGGTGGCAGGCGAGTGCTCTCACCACTACAACGTACGCCAGCCCTAGTCTCCAGAGATTGTGATGTAATCCGACATGAGAATACATGTATATACATTTTATATATATATATATATATATATATATATATATATATATATATATATATATATATATATATATATATATATATATATATATATATATATATATATATATATATATATATGTATATATCACTTTCTTGAAGAATAGTCTAAAACTTTCACATTTACCTTCCGAAAAAGATTTATCCAGCACGTAGTAAAACAACTCAAAGCCCTTTCACGATCCGTCAAAGTAGCGCGGTCACTGTAGTAAATCAGTGGAACCTTTTGTGCTTGGGCAAGAGCGAAAGCTTCCCCGCTTACTCCGCAATGTCGGTCTGGCGGAATACCACTGTCATCTTCAATAGCAACATAAGCATCACTGAAAGAGTAAGACAATGATATGATCATGATGAAAAGAGTAACTAAAAAGGAAAGAACAAATGGACAGAGTCCATTTTATCTAAATCGTTGAAATTCACATATCTCAGGGGGCAGACCAGGTGTTTAACTCTATGGAGAATAATTTTCTAATGTTAAATGGCCTCTTTAGCAAGCAACTAATAGAGTTAACTCTGTCTAGCAACAGACGAGTTTACTTGTCAATGAGGAACCCCTAGGGGGCGAATGTTGAAGTCCATTCCAGGTCTGATAACCAGCAAAAGTGTTAAAAAAGTCGTATTGGCGAACTGCGTTTGGCTTCATCATCATTTTATATCCAGAAAGCCCGAGTAGAATAACTGTTTTATCAAACACTCCACGAGCAACAACTCTTCCGTGTCGACTAAAGTATCGATTTCTGCCTCGTTCAATGCCGGTCCAAAACGGCTTTTGTCGGCCGCTTTATTGCTGACGCATTCCTTGGCCATATAAGGTACAGCAAGTATATGAACTGATAGACTATGTCCGGCGAGCCAATAATAATACTGGAAATCTGACATCCGCAATTCAGTTTTTAATGAATAGGTTTAGCCAAGCAAAAGTGGAGCTCACGGGCTATTTATTCTTACTGGCTGTAGAGTTGGTGAAAACAAAAGGTTTTGGAATTGATCGCGTTCTGGTTTATCCGGTTACTGCTTAATTAAACAATTTTCTTCGCTTTCTTTTATAGAAAAATTCATGGCCTAACTAGTGAATTCCACGGTAAATTTCAGTCGAAAAACCGGTATCGTATAATTCACGAAGCGATGAGTGCGTTATCGAGCGAAAGGAAAAGGAAAAAAAGCCATTTCAGTGTCAACTGCCAAAAGCCAGCAAATAGGAATCACGCTAAAACTAGAAATCACAGACGTACCAGCCTCTGATGTAACAGATCGTTGGGAACTTTGATGTACTTTATCTCTAAGAATGAGATCATTCACATTTAATGTATGTCATTTTAAAACACGCCAGCTTGACTTGGAATAAAAATCGGCAAAATACGGCAACCAAGAAAGGACAAGTTTCATACAATATTTCTAACAAATTACCTGAGTGTGCTTGCTTTTTGAAAACAAACTTCTGGAAACACAAGCTAGTGATATTTCTCCTTAATTTTACGAGAACTCATTGCGATGTATATGTATTTACAACGCAAGGGCAAAATTTTCTGGTCACCTGTCGAGGCACATCGATTAAAGGCAAACGTAGTAAAAAACACTTATTCGCTTGCACTTTAGAGCAAACCAAACAAACAAATAAATCAAATTTATGTCCAAAAAGAGAACAGATGATTGTTATTTAATTCCAGTTGAGAACAGAAATTCGAGTTTCATTCCTGAACAAAGGAAAAACTATTTAAACCAGTTTTTAAAAATAATCATCCACTTGAAATAACGCATCCGTAAATTAAAAATAACAAACGATTTATTGTCCAAGAAAAGAATTTGTGGAGTAACTTCTTCCACCAAGTTAGAGCTATTATTACTGGTATTTTGTTTTGTCGTTCTCGTTCTCTTTCTCTCGTTTCTGCTCTTCTGTCAAATTGTCGTCCAGGCATCATACAACCTTATCAGATTTGAAATTAAGAATATTCTAAGGATGTGCCAAAAATTGCAATACAGAGCAAAAAGCATCTCTAAACAAGTTAAAAATAAACACTCAGCAGCGTGGTCCTGACCACAGATATATGTATATATATGGGATATTACATGGCCGCTTGGAGATACGAAATTTCTCTTCTCGTGTTGAAAAATATTTCACAACACGAGAAGAGAAATTTCGTATCTCCAAACGGCCATGTAATATTCTATTTATTATATAAACACCAATGAAATACTAAATCGTTTCACGAAAGGCATCGAAAGGCGCGATTTTCGTATGTAACCATAGCAACAGTGATCTTTCACGTGTGAAAATAACATGTTACCTTCACGTGTAAAGATATCATGTTTCCGCGCGAAAGCTCACTTGGTAGTTCATTGGTATTTATAAGATAAATATATATATTTTCCAAACCATTTTCCACTTTAACACGAAAAGCGTCCACTGTTGAGAGCTTAAATCGGCGTAGTATGACCGTGTAGCCACGTCGAGCTACAGAAAGCGCGCGAAAAATGAAGCCTCGTTTTTGTTTAGGTGTCCTGATTACGAAAAGTTAACCTAACTTGAGCCTGCGATCCAATCGAAGGCCAGTTCCTGGTCAGCGGAC
>OX421455.1:12734616-12739616 GCA_949126865.1 Montipora capitata | reverse complement strand
AACGCCACGCTTGTACCATTTTCACAGCGAACAAATAGCCTCCCGCTCAGTGTACCATTAACTTCGAATATTAGTTTTTTTGTCTATTGCATTTTTTTGTTTTTTTATCGTTAAACAGTGTTTCTTTGTAATGGTCGTATATCCGTTGTTCAACTAGCCATATTAACGATCCTGTTCATTGCCATCTTGTGTATATAGTTCTGTTCTAGTTTTACAAGATTTGATATCATCAGGGGAGACTGTGATCAGCTCTTTCGGAAATAATTGTGATCTAGTTTGAAAGTCTTTACAATTATTTCATTCTCAATGATAATAAAGACTTAATTCTAAAGGACAAATACAGGTCTCGATATGCAAAAGTGTGTTTACTTAAGTTGTGATTTGCGTGTGCTTTCACATAGAAGTGACCGAGAACCGAGCAGAATTCCATAGAAAAGGCTGAGATGTCTATTTTACAAAAGCAGAAAAAGGAGGAAACTTGCTGGAACATATTTGGTTAACAATGTACCGAGGTCATCCACCTTTCATCGTATTACAAGGAGATCACTTGCTCGTAAACACAAGTAAAGGAGCTACGAGGCATGCGTTTAAATCTAAGTACGCGGTATGTGCACTTTTCCAAAAGCGTGAATGAACAGGTAAATGCAAATGAAAGTTAAATTTAATACAGAAATCAGGAATACCCGGTACGATTTATAAAAGAATGTTGTTTTTTCGTTTTCTCAGGAACGAAACGTATTTCAAGTATTTTGAATTCAGGGTGAACTATTTACACAGTGAGTTAGAGTGGTCAATCAAAACAGAGTTTAAAGTCCTGGTTCAGACGTCGTGCTTCTGCCGTGCCGAACTCAAATGAAATTGTCATTACTATTTAAGCACGGCAGTGACACGCCGTTTGAAACCATTAAGCGCGGCACGGCTGACTTAGTATACAAAAATTTGTTTTTATCAACGGAGTTGATAATGTAAATTGGCCACCGTACAGAGATTCTAAAAGCTGACGTTTCGAGCGTTAGCCCTTCGTCAGAGCGAATTCACGGCTGACTTAGGTTCGGCACGACTACTTAGCACGGCAGGACTCGCCGTGCCGCACGGCGGTAGCACGACTTGGTTTCAAACGGCGTGCTATTGTTGCGCCGAACTCAATTCATAAATTAATTTAATGTATTTTGCATTATTTGCATACTATTACGCTGGATGGATGGTTTGTTTTGTCTTTTGAATTTGGCGCGACTGTATTAGGTTCGACGTTTGAAACCGCTGCCGTGCCATCGTCGTGCCACTGCCAAGCCAAATTCATTTGAGTTCGGCACGGCAGTAGCACGACGTTTGGAACAGGCCTAAACATCTACGAGATACAAAAACAAAACTTGTGAACACGTGAACCTGAAGTATCGCAAATCATAATGCTGTCAAAACACAAAAGCGAAGGAAATGGATCATGCACATAGGGCGTTTTGAATATCTGAATGATTGTGGAATAACTTGGGGAAAAACTCTTGCAAGCAAGTCAAGTTCAGTTTTAAGTTTACCGTTTCTGCGATTTCCTGAGTATAATGTCCAATCACCATGTGTAAGAATGCAAGACAGTCGTAAGCATTCACGTGCACAATTGCCCGTATTGTTGGTTTTCACTCACGTGATCAACAGGCATGTTTTTCAACGAAAACAAAAGGAAGCGTTTGCATAATAATAGAGTTCAATTCCCGGAGGATTTGGTCGAGGCACCAACATGGCCGCCTTTTCTTTGATTAGGGGCACCAACATGGTGGTCGTGACGTCATGTGAAAAGCGAGAATTGAATTGTCCGCTGTGTCCAGGTTTCAATATGAAAGAAGTCGCTGCCAGCCTCGGACATTTGCGGCGTCAATTAGTTTGTCATATTTGTCGGTAATTAAGCTTACACCACGAGACAAAAAAAGACCTTTTCCTCTTCAACAGCAAAATGGCGAGAAATATGTCCTCTGAGAACATGACGAGATTTTTTGGCCAATGTCTTTTGTACATACAAGCATTTGCTCTTTCAAAATTCAAACTATATAGTCGGCTTCGTACTTTCACAAAAATATAGGACCTCTGACCTTACCTTTATCAATGTCTTGCCTCCAAAACTGAAGATACAAGTTTTGCTCAATCCCTTGACGTTTTTAGTAATGGCATAGTTAATAGAGGGGAAAGCTCGGTGGGTCATCACAGGAGCAAACAAAGATGCCAACATTTAGGTTGGAAAGTCCACGACCGTGCACAATCTTTTGTTTTGCGCTCATACACTATGCATGAATTAAGTAACCAACACGTTTCTATTGGTTAGTTCCTCAGTACGGAGTAAACAACTATTATGTTTTGTGCACGGTCAAGGACAAAAAAGAGAACAAAAACCTACAACAAATAAATTTGTCGGGTTTCATAACCATACTCGGCCCCTCTAATAAACTATGGTAATGGTAAACCTCAGACCACTTCAGTAAAACGGCGAGATATTGCGAGAGATTTAATGGCAGCGACGAAGGAACAAAAACACACAAAAAACAAATTTTGCACTGAAGCAAAAAAAAAAAATTGTACTGCACGTGGAGTAATGAAGCTTTTAGTGCATTTCATTGACGCCATTACGTGGTCTATGGAGAACGGAACTCCTGATGGAGAATTCCAGAGCGTTTACATTGAGTTCCTTACCGAGGGTTCTAGAGACTCATTTCGCCATTTCAATCACACTTTACACGATAAAAGAGTTGAAATAATCGAGCATCTTGTTCAATGGAAATCCTAGCCTTTGACCTCCAACTAGACCCTCCGTGAGGGTACACTGGGTTGCCTGTGGTACGTGCACAGTTCCACAATTTTTTTCAAGTTGGGGGGTCATTAAGACCATTTAAGGGGTCACCCAGAAGTCATACCAGCAGAGGCCCTTTGGCTCACAGGTCCTCACACGTTCGCACGATGAAACAGATCTTTTTCCGAGGTTAAAAACCTGGCTACCGGCCTATTAATTAATAATTTGTCAGAAAGAAGAAATTCCTGTCCTCTTTAGAAAAAATAGACACGCATTGCTTACGTGTGGTAGTGAAGTAACACAGCGATTTATTCCATATAAAATGTCAACTGAGCTGTGTGTTGTCTTCCAGGAGATTCAAGTTGTCCTTGCGTAATATGTAGCTCTAACAGTGCACGATATTGATTTGGTATTGTCTATCATTGTAGTGCCATGGTAGAAGTCTTGGGTAAATAGCCTGAGAAGACATGTGGTTACTAGCAAAGTACTAAACCCAGAACGATTGAAGAAAATAAATGGGAAGTGAGAAACATTGGCTTCTGGGCTGGCATGTTGATAATTTTTTGACAACTTCTTTCACCACAAGTTTAAGCGTGCCCTCTGAGCATCTGACAGCTTTGTAATACTTAAGTTTACTAAAGTTAACTCTATCCTGCGGGGTTAGTATCCGGATGGGTGACCTCAAACATATACCCCTTCGTAAAACAGAAGCATTGGACCGAAAGTACTATTAATGCTAACAAATGCGAGCTCAGCAAGGTACAGATTTTGTTAGCTTGCTTTATGCAAAAAAAAATATTGATGCAAAAGTAAATTGATACACAGTTTTTAGAAAGAGCAGAAGGAAGTTTCCAGGACGGTCGCTCGAGAATAACATATTTACGACATGAAAACAACATTAATTTTGAACCGTGAATATAGAATATAAAAAGTTACGATCAGCGACAAACATTTTGGGAGATTTTTGCTACGTTCAATTTTGTTATTGTACTTTTGGTTGCACAAATAAATCGCAAAATCGAAAGTGACATCACCGGAATTCACCGGGCGCCGTGATTATGTTACCGCGGCATGTTTACTCGCCAAACAGTGAAGCATCTGTGTCAAATGATGGCAAGATACCGGGTTTTCGTAAGTTTCTTTTTCTGTCAAGTGTTATAAAGTTTGACAATAAATGAGCGAAGTCAAAACAAAGATCACAATCGCCCAAACTCTTGAGGTTGACCCCGGGGTTGACCACTGTTTCTGCTAAGTCAAACATTTACTCTCCAAGACAAGGTTATTTCTCACCACGTAATTCCATCATTTTGGAAATAGCAGCTACTTTATTATTCATCGGCGTCACAATTTGTTGCTGATTTTGGGGCTCATTTTGTTGAACCTCAAGCACGCCTCCAACAGACCTGTTTATTTTCGTGAACCTTTCGGGCTTACAAAGCAATACTAAAAATATCCTCCCGTATCACATTTCAACCTTAAGCTCGAAAATTCAATACACAACATGATATTATAATTCACAAAGGCAGAAAATATCACAGAATCCTTTTCCAGCGAAACATTTAATTGAAACAAACAACATAAGATGCACTAAAACGCCGTTCGCAATGCAATGACTTTCGACGCCATAATGCTGGTTAACGAGAATAACAAACTCACGAGGCAGAATGTATATTTATATTTAATTGAGTTAGCACAACAGAAAGACGCTAACCTCAATTTGACACGAAAATGCTTTACTATTGCCATAAAAACTATCCAGTTAAGCTCGCATATTATAAAACATGATGAATTCATAAAGGCCACCTTTTCCAGCGAACAATTTTTTGAAACAAGCAACATATTTGCTATTAGAGGCAAAATCCCCTTCCTATTTCATTACGTGCGTGAAGAGAAAAAACTCAGTCGTGTCAAATATGCGCAATATTACAACAAACTAAAATTTCAGGATCAAACCGTTTCCATGAAGGACCTTTTCCTTGAATAATGAAGCACAAAATAGACGACAAGCTTTCTTTCAAATAATTCTTGGCCGTCACATTTCCAATTATTTTTTTTTACCTGAAGACTGTGCAGAGTTGATCACAGATCCACTTAAGGTGTTCGATTCGTTCTCTGTCTTTGTTGAACCCATAAGTTACCAGAGAATTTTCCATTTTGTTTCAGTGTTCTACATAACAGCACACTTGGTAAAATATTATTTTAGAAATACAGCTCACTTTGATTTGGG
>OX421455.1:12709616-12729616 GCA_949126865.1 Montipora capitata | reverse complement strand
GAAACGAGTGCTTAGACTTAAACGCGAGACTCGCATGGCATGACTCACTGGCTCGCAGATTGTCTAGCACCCAACAGTAATGGGTTATCAATTAATATACATTTCTTCCTGAAGAAATTGCATTGGGAGATGATTGCATTTGGTGGGGCATGGAAGGGTTTTTGAGGTAATGGTTGAGGACAAAACAATTTTAACAATTCGTATTGTGAATTTCAGGCTGATACACTGAATCATTTGACAAAGAAATGAGTTTATAAAAAGAATGTATACCATGTCCCCTAAATGATTCATTTCCATTGTAAAGGACTTATTCATGTCACTGTTGTGCTGACTGATTTTTTTAAGGTTGTTTATCCAGATAGTGTAACGTAAACTCTCCTCATCATCTGAAGTGTAAATCTTGTTGTAGTATTCTTTCCAAGCATGCCATGCATTGTCTTTGATCAACAAATCTGACAATGTGGTAGAGGTGAAGACAATAACTAATAGAAGAGTAACATGAGCCATAGCAATCTGGTGTCAAACTGCAAGAAACAGAAAACTCCATCATGAAGGGTAGCGTTATTTGGTTATTTTCCCCATTACTCCCTTGAAGGAATAATTTGACTATGTTCAAGTGTTATTGAGATTTCCAAGACCATATAATAATTACTATTAAATTGCAGAAAGCAAGCTTGGTATATCACTGCATTGTAACATAGGGATCAGCTGGTTGAAGTGATTGGTAAAAAAAAAGTATCAGGCCTGAAAAAATGGAATATTACACGACATAAAAAGTGGATAGCAACAGAGATTTAGTTTGTTGTTGTTATTTATACAATAAACCATTTCATGAAGTTTGAAATGTGAGATCCTGGCAGTTTTTATAACACCTTCCTCCTACTGCATACATCATCATCATCATGGCTGCTGTGCAGGCAACTGTAAGCTCAACTGCATACATAAGTAGTAGATGAAATATGAGCAGAAAATCTGTATGGACATTTACAATGGCAAGCTGAAGGCAAGCCACTGTATAAAGGCCCATACAGATCGGATGTGAACATTTTGATCGTACTTGGAAAAGAAACAACAGTAGAGATTTGTGTCAAAAGTTAATGAATACTAATTAGCTGAGCAGGAATCTATCAAAAGTTAATACAACTGATTATTAATTATTCATCAACCCCGGTTGATTTGTATTAGCCAGTATCAAAAATACCATAATACTCTTTCTTTGACCCTCCAAAAGTTTGCATTAATTTATAAGCTTTGTTTCCAGTTTCTCTTAGGATCATTGTAAGTCCCAAGAGAAAATAAAAACAATGCTTATGCAAAATTTTGGAGGGACAAACAAAGAGTATTAATGGTATTTTTGATACTGGCTAATAGGAGTTCACAGAGGTGCACATGTGACTCAAATGCTGCCTGTTGATTGGTCATAACTCTCATGAACTATTAATGAATTTAAAAAAAACAGCAGTTCAAATACATGGCTTTCAAATAACAACAATATAATGTTTGTATTGTTGTTTATTGTTTCAAAAAATTCGTAGCGAACACAAGAAATGAAATAACATTAAATTACACAAATTCCGTCAAGAAACCATCCGACTCCTCACTATGAATGTTTCATACCATTATCATTTTTTTGGTAAAATGTCGTACTGTCTGTGGCAAGACTTGCAGCGTGTTGTGAAGCTTTAACCGTGATAATACTACTACTACTACTACTACTACTACTACTACTACTACTACTACTACTACTACTACTACTACTACTACTACTAATAATAATAATAATAATAATAATAATAATAATAATAATAATAATAATAATCATAATCATAATCATAATAAACACTTTGTTTACCCTCAGAGTAGCTAGTATCTAATATTTTCGAGCATTGAACATATACAATTGTTAAGAATCCCAACTGGCGGGAGCCAAACCAGTTGGCTATTTTACAAGTGCACCAGGAAGTTGAGCCAGGGACTACCTCAAACAAATTCAGTGTGTGGTCAGAACGCGGTCTTGAACCCGGGATCTCCGGATCTCAAGTCACGGTCCCTAACCACTCGGCCAAACCAAAAAAAAAAAAAACCGGTCTTGCAAATCCGTCATTCCCACTTCAATAAATAAGCACTTCAATGTAAAAAATCAAACCCGTGCTCAGCAAGTTTGTCCTGTATAGCATGCGCAGCTAAAGCCTGGTTTCCATATGACATACGATCGTCCGGATCTTCCCGATCGCCCCAGTCGTTTCAAATAGTGTTCAGAGGCGACCGAGACGATTATATGAAAAACTACCGCCGGGCGACTGAGACTACCTCGATCGCTTGGATGGTACTGAGTTCTATCCGGACGATCGAGGTCGTCTCCGTCGCGCGGGTAGTTAGCGATCGTCTGGGTGGTCTTCCCATATAATCGTACGGATCGCCTCTGCACATTATTTGAAATGACTGCGGCGATTGGGACGATCCGGACGAAGATCATATGGAACCAGGCTTAAGATAAGAATTTCAAACCTTTAAAACGCGGATTCCAGGCAACAAATCAACTGGAATAAGATCAACTGACGTGACTTCGTGGATACAACCTGACTGTAAGTGGATCTCTTAAGTGAAACTCATGACTTCGCATTCTTCGCTGGGTCTCGTGATATGGGGTGCAGGGATGGCGTAGTGGTCAGGAGCAGTCGCCCCCACCCCCCCCCCCCCGGTCGCCCGGGTTCGACTATATGTCACGGGGTGCAGAGGAGTTTTGTTGGACGGTACACGACAAAAGTCTCACCTCCTTAATTAATATCCCCCTATCTTGCCTCTCTCGAACGCTTCTTGAACGGTCTCTGACATCTTTACTTCGCAGTCAACTGATATTGACCACTGGGGCAATGATCTTTGCCCGAGGAGTAACGAACGTTTCGTTACCACAGTACTTTGGTCTGCGGTATAGATCGTTTTCACTGTCACGCAATAAAAAAATAAATCGAAAACCATTCAGTGGAAAAAGTCAAGAATTCGTGATGTTGTAGAAGATAAATGAAGAAGACACTTCTCCAAGTTTTAGGCCTGTGCGTTTCCCCAAACTTCAGATATTCGTCGAAATGTTTCGCAGAAATTTACAGAGCCTAGTATGAAAACGCCATGTTGGTGCACATCTGTGGTGCACCAATATGGCGGCCGGAAAATAGTGTCAACATCTGTTACTTACTTTGGCTATCTAGGCGAGTGATCATCTGTACTAAACAAATAGCTATTTACCTAAGCACTTTTCCTAATGCTTTAAATTCTAAAAAGGCTCAAAACCATGAGATAAATATATATTTCTCAAAAAACTCGATAGTCGCCTCTTGTCACGCACCGCTATAACTCGGAAATTCAAAATCAGGCGCGTAGCGTGGTCATTTTTTCAAGTACGCACAAGTACATATGATCTAGAAACCTAAGTAAACTGAGCGAAAAATACTGCGTTCTTTATTTCTTGTCGAAATAGTTGGGTGAATACAAGCAAAGAACAAAGCGTCTTGCCCTTATTTTGAGCAAACTTGGTGCAAACAAAACATTGTTTTGGTTGTGCTAGCGTGACTGGAATTGTCAAGAACGTTATCGGAACGTCGCTCCCTTGTCACGAACGTTCTTGGAACGTCGCTCCTTTGCAACCTCGCCTTTTTGTTGCACGCTGATGATTGTTAGTGCAAAAAAAAAGGTACAATGCAAAACTAAGTTAGAACATGGTATAGCTTTTGTTTTAGTTATTAGAATTTAATCAAAGTGGTGCTTTCATCACGAAATCTTGGTTGCGTACAAGTAAAATGTTAAGAGTAGAAACAATTGCTAAAAATTTCAAAATTTTCTGGTCACTTCAAGTACGCACGTGCGTATATGCGTATAGGACGCTACGCGCCTGAAAATGCTCTGGTTTCCAAACGAAGCACGCTATTGAGCTTTAAAATTGCAAATGGATACAAATTTACCGCCTCTTATGCCTGATGAGGATAAAAACTTTCGTGGTTCTTTAGTTTTGGATTTTCGAAAATGATGACGTCACGTGAAAACGATCCATATACAAATAAAGATGGCGGAAACCGTGCAAAGAGGAGTTCGAAGAAAGAGACAAGATCTTGGGATAGAGAAGGATATGGAAGCAGAAAACTTTCGCAAAAACAGGAGGATTTAATTTTTGCAATCTTTATAAAAAAAACGTTTTGGAATTAACGAGGTGAGACTTTGTCGTGTACGATCCAACTTAACTCCTATGCACCCTGCTGCTGTGCAGCGTATGTCGGGTGAGTCTCTGCACCGAGAAGTTTTTCTCCGGTTACTCCGGTTTTCCCCAACCTGTGACTTGATTTGTGTTAATTGTTGATTTCAGTTTACAGTGACCTCAAGTAGTGTTCCAGCGCTAGAACGACTTGACATTTAACCCACAACAAACTCAACCCACATATGACGTCGATTTCGAACACAGGGCACATCGGTGGGAGGCGAGTGGTCTCACCACTGCGCCATCCCTGCATCCCAAAATAGAGGTTATCTCTTATTATTAATGCTTCTAAATTTGCAAATGCAAAGAACGAATCCCTATGAGGGGTTTTCGGGATACGGAATATTTAGGTAAAAAAAGATAGGGATACGGAATATTTAGGTAAAAAATTATAGTGATACGGGGAGGGGGGGGGGGGGGGAATTGACGAGATACGGGATATTCTTAAAATAGGCACGCATTGCGTACGTGTGGTGGTGCTCTTGACACAGTGTTTTTTTCGGCCCATAACTGTCAACTGAGCTGCGTTTTGTTTTTCAGGAGGTTCAAGTTGTCTTTGCGTAATATGAAGCTCTAATAGTACACGATATTGTTTTGGTATGGTAAATCTTTATAGTGCCATGGTAGATGTCTTTCCTAAATATCCATTGAGAAGACATGTGGTTCAGTAAAATACTAATCCCAGGATAGTTGACGAAAATAAAAGGAAATCGAGGAACATTGGCTTCACGGCTGACATGTTGGTCATTTTCATTTTTGCATCCATCGACAAAATTAAAAATTCTCGTTACCATTGTTAGATAAAAAAATATACTACTAACAAGTAGGCGGCAATTTTCATTTGCACCTTACACAATTTGCAGATGCGTTTAGCAAAAGCGAAGAACTGTGAAAGTTTAATCATAAACTTACTCGGGTCCACACTCGGATTTGGACTGATTTGACATTTGCAATTTGCCTAAAAAGGTGGATGAAAAAGAAACTGAAATTCGCCACTAAATCAGCACAAGACTTCAATAAACACCTAACACAAAAATGATCTGTTTGAGACTCAAAAGTGTGCCAAATCTTGTACAAAATTCCACGTTCTGCATACGACGTCAAAACATGTCCTTTGGCGTTCTAGCCGGGACTCGATGTACTCTGGCTGGACTTCAAGACGAAATATCAGTCCAAATCACTTCCGGTGGCGTCCTAGACAAGTGGAGAAATGGACGCCTGCTGGAAAATTCCCGAATGTTCGCTCTCTGTTCTTTACCAAGGGTCCTAACAACTCATTTCGCCATTTCAATCGCACTGTACAGTTTTCAGTATTCTTGTAATTTAATTTCACTGAAAGTCGTGTAATAAAGTCTGACACTCGTAAACGACTGAATGGTAAATTTGGGGCTCGGTTATGAATAAAGAAAATAATTAAGACGGAATCCACCAGAAGTGGACAAAAACCTAGTACCAAGATTATATACATCGTATTGCAAACGTCTGTACGACTGTTTTAAATATATTCTCAAAAAAATCATTTCTAGCAACACCAAATGTCAAAAATTAATGTTGAACTTCGTAAAATAGAAACACTTGAAAGTACTGGTGAAATGAAACTGATGATGAAATTCTACCTGTGTTTGCACAATTTCTCTAATCTTTGAAATTTAATTTTTCTCGTTCCCATGGGAAATTGTTTTTGGTGTTATTTCATGCAAACATTTATATCTTTAGCTTTAAGAAAATGTAAAAAGGACTGTAAAATACTTAGAATTATTCTGGTACTAGACTTTTGTCCACTAAAAACTGAAATTGCTCGATTTTCTATCGTATTTTGTCTTAATCGCTAATAATCCTTGCACATTCGGAAAACAGGAGTCAAATCTATTCCTTTCCGATTATTTGGAGGATATGTAATGATTTTTTTTTCTTGATGTAGACGTCCTAAATTGACCCTCTAACCATAGCTCATCAACACTGAAACCGTGACTTTTGAAGTGCTTCTATTCACTACTTGCACGAATCTTATAATACAGTTCATTTGGGGCATGGGGGGGGGGGGGGGGGGGAAGGGAGGGGGATTAAAACAATGGATACCCAGTTCACTGAAGCATGATACAGCCCACAGAGTAATAGCCCTTATTCACGATAGCCGCCATGTTGGTTTTAAAATTGTCATGCAAATTAGCCATGTGTTATGCTGGGGGCAAACATTGGAATAAAGGCAAATTGCGGAAAATCGTTTCGTCGAAATATTGAATTAACATTGCTAAAAGTACATTTTAGAATTTAGAATTAAGTACCTTTTATAATAATTTTATATCTTTTGATTGCCTCCGACATTTTGACTTTCTGCTTCGTTATCTGCTTATTTTTCAGTAAAAAGAATCGAAGTAACTTGTCAGAAGCATTCTATTTTACTACTTAGGTGATAAACATTCAAAGAACATGAAACAAATCATCTGTGTGGCTAAGATGTTCGTTATAACCTATCGAACTTGTGTTGTTTGCCCCCTCAGAAGTGTGTAGCTAATTTGCATGACAATAGCAAATCCAACATGGCGGCTATCGTGAATAAGGTCTATTAACTCGTATTGTTTCCCACAAAACGTTAACGTATTGCATTATGGGATTGTGCAAATCGTGAATGACCGAGGTTCGAGTCCAATGTCCATACACTTAGGTTATCCTTAAAAAATATCTATGACCATTTCCCATAATCCATATCAAGCTTTTAGTCTTCTAAATTTCAAGGAATGCGTGTAGCCACTCTCTGTCTGACTTGTCCATGTCTTTAGTACACTTGATACCCTTTGGAAAATACAGTTTATGGCGGAGCTCTGCCGCGCCTTGATGACGCTCACGCGTGGAGCACCTTGGTTGCGAAAATATGGTAACCCATCGATGCGAGAAATTTGGGTTTTTGGTGATGACCTCATCCTAGGACCGTCTGTCCGTACGTTCAACTTTTCATGGAAGCTAATAACCGAAATGTCGCAATGCTGGAACCTACGGTTTTTCGGCGGAAAGGTGCATGGCGAGCGTACTGCTTTCGCGTTTTATTAGCACAAGCAAAAAGTTTCAAGACAACCAAAAAACAAGCTGAGTATTTTTTTAATATGAGCTTTTTTGCAGTTAACAAAAATTCTTCGCTCAAACTGAACGAAGTTCAACACACTCCATCTTCTCTGCGTGGTGTTTAATAACCAGTTCAAGTTCGTTTGTTTGTAAAGAGCAAATGTTGTGCATTAGCCAATCCGCACAGAGAATATTGAAGTTTCTCTGCGACTATGAAGGCACTGAGGATACTCGACAAAATGTAGAAAAATCATAACAAATTTGTCGTTTAGGTTTTATATTTTGATTAACAAAGATTACATCAAGTATTATAAGCAATACCTACGTCAAAACGTGACTTTTATTTTGAGGATTGACAATGTCTTGAGGTTTGCGGGAACCATGCAATTTTTGCGGCTCGAATTGACTGTAATTTCCGTTGGGAACCGATTTTTGCGGTTTTCTTTTCAAGCAGCAAGACTATTTTCAACGTGTATTCCTTTTTTTTGGCAAATACCCTCAATCGTTGAGAACGGGTGGAAAAATGTGGTATCCTGGAGACCTTAGAAAATGGTGTCCCTTCGCATGACCCGTTCGAGCAAGTTTGACGTGATCTTTTGATTGACTGCTTTGAGGTCATTTCTTGTTCCTCAAAGAATGGAAGAGTATTGACTTAACCTTTTATCGTTTCGCTTTGTTTGTAGCACGCTCCGATTACTTTTGCTCAATGAAAATATCAAAATAAACGATCTTTTTTACCCCAATGTATGATATATATAGAAGCAGTGTGGATTTATGGACGTTCGCACAAAAATCTTCCCACATTGAAATTTGTTTTATTTCTCGCCTGAAGTTAGGTCATAAATTGCTAAATTCCAAAAATGAAAAAACAAACAAAACAAAAAAACAAAAGGGGGGGGTCACCGAATTTGTTTCGGAGAAAAAGGCAAGGGAAAAATGCTTTTGCTCATCCGTCGAAAATCACAAAAATTATATGTTAGAGCGAAGGTTACTGTGCATAGAAATACAGGAGTGGGTTTTTTAGATAATTGTATGCCTCTAGGGATGTCATAAGCAGTAAAGTTATTCCTCAACTAGCGTTCTCGCAAGCGCTACCCGTTATAACCACTTCCGGAATTCACGACACATGGAAAGAAAAATATAAAAAAAGATAACTTCTTAGGTTGTAATATTTTTTATTTCGTTACATTTTATAGATTTTAAGAAAAGTAAGTGATTTGAGTTTTTAAAAATGGGGTAACCGATGATCTGATCGAGTAATATCGTTGTGGTGATGCGAAGCTCTTGGAAAATTTCGTTTGCGACGTTTTCCGTGACCTGTCGGGGAAGGACTGGAACCCAAGACAGGATCGATCGATAAAAGTTGCGTTTTCACCGTAGGCAGCCCAAGCTCGCGTCACTACAGACAGCCGTTGAGAATTTGAACGCGTTATAAGACTTTGTATGACGAAGTCTTAGAACATTGAAAACACGGACTTCCCGAAACTGTAAAATAAGCTCCAAAAGGCACAAGAATACACCAGAGGTGAGTCATTTTGATTCATTTTATTGAATGAACGTTAAATTGAGCGTTTTTTAGGCTCTATAATCGACGGTATTTTATTTCTCATACAAAGTCTTATAAAGCGTTCAAATCAAGGGCTGTCGGTAGTGACGCGAGCTTGGGCTGCCTATGTTTTCACATTCAGCAAATGGACTGACAATCTTAACGCAGCAATAATATGTAGTTTAAATAGAAGGCTGTTTATGAATCGAGAGTTTCCGTTGACTTTTAATTCAAAAGTAAACGCTAAAAACATGTATAAGCTCCCAAATTGTTGCTTCTTTGATTTTCATTTTATGCGTGCGCATTCAAGATTTTGCTGTCTCGTCTCGGGTGGTCGAGGCAAACTGTTTACATGCGAAAAAGCTGTCTCACCTGCCAGGGTTACCCTACTTGCCGAGGTGAGACAACTCGCCTCCCCGAGTTGTCTCGCCCACCCGAGTTGTCTCGACCACCTCATATAAACGGTTGATAGAATTTTTTAAACAAATGAGTGGGAAAATATCTCGCCAAAGGTAAGTCGGGGGGAGGGTTGTCTCGGGTACCCGAGACCATATAAACAGGCCCTTAGATTTTTGAATGTCCTACTCTCGGGGAGAATGTGAGGACTTCGCTTTGACTTCGCTTCTGCTCAACTGAGAGGAGATTGGGAACGATCGATGGTTCGCTCGATCTATGGCAAGATGGCGGAGGAGAAGAAGAAAGTATGTTTTAAAATCCATTGTTTTTTGTCTATCAAACAGACCATCCGTCTAAAATTTGTACGTATTTGTAGGCATACTTTAAAATTTCCCTGTGTATATATTATTGTTTATAGAGGTCACTGTTAAAGGTCAAGAAGTCGTCTTTTGTTAGTGATACAATAGAAGCGGTATCGCTTTAATACAGCTTTAATCAACTTGGATCGTCTTTCTCAATTGTTCTGTTTTCAAGGGGGACAACAGTTTTAGAGTTGTATCTATCAATAGTCCTTTGAGTTCTGTTAAGGTGTATGTTGTTGTTCTGTGATATAGAGTTTGAACGTTGGGTGCTTGGCTTCGTCAAATACTGGGGACTTTGCAAGAAAAAAATCCCCTATGGTTGGGGAAATACAAGAACTTTGAAATGCACAATTAGCAAAGTTCCCACATCAGCCCGGGGTTCCCCCCCCCCCTCGGGGAAGCCGATGACAAGTGCATTAAAGGGAAAGAACTTCAAAAACATGCATTCACTTTCAACTAAGAAGTTCGTAGTGTAATAAAAATATTAAAAAAACAGCCCCATTAAATTTACGCAATGTCGCTGACTAAAACTAACCTTCCTTGAGTTTTCCAAATTTTCAGCCACTACTCGATTAGCTACCTTTCCCAGACCTTTTCTTTTCTTTCTATTTAACGTTTCATGATGAATTGGGAACAAATGTGCCATTCTTTTTCCGGCCTGGAAAATTCTCCCCGGCGTATTTGTTGCCGTAATGTCTTAACTAATGCTTGAAGTAATGCGTGACATATACAGTCGCGTTACCAGCGATGGAAAAGTTGCGCACTAACAATAGACCAGTTTCGATATATTAAAATTCAGTCCTGAACAAAAGACGTCATCTCGAGGCTTTGGGGAATAAATGTAAGGAATTGTATGAGTTTATTCCCCAGAGCCTCGAGATGATGCCTTTTGTTTTGGACTGAATTTTAATATATCGAAATTGGTATATTAGCGCGAACGTCCTTAAAAGCTTTTTTTTTTTCAATGTATTGACAGGAGTCAATTTTTGCAGTTTTTTATTTTGCTGGTGTCTTTTTTCTGGTATCTCGAAAACGAAGACCGTAAGAGCCTAAAGGCGCTGTTACACTGTGAAATGTTTCGTGCAACTTGTCGTGCAATGTTTTGCCGACATGGTGGCGGGACAAGTTGCATGGCATTCATGTAACATACTCTGCAACGACCAAAATCGTTGCGAGACAAGTTGCAAGAGCCGTTGCCGAAAGTAGAATTAGGTTCTACTTTTCGTGCAAGTTGTCTCGCAACAAATTTGACCGTTGCAGGGTATGTTACATTGTAAAATTTTTCGTGCAACTTGTCTCGCCACAGTATCACCAAAACATTTGCGAGACAAGTTGCACGAAATATTTCACAGTGTAACAGCGCCTGAAGACCCCGAAAACACGAAAAATTAACCCTAAACCCTCAATTTGGCTAACCCTAGGCCTAAAGTTGATTTTTAGGCCTAGAGCGTCACAGGGCCAATTTACACATCCATCGGGAATGGCCAGACGTAGAGCATGGCTGCATGGTCAAACGTCAAACGTGAAATCTAGCACTTCACGTTACACTACACTCACTCCAGTTAATTCTGTTTAAAATATAAGTGCTACACGGCCAACGTTTGTATAAACGTAACCTTTCCTTGTACTTGCACATGTTAATTTTAGGTGATTTTAACATCTTCAGTACCCACGGCCTGCTCCCGTCTGACCTTGTAGCTCTGTCGGTAGAGCGGCGGAGATCTAAACCGAAGGTCGTGGGTTCAATTCTCACCCTGGTAAGAGTTTTTCTCTGTCCTTGTGTGGGCCCAGTTCCATCAGTAGGGCTAACGCTTGCATGGTTCATATGGGATAGAAATCTAGCACTTCGCGTTGCACTACACTCTCTTCAGTTAATTCTGTTTTAAGGTTAGTTACCCATTCCCTCCTCTGCCTCCTGAGAGTGAAACAATCAATCGTCAATTGGGGCTACTTTGGGAGTGAATGGGTTGACATCATCTACAGGTCCACTCAAAAACCATGTCCCCTTTTGATTGTTTATTCAATGTTCTCTTCGTATGGCTGGGCTTAGCTGTGCGTCCCACTCAAATTCCAGATTGCCCGATCAATCATGATAAAGATTATGAAAAGTTGATTTTATCAAATGAGTTGATGATGGTAAGTTAAGAACCGTAAGAAAGATTTTCGAGCAGACGCATTGAGAGTTAGCTTTTCGAAAAAGTGAATTGATGAAGGGCTGACGCTGGAAAAGCCAGCTGGCAAAGCTTCTTACAGTGTTTAATTTACCTTTTTTAACTCGCTTGACAAAACCAAATTTTCTTGTTTCACTCTCACCGACGCGTTGGCGCAGTTTTTCTTACAAATTAACTTTGGTGGGACATTGGTCAAAATCAAACTTTGAATCCACTTGTCGTTTTGCGGTGCAAAATCTGCTTTTCACCGCCAATAGTCTCGGCTGTGAAAAACCCTGGTAACGAGGTTGGAGGAGGTATACCCCGAGGTGAACAAACTTGAACCGTTCGATGTCTTCGGTTTTCATTCATTTCCATTTTTTGTACATTTTTTAAATTCTTGTAAGTTAATTTCATTGAACGTCGTGTAATAAAGTCTGTGACACTCGTAGACGACTGATGGTAAATTTGAAGCTCGATTATGAATAAAATCGCTAATAACCCCTGCACATTCGGAAAACAGGAGTCCAGTCTATCCTGTTCTGATTATTTGGAGGAAATGTAATGATTTTTTACTTGGTGTTGACGTCCTAAAGTGACCTCCTGGCTATAGCCACTATTTGCATTAAAACAATGGATATCCAGTTCACTGAAGCATGATACAGCCCCAAGAGTAATTAACTCATATTGTTTTTATGTAAAGAGCCCCCCAAAACGTATTGCATTATGGGATTGTGCAAGTCGTGAATGACCAAAAAATCAATTCTTGTTTTTTTTGGATTTTAAAATATGTTTATTATGCACTAACTGACCCAAGTTTTAATTTAAGCCTTGATTTCAAAAAGACACAATTTTATTTTAACTGGAATTTCACCTTTTTTTTTTTTTTGCAGTGTTTAATAAACAATTATTGGATGAGGTTGAGCGTGATATCATGAATTATCAAAACCGAGGTCTGTGTTATCTGCCGAAGCCGAAGGCTGAGGCAGATAACACAGACACGAGGTTTGATAATTCATGATATCATGCGAAAACCGAATTCAATAATTGTTTTACTATACATTTTTCACATAATTCATCCTCAGAAACAGAAGCGAAGCGTTCAGCCATTTTGTTTCTGAGCAGAACACTCCAAGAGGCTCAGTAACCAGGCAGGCGTTGAACGTAATATCTGCAGAAGATATTACATTTATCATGTCAAGTTCACAAGCTATTGTGAATTGATTGAATGCTCTCGACCAATCACATTTTTCATAGTGAGTCTGATGTGTAATAATATCTTTTGGCTCCGAGTGATAATACAGCATTATCAAATAGTGCTTAAAATATTGTCTCTGAGCAGCTAGCGGTGTGGTACCGGTGGTCAAGAGGTTGGTGACGGGTTAATAACATTCCCAGGTTCGAGTCCCATGTCCATACACTTGGTTTATCTTTTAAAAAATACGTGACCATTTTCCATAATCCGTATCAAGCTTATAGTCTTCTAAATTCACGATAATAGTGAGTTCAGAGCAAAATACGACTTAACGATAATCGTGAATTCAAAGGGCACGTGTAGCCACTCTCTGTCCTACATGTACATTTATTTAGTACACTCAATACCCTCTGAAAAGTACATTTCATGGCGGAGCTCTGCCGTGCCTTGATGACGCCCACGCGTGGAGCACCATGGTTGAGAAATATGGTGACCCATCAATGCGAGGAATTTAGGTTTTTGATGATGACGTCATCCTACAACCGACCGTCCGTCCGTCCGTACGTTCAACGTTTAATGTAAGCCAATGGCCAAAATGTCGCAATGCTGGAACCCGCGGGTTTCTCGGCGGGAAGGTGCATGGCGAGCGTACTGCATTTGCGTTTTAGTAACACAAGCAAAATTTTTGAAGACAACCAAGAAAAGAAGCCGAGTATTTTCTATGCACCTATTTGCAGTTAACAAAAAATGTTCGCTCACACTGAACGAAGCTCAACACACCCATATTCTTTCCGTGGTGTTTAATAACCATTTTTCGTGAAGGCTTGTTTGTAAAAGAGCACATGTTGGGCAATCCGCACAGAGAATATTTTAGTTTTTTTGCAGCTATATACATGACGGCACTGAGGATACTCGACAAAATGTAGAAAAATCATAGCAAATTTGTCTTTTAGGTTTTATTTTGATTACATCAAGTATTATAAGCAATACCTATGTCAAAACGAGCTATCGTAATTGCTGTACTGTGTACATTTTTCTAGAGTCAAAAAAATGCTGCCACAAAACACACATCGCCTACATGAAATTAAGATACTCTTCCCATAATATTATCAAACTAAGAGAGAAAATTTTATCTTCCCGTGCCGTTTTCGCAACAGCATTAGCATTATTTCGTAAATGAAACGACTTTCAGAACTTTCTTTAGAACCTGGAATTGCCTTCAATCACTGATCGGAAGGACATTTATGAAACTCTCAAAAACTTAAATTTGTAGCGCGAAAACTCGTTTGTACCGAAACTTAGAATCATATATATTAAAACTTTGGTTTAAATTATCAATCAGTATTAAACTAGTACAAAAAACTCATATTCTAACTCCCATCCACCACTTTCTAAAAGTCTCGTTCGTCTACTAATTATGATTTTAGCCACCGTCCATACCTTTCGTGTTTTATCTTCTCTCGTAATCCAATGCGTTGCCTGACCAGTGCTGAACTTATAGGCGTTAACAACTCCGAACGCGGTGTTTACGAAACACGCTTTTTTTTTTTAACACATAACATTGATTGATTGTTATAGAAGCCATCTTCACTCCGTTGGTTAAAATGAAAGCAGTTTAATTAATCCTTGTTGTGAATCGAAACAATTCCCAGCCAAAATTTTAACTGTCCTGTCTTTGATAGTGAATGGAGAACAAGGCAATTCGCAAATACACACTCAGGAACAAGTACTTTAAAATTAAGGGATTTCAGGCCACCACACGTAAATTCAAAACCTCTTATTTTTAACCCTGAAATATCTAAAATTGAAACTCTCCCGCTTTTATTTGTGTAAACATTCTCATTCCCATTGTAATTGGAAATTTTTCACCGACAAAGGAATTTTAAAGTCGATGATGCTGAATAACAAGAATCGGGAAAAATTGTACATCTATTCAAAAATCTGAACACGATGGTTATTTAGGTCGGTGACAATTATTTTACCATCGCTAAGGACTGCTGTAGAAAGCGGGCGATTGAACTCTCCTTTCCTCGTACCACATACTCCAAACTTAGTTACAAACTCTCCGCTGAGTTTAAACACCTGCACTCGGTGATTCGATGTATCACAAACCAGCAGATGTCCCGCTCTGTCCACTGACAGGAAGCCAGGTTGATCGAACTCTCCATCCCCGTTCCCCTCATTTCCAATTTTATAAAGAAACTTCCCCTCCCTATTAAAAACTTTTATACGGTGATCATCTATGTCTGACGCGATTAGATAGTTGTCGTGTTGGATGCAGTGAAAGGGAGAGATGAAAGTACCTTCAGTACCGACACTGCGCAAACACCGACCATCGAGTGAAAATATTTTGATTAATTTGTTACTTCTATCAGCAACAATAATGTTGCCATCGCTGTCAATTGACAGGCCACGAGGATACTGAGGCTGGTGATCCCGGCTTCCTTCTCCTCGAAAATGATTAAGATAATGACCCTCTTCACTAAACAGTTGAACTCGGTGGTTCATACGGTCTGCCACTATAATCTTATCATTATGAAAAGCTATTCCAGCAGGCGAGTCAAACTCTCCTTGCTGATTACCCTTTTTACCAAACGATCTTAAGTGAGTCCCATTACTGGCAAATATCTGTACTCTGTGGTTGCCAACCTCGCTAACTGCAATCTCATCTTTGTCATTCACAGCTACCCCCCAGGGCCCGTATAGCAGCATTCCAGCGTCTGAACCTTGTTGTCCAAAGGATAACACAGGTCTGAACTGTCTGCGTTTGATTTGAACCTCAAAAGGGCTGCCACGAACATGTCCTCCATTGACTTTTACGGATGCCTGACATATTCCGGTTTCTTTGGCAAAATAGCTGATCTTGTAAGTGCCATCTTTGTTATCTTGGACTTGAGGCTTGATCGCGTTGTCACTGCCTTCACGATTTCTGATTTCAAGTGTCACGCGGTCATGTTCTTGGTAGCATTGTTCTTTTTGTATGTTCCTTGTTGTGACAACAATCTCAGCTTTAAGTCCAACAGTTCCTTCGCGGATTCCTTTTCCCTCAGCACTGGAGTCTTCCGGGCTAGTTTTGGTGATAAAACTTTTAAAACAGCCTATTTGTTGGACTTTTAGATCACAAAATAATCTTTCGTTCCCTTCAAAGACAAAGGCCATGACATGTTCGATGTCGCAGTTAGCTGAATGTTCTTTGTCCGCTTTTTCCTGAACTATTTTGTCTATAAATGCATGGGGCTGAATGATTTGAGCGTTTGTGCTTCGCTTTAAAATCAGTTCGGTTTTTTCAATTTCTGTTTTTTGCATTTTCACGTCTTCTTCAATTTCGTGCCTTTGCTCTCTTAGAAACTGCAACGATTCTCGCACTTCGTTTTCCACCTCATCAAAGATGTGATTCTTTTGCGCTTCAATGACAGCAATGAAACTGTCGGCAAACTGCTGCACATCGCTCTTCACTCGTGCGGCTTGTTCTTGAATTGAAAAGCAGTTTTCATTAATTTTCGCAATCCTTGTCATCTTCTCCAGCACTCTTCGTTTTTTTGATTCAATTGCTGTATTGACTCTCGATTTACGTTCCATTGCGGCATCTTCCAAAACAATCTTACCGTGACCTTCGTGATCTGTTAGAGCACAGGCGTTGCAAATGGTTATCTTGCACGCCTGACAGAAAAACTGCAATTCATTCTTTTCGTGTTTCCCACAAAGTGTTGGCTGCTTAAAAATGTTTTCAAAGTGTTCGTCACTAAAGTCTTTCAAAGCCAAAGCGTGGTGTTCCTTAAATGTTTTTATTCGGTTATGCAGAGGGAGGCAGTCATCACACCAGAACGAGCAACAAGTGAAGCAGTACGCAGATTCTCCACTTGTTTTATCGCAATTTCCACACTTGATGCCAATCCTCTTGCATTCTGTGACAGGCAAAGCATCCAACAAACTGTTGATACGGAAGTTTGTTGGAAAAGCGTTAAGATCACCGGTTGCAGGGATCTTGAAGTTTCGTCTGCACTCTGGGCATGAAATAGTATCTCGAATTCCGCTCGTTTGTTGAATCCTTTGCAGGCAATGAAGGCAAAAACTGTGTAAACAAGGAAGCTGCTTTGGATTAGTGAACCTGGTCATACATACAGAACAACAAGCGTGTTCATGAATATTGTCTAGAAAGGTTTTGATATCCATGATAAACGCAGGGAAGTATGGATTTCCGTGTTGAACACGCCTTAAAATGAGCAAAACATCTTTGTGACTTTGGTTGATTGTCTGGTTTTATAGATCGTATTGATGAATGGCGGCAAATAAATTATTCCTTTGTTTATGTGCTAATCAGCTGACCAAATAGCTAAGTTCTAAAGTAACATAACACAAAGACAATAATGAATGTCACGGCTAGTGGGTCTAATTAATAACAAAAAGACAAATGAATAATTTTCTGGTCGTCATTTATGCATTCGGTCTGTGATCTCCACCAATTAAAATGTCGAAAGTCAATTGTTTTAATATCACATTTGTTATGAATTCTTAATGTTAAGAAAGGCCTCTTTATTAATTAAGGTGATGTTGGTTGCATTTCTAAGGGGGAAAATGTTTGCTATTTAAAAAGGCATGTCTTGATTTTTCAGCTTAGAGATGAATATAATAAATGCCTTTCAAACTGGCACGGGTATTAAACAAAAATGAGATAAATGCTCCGGAAGAATTCGTTCCCTCCTCCCGATCATCCTACCATGGCATTTTGCCGTTTTCTTTCGGTTCCTTTCCTGATTGCCTTTCTTTCGGCAAATATGTGAATTGTTAGCAGCGTATCTTTTGTGTCATGAAATTGTTTGTTCAAAGGAGACATATATCTGGCGTTTCAACATACCAATAAAATATCTACAGTTTTAATGAGTATTCCGCTAACCTTGACTATCTCGTTGATTCTCGAGTTTGAGCCCGGCTAAGTGCCAATTGTTTCTGTTTGGTTAATTAATGCATGTTTCATCTATTGCCATCCGAGGCCTCTCACGTGAAGGGGCGGAGTTCTTTTTGCCGTGTCAAAACTGCTCTGCCAAATCTGATGAGAAATTCTCGCTCTGCCAAATCTGATGAGAAATTCAGTACCGTGTAATAACTGCTCTGCTAAATCTGATGCGAAATTCAGTACCGTGAATACGAAGCATAGAAAACCTCAAACTCTCCCAGTCTCGTAATCATTTTGCTTTATTTCTAACTCGGAATTTAGGTCATTTCGGTCGAATTTTCGGACATTTCAATTTTCAGCTAAGATTTCCGAGCACTGAGAGAAATTCTTGTGGGTGACAAAAACATCTCTCAAAGGCTTTTGGCTTAATTTGCTCGTTGGGTGCTCTTTACTTCTAGCCTGTTCCAGGCTCTAGACGGTCGGGACGAAAGAAAATTGTGGCGAGGGCGAGAAAAAGCCGAGTGAAAACTGGAGTAGTGGGCAGCCCTCTACCCCAGTCTTCACTCGGCTTTTTCTCGCCCTCGCCACAATAGGCTAGTTTCGAATTGTGCAGCAACAAAAGAACAGAGTCGAGGTTCAGGGGAATAATTAGCATTTTGTATTGTTCAGAACAAAGGAAAATGCAAATTATTCCCCTGAACCTCGACTCTGTTCTTTTGTTGCTGCACAATTCGAAACTAGCCTATTTCACTCGCCCCGACCCACCGACTAGGAAACTTGTGATGGAACATCCCACGCTAGTAAAACAGCTGGAAAATGGCAGAGAAATGCTTTGCAAAGTGTAAATTCACGAAGGCGTCAAAAGCGAAAGATCTTCCTTTCGGAATTTTTCGGTCACGTGACCGAATACTGTCAATGACAATTTTGCAATAGGAATTTCAGTTCAAAGCAACAGAGAAATTCGAAAGTGAAATGCAATACATCCACTGGATCTTTATCTTTTAATTGTGCATTATTTTCTTAGAAACAAACTTTCCTCCACTTCCTCGCAGCAAGTCAGTTCAGCCTCGTTTTGGAAAGGAGTCTAGATGTAATTAAGGGTTTTTCTTCACGTCAAAGTAACACTGGTTACCACCACGACGCTTAAGTCACCTCATAAATGGTTCATTACTCACACCAATTGATGATCAGGACCTGGGAGAGGCTTTTATCGCTGTTTGCTTTGCATAGCCACAATCACTTTCTTTTACGTCGATTAAAACTTTTTCCACTCTTTTCAAAATCAACGTTTTTAGATTCGTCGATCAACGTGATCCCTACTACGGAGGCCATGTTTTTCACAAGCTGCCCAAGCCGCGCATATTTAAAATTTCATTCCGTGATTATATTTCGCCAATCAGGTGCCTCTCTAAAAATAGCTGCGTAGCTATTATTGGATGAGGCCCAAATATGGGGGATCCGCTCTGTTACTTCATCAGATTACATCCTCTCTTGATATCGATTGTTATCATGTCGATCACCAAATATTCCACCCTTTAAACAATAATAGAGACTGTTGCCATTTGACAATGAAAGAATTCAGCAAGTTAATCGTCCTTCAAGTTAAAGTTAGTAAAACGGCGATAATTCGAATCTCAGGTTGGGAGAAGTATTTGCTCCCTTAGAAACATGCTATTCCGCCTTTGACATGCAGTTTGACAAGTAGTTATCAATAGAAGGAATTTTCTTTAAACTCTTTATCGCCATTTTCACCGTACAGGAAATAACAACAAAGATGCAGTGGTAAGAAGCAGTTTTTCAGTAGAATTGTAGTCTCGCCATGCAAGTTGGTTATTCCGCTTACGGCTTTTCACAATTGTCATGGCTTGACAGTTTAACTTTGGAATCCTCCAAAGAAGTAAGCATCTTTCAAACCTCAAGGGTAGAAAACGTTCTTCAAAGCTATCTGCAGATCACGGGAAATTTTCTTTAAGTTCACACTGAACAGAATGCACTACTTCTATTTCAGAACGAATAAAATTGATTTACTAATAACTAAACCAGTCTACGTCTGAATGGGTTTGGCACTTTTTGAGCACCTCAAAACGAGCTTGGACATCACATAACAATTACATGATACAAAAACCAATGGGACAAGCGCACCGCAGACAA
>OX421455.1:12694616-12704616 GCA_949126865.1 Montipora capitata | reverse complement strand
ATAATAGAAAAACATGACACAGTATTTGCTATCGTGTGCTAAATGGAGGCCGCAAGTTTATTGAGACACGCCAAAGGAATAATTACATCCAAAGTCATAGGTGCATAAGGCAAAAAACAGCTAACAAAAAACAGAACCTGGGGAAGAACCAACGAGCATCCATAGGATGAAAAAACCTCACCGCGCTCGTTGCAGCAAAGACTGAGGAAAAACCCCGGCCTATGTATAGAACTCCCCCGACCTGCCGGGCACGGTGTTAAAGAAAAGCAATACAAATAATTTAGATCCCTAAAAATCGTGTGACGAATAGAGGAGAATTAAAATCGTCTTTAACGTAGCCATCCTTGGCGTTTTCGCTCGCCCAACGACCATGACGCTTGAATAGTCTATCAGGAATTCCGGCACAAGCTGCTTAGGTGGCTCCTCCAGCTCTTAGGCTATGAATACTGAGCTTTGAAACGTATGTTAAACCTTTAAAAGCGCCCTTTACAAGTTCGCGAGCCCTCGTGTAACTAATCCCTTGGCTCCGGACCATCTCTTTCGAACGAGGAGTAGCAAGGGCTCTGAAGAGAGGTAAATCTTCGGAGAGGTCGATCTGCGCAGCTGAGATTTACTCTTCCAAGGCCTTGACAGGACGGAATGCCACAAAGGAACAATAAGAGAACCTGAAGCTTTACAGTTACTCATATGATGTAAGACACGCAGAATAAGACAGATAGGCGGACAGGCATAATTATTCTCCCCGTGCCAATTCATAATAAAAGCATCTATGCCTTCAGAACCTGGATTCCAAAATCTTGAATTCAAACGAGGGAGTTTGGCATTCACATGATTTGCGAAGCGATCTACAGAATGAGGACCCCAAACTGAGTCAATTCGGTGAAACGAAAGTGGAGAAAGGCCCCAGTCGTCTGAATCAAAAATATGGCTGAGAAAATCAGCCTGATCATTCTGGGATCTTGGGATCCATTCCATTTCGATCGAAATGCCATGCCTACAGCAGATACTTAATATAGACAAAGCTTCGAACTGCAAATGTTCACTACAACTTCCAGACGAAATAATCCGAGGTACATTTTGATTGTCCGTAAACCATTTAACGGTTAAACCTGAAAGCTGGTTTACCAAAGAAAGCAGAACAAACTTAACTGCCAAAATCTCTCTAAAAGTAGAGCTAGTCCGAATTTCCTCGTGGGACCAAACACCTGACACTAAATCCAAGCCACACTGCACGAAATAACCACCAAAACCAGAGTCACTGGCATCGGAGTAAACAACACCAACTGCGCTTGATTTAGGAGACATAACCTTACCATTAATAGAGTCAATATTGTTCAACCAAAAGGAAAGTTCATAACGAACCTCAGGGGAGACCTGCAAGGGCTGATCCCAAGAGGATCTACATTCAATCGCTGCATAGCAGTTTCTTGTAAACAACCTGGTAATATTGCCATAGAAATAATTTTCCCTGTAACTGAAGCAAGATCTCTAGCTAAAATTTGGTTATTTTGGAAACAAGAAACTAGGGAAGATTTAAGCTTATGGATGCGAAACTCAGGAATTTGAATAAAACCTTCGCCAATATCTAAAATAGATCCCAGGAAAACTAACCTCTGAGTAGGTTCCCAAATTGGTTTGTCGTCGTTAACTGTGAAACCAGACGAAGCAAGATCATGACGAACTGAATCGCTGAGAATTCTGGAACGTTCTACAGACATATCGCCTCCAATACCGCCATCGAGATACATTAAAAATAAGATCACCACGACCTCTCCAGTATTTAACCAATTGACGAACTACTTTGGTGAAGACATAAGGAGCTGAAGTCAAACCAAAAGGCAAAACCTTAAATTCGTAAAATTTCATACCTCCATCAGAAGGAGGCCACTTAAACGACAAAAATTTCCTGTGCCCCTCACAGATATCGATGTGGTGATAGGCTGACTTGAGATCAAACGAAAAAACAGACATCCCCGGAAGAAACATTTGAAGAACTGTTCTCAAGTCTTCGTACTTGACAGACTTCTTAACGATAAATTTGTTAAGATGAGATAAATCCAAAATAAGTCTTAGTTTGCCTGACGACTGGACAGCGACGTGTAAAGGGTTGCAAAACTGAGGGTAAACCGGCATCTCTCTTATACAGCCACGGGTTAACAACTCTGAAATCGCTCCCTGAACAAAACGTCTGTGATGCAAAGCAGAAGATCGATTCTCAATCGAATACGGTAAGGGCGATTCCCGTAAAAAGAATTTTGTAACCATTCTGAATAATGTCAAGAACAAACTCCAAAGCTCTAACTACACCAGGCCAAAACAGGATTTTGCGCGCAACGTTTCTCGAATACAAGAAGGATCTTCGATGCCCTACTCGGACTGGTCAAATCCACACTGATCAAAAACCGAAAAGTCATGATTTTGATCCTGACGAGAAGAGTTTATCTTTGGAGGGGCAAGAACTGGCTGGCCCAGTGACCTCTTTTTCCACTTCGAAAACACAAATCGGAGCCTCTGAAAATGTTTCCGGAGTATCGACCTTGGGGACGAAAATAACTACCAGCAGGAGGAAAAGAACCGGACGCACCACCAAATCTGGAAGCGCTATTCGGCGAAAGCGCAGAAAAGGAAAATTTGGTGCCAGATTTCTTCTTTTTCTCTTGAAGAGTTTTAAGCCTGGCTGCGGCTCTTTTCTCGGCCTTTTTAATTTTTGAGGCGTCCGATTCATCGTCGGCCAAATCATCACATACGTATTCTTGAACCCTGGCCCAACCAAATTCGGATTTATCCGCTAATTTAACTATCTTCTGTCTGTTATTAAGCAAGGAAATACCTTCATTCAACTCCTCCTTCGCCTTGCCAACGTTCCCACTCTCCAAAGCTTTCACCGCGGCAGAACTCCTCTTGATCACCTTGCATGCGGTTGAAGTTGAACTGTTGCTCATTCCCTTTCTTCTTGAAGACGTAGCTGGTTTCTGGTTGCACCTCCGAAACTATTTTTGACGCCAAATCCGTCTACGCTTTAAGCAAATTCCTTTGTAAGCCCTGAATCTGCGTGTTTACTGCGGATAAGATAACATTCTTCTGGGTCTCCAAAATAGCATGCAAGTCGGAAGGAATAGATAGAGATGATGAAGAATCCTCGTCGCCCATGAGTCGCGAAAAAAAAAACATAAAGTAAATTTCAAGTAAATTTCAAGTAAATTTCAGGCAAGAGTAAGTGCCTCCAGCGAGAACACCAAGATGACTAATCTACATAAAACACCTTCTTAAATATTCCTACCGAATCCCTTGATAGTTCATAACGACGAGAGCATATTTTTCCGCTAATTATTCAAAACGCGGAAGAATTCATTTTTATTAAATTCCCAACCTTTGGTTTTGCTAAATTTTATTTAAGTTGAAGAAACGAAAGGAAAGTGATGCGAATCCCGGGCACCAAAACTTTTATGCTGAGCGACATTTGCCGCATTCATTTCCACATAAGGTCAAACGCAGGTGTATAATGGCTGCTAACCGAGATCCAGTGAACCAATGAGAAAGCTAAAATTGCATTATCCGAGGTTGAAAATTTAATAATAGACCATATCATTTTCGTTTTGCGCGTTGCAATTTAGTGACCCTATCAAAGGAATATCTAAGGATTACAATACCAAAAATACCAAAATGGATAACCTCAGCACCTCAAAAAAAACCCTACCCAATCGGGCGTCACATACCTATATAGCGTATATAAGAGAGTACTCCTCCCACTCCCCACCCCCGGGCGTGAGGACGGGACCCAAAGTCAAAATCAGTCAAGTGCACCACCCCCATTCGACAGATTGTTGTTGGAAAGCGCTTCAATGCTCCTATCATCCACCACGCTTCCCCGGCACCTGGGGGGTGGGGGTTTCAATTGACTGGTGCATAACAATAACAATAACAATAACAATAACTTTATTAAATCATTCGAATTGCAATTCCAAAGGGAATTGAAAAACTCAATGTTACAATAGCCCTTTTTGCAGATACGGCGGCCATTTTGATTTCTGTTGTCTCGAAAGACATTATGGGACGTTCAGAGGTTTGATTAATGACTCGTGGGACCTTTATTGCAGCAAAATCAATTTGAAACGAAGCAAAGCATTAAAAACAATGTTAAAGTACCCGACGGTTCGAAACTGCGTAAAACTGAGTAACTCACAAGGACTTACACAGAGCGCATGCGTTAAAAAAGCGCAACAAAAGAAACAAAGCTGTGCCTCAGGCTCAGCAGTAACATGGCTCCCCAAAATGTAGACTTATCTTAAATTTTCCAAAAAAAAAAAGAAAAAGAAAATACAAAAACAATAACAACAATGTTTCATAAAGTTCAAAGTTCTATTTCCTCTGTAACACAGTTCAGGCTTCTCGTCGGGGAATCCCGGTCTCTACAGCGCTTCTACTAGAAGAACTCAAGCGTGTTGACAGGACTTTCCAGTTTGGAGCCATTACCAATGAGCAATGTAACTGATCGAAATTGACCTTGATCGTCAGGGTATGTGGTCACTGATACCTTACACACTGGTTCTCTTTAGCAGCGCGACATCACCAGCCTTGAAGTTACTTCGCTGACGGGTCCACTTACTTCCTGTTTGCAACTGCTGTAAATACTCTTTGCTGCACCTGGACCAAAACTCTTGTGCCAAATCCTGTGTAAGTCTCCATTTCCTTCTGCGGTACAAATGGTCTCTCGGCTTTTAGTAAACTCTTCTTGCGAGGGTAGTCTGCCTGCCTTGTCTTCCCTGTTAGGAGCATACTAGGTAATAGTGGTGGGGCTGAAAGAAGATAACTAACTGTCTGTACTATCCGAAGTCTACTATTGACTGTGTACTCTTCTGTTTCAGGAACGTCTTCAGTGATTCTTCATCCAGGCGGTTGCAATGCTCTCTGATAAGACTATTTACGATACCCCTTATCGACCGATCTTCCCAAACGCCGCCGAAGTACTGGCTGATGCTGGATTCTTAACCCAATTGATATTGACCTTGAGGAGTTCTGCTTTGATCTTCTGATCATCCATTTCTTCAACAGCTCTCTTGAGTTCAGCTTCTGCACAAATGAAATTAGTCCCTCTATTGCAGCGAATCTCTCTAATTGTTCCTATTCTACAGATAACAAAAATTTGAGTTTCTAGAGAAACTGTGGTGCTGCGTCGGTGGGAGATTGAAACAGAAATTTATTTTATCAAACGAGTTGATAAAGGTCGAATGGCCACCGTGAAAGATTTGGAAAGCTGACGTTTCGAGCGTTAGCCCTTCGCTCCGACGAAGGGCTAACGCTCGAAACGTCAGCTTTCCAAACCTTTCACGGTGGCCATTCGACCTTTATCAACTCGTTTGATAAAATAAATTTCTATTCTACAGATACATCGCCGTAATGCCTGTATAAATGAACTTGCTTCCAGGGGATCTGCCACTTCTATGTGCACTGTCCTGCGTGCTAAACACGGCCTTCTTCTCCTTGTCCTGCTCACGCTTACTGCATGATCTTCCGCTGGATGTCTTGATGATAACGCGTCCCTCTGCACACGCCTTATAATTTCCAGCTCTGCTTCTTGCAGGTGAACGACAACGACTCCTGCACAGGTTGCAGGTCACCGTGTGCCTCCTTCCTGGACTGAACTTTCAGACAAAGAGCCACCACTACTTTCGCCTTGTGCCAACTAGATGACCTTTGCACTGTCTGGAGTATGTATTAGACTATTTCACAAAACTGCTGTTCACTTTCAAATTTTTGACTTCAGGCCAATTTGGATCTACACTCTCTTCGTGCGATTCTTCCTGCAGCCAGCTGTCCTTGGGATCTTTAAGGAAATCTGGACCCTGGATCTACTTTGACTTTTCCAAGCAGTCTTTCGGTGAAATACCGATGGAACCCTTGTCCGCAATGTTTGATGCGGAGTCTACATAGTGCCACTGAGAGGGACTGGTGTGATCTCGTATGAGTTAAACTCTATTGGCTACATGGTCATGAAATCGACTTACCTCGTTACTTACAAACCCTAAGACAACCTTACTGTCTGTCCAGTAGTGTTCCTCGATGTTTTCAACTCTAATTCGTTCTTCAACATGTCACCAATCTTCGCAGAAATCGTGGCCGCAGCCAATTCCAACCTTGGGACGCCAACTGTTTTCTTTGGCGTTACTCGGTCCTTTCCCATAACAAACGAAACATGTACCTGGCCCTTCTTGTCTTCGAGTCTCAAATAGGAGCACTGCCCGTTACCAGAAAGCCAAGCATCAGTCATGCAGTTGAGCTGTGCAGAAACGACTATCCCAAACTCTGCGGGCTTAAAACCTCTTGGTATTTTAAAATTCTCAAGTAGGCAGAGCTCATTGCGCCATCTTTCCCATCTAAAGCCAACTGCTTCATCCACCGGTTCATCCCAGCTGTTGGTGTGGCAGATGTCTTGTAATATCTGTTTCCCGATAAGCAGTACTGGGGCAATGAAACCCATTGGGTCGTAAATAGAGCTAACCGTTGAAAGGATGCCCCTGCGTGTGCAGGGCTTATCCTTAAGTCCAATCCTGAAGTTAAACGTATCTGACTCAATGCACCAAATGACTCCCAATGCTCTCTCGATGGGTAACCTGTCTTGGCCCAGTGTAAGGTCCTTCACATTGTCTGCTCTGTCTTGTTGGGGAATTGAGTTGATGGTGCGTTCCGTGATGCCGACAAACTTAGTTAGATTGAATCCTCCATTTTGACCAACTGCTCTGTGACGTTATTCGCTATTTTAATAGCTTCATCTTCAGTACTCGACGATTTGAGGACGTCTAAGTTCTTCGAAGTGTGTAAGCTACCTCCGGCAATCCCATACTCATCTTCATTGTCGTCTGCTATACGCTTCAGAGCGTAGTTTGCACATGCAGGGGATGACCCTGCGCCAAATAAATGGACTGTCATACAATACTCTGCAATCTCCTTCTCCATGTCTCCATCTGGCCGCAACAAAAACTTGAGGAAACTTTGATTTTCCTTCCTTAATTTCACTTGGAAGAACATTTTCTTGATGTCTTTTGCTCTTCATACAGATATGTTTGTGTATGTGTACGACCACGTGAATGGGCGTAAAAAGGTGGAAATATACCTTAAAGCCATTTTTAAATTACAGTGCACGTGACTACTGTAATGTGGGACTTTGACAATCACAGCTTCAGACCGAAGGTTAATGTATGGGATTTGGCCCGAATTGAAACAATACTTTTCCCGGCACAACATAATCGGTAGAATGAACGAAATTGCAACGGTTCATAGTCTGCCAAATTCGCATACATTCACTGCAACTTAGGCCACGTTTGCTTTATTCATTTTAAGCTGGTATGTTTTAGCGGTAAAAATTTTATGTTGCCACGCCCACCTTCATAAGACTCCAGTATCTTTTAGGTGTACTTTTGAAAATTTCCGACGATCATCCCTACCCTACCATATGTGGTAGCCCCCCCCCCCACTCCGGGTGAAACTCCTTACCGCAGAAAAAGCACATCAGCGAAAACGATTTTTTGTCCTGACCATTGGTAAGTTAACTTTTTAACCAACTTTACTTTTGCGTGGTATATTGGACTTAATCACAGAAGTTTCACTTTAAGAGACGGAGTATTTTCTTTGTTTCATTTTATGTTGTTGTTGTCGTTGATGACAAAGGGCTAAACAACAACTATTATTGTATCTATACCTGGAGAAACCTTTCAAAATGTCCACCCATCAGAATTTGTCAAGTAAATTTGAACGCTAAAGTCAACCTCAAAATAGCACCAACTCGAATCCAAGCAAGCAAGTTCTTAACAACAACAACAACAACAACAACAACAACAACAACAAAAATACTTTATTTCACCCCTTAGTTACAATAAACTAATAACAATTATTCAATAATTATACAATAATAACAATAGTACAGCAGATAATAGGGGTGCTGGCTGCCTAAAAGTTAAATGCCGGGATGTTAAAATGTTCAGGTCAGGGACACAAGAACAAACAAACATAGATACGCACAAAAATAGAGATAAACAGAGTTAGGTAAACTAAGAGTATTTTTCATTTCTTATCTTAAAATTGCAAAATCGATATATAGATGTCTAGTAATCTTTGATAAATTGCTGTTTCATTTTCTTTTTAAACAAAGACAATGGAGATGATTTTAAAATATCTTCGTCAATGGAATTCCAAACTGATGGGCCTTGGAATCTGATATTGAATATTCCGTAATTTGTTCTTGCTTTTGGGAGAAAATAAGACTGTTTTGCAGCAAGCCTTGTATTATAGTTATGGATCTGTGTTATTTTAGTGAAAAAAAAAAATAAAGACAGGTGGTTGTAATTGGTTATGATATCGATACATAAAGATTGCTAAATAAAAAGTTACTAGGTCCAAAACTTTTATAACTTCGAGAGATTCAAACAAGGGACTAGAGTGCTCTTCGAATCTATAGAAAGTAATTATTCGCATTGCTTTTTTTGTAGAATGAAAATTGGCTGAAGAGTGGTCTTATAGGTATTCCCCAGATAATTATTCCATAGGTCAAAAAAGGATATATAAGGGCATAATATAAGCTTAAAGGGGCTAGGTCACGCTATTTTAGGTAATTTTGTTTAATTTTGCTAATTATGAGCTCTAAACGTCAAATTGGCAGAGCAAGAGTCTTTCGTTTGCAAAATCACGGCCACATAACAACTGAGAATGATTTTCCAGCTTTGTAAATGACATTTTGATATAGACTGGTATAAATTTGAAAAAAGGTGGGCCGACGTTTTTCAAATTTACCCAAATTCAATCCATTTCAATCCTCTCCAGTTTTGTCCATCCATGTCCCTTCTTGGCTTCCCTGTGTTTTGGTAGAGTTCTTCTATAGTTTTGAACAGTTATTTTGATATTTTAGTTACTTCTATAACCATTCGATCAGTGCCGAAATTGCGTGAAATTGCGTGACCTAGCCCCTTTAATAAAATATCTTGGTCAACATAATACCAGAGTTTAGAAAGGATACCAATGCTTCTTCTAATTTTCTTGACAATACCTTCAACCTGGTCCTTCCAGTTTACGTTTGAATCAATTAGAATGCCCAGATACCTTATACAGAACTCTCGCTTAAGTTGCTTATTATTTATAGCCAGACTGAAATTATGAGATTGTAACCTCTTTTGAGGTGGATGGAAAATCACAAAATTTGACTTTTCTATATTGAGTGAAAGCTTATTAGCACAGAGCCATATGTGAATATTATTTAATTCAATATTTATGTTTGTTTCTAGTATGGAAAGACTTTTGCTTTTATAAAAAAAATTTGCATCATCTGCAAATAGATGAAAATCGAAGATTTCTGAACAACAGTGAAAATCATTTATATATAATAAAAACAACAGTGCAACAAGTACTGATCCCTGTGGCATTCCACAACTTACATTGCATTTAGAGGATGTTGCATTATTAACAGTAACAACTTGTTGTCTGTCAATGAGGTAAGAGATAAACCAGTCTTTGGCAATACCTCGAATACCATAATACTCTAATTTATTAATCAAAATCTGATGATTGACGGTGTCAATTGCTTTAGTTAAGTCGAGGAATATACCACAGGAATAGCTTCGGTCATCAATTGCTTTCTGAATTTTATCAATTATGCAAAGAATTGCATGGTCTGTACTATGCTTAGCTCTGAAACCATATTGATTTTCATATAGGATTTTGTTTTTTTCTAAGAATTTGATTAGTCCGTTATATACGAGTTTTTCTAAGAGCTTACTAAAGACAGAAATGAGGGAGATTGGACGGTAATTACACAAGCAAAACTGTGATCCCTTTTTGAATACAGGTATGATTTTTGCTAATTTGAAGTCACTGGGAACAACACCAGTTGAAAGGGAAGCATTAAACACAATCTCCAGAGGTTTTGATATATAGGTTTTTAGCATTTTTAGGACGCCAATTGGAATGCTAGATGGCCCTACAGACTTACCACTTTTTAGCTGAGATATTTCAG
>OX421455.1:12612116-12677116 GCA_949126865.1 Montipora capitata | reverse complement strand
TCAAGGCGTTCGATTCCTTCAATGTTTGTTAAATCCATAAAAAAAATTGCTATTTGATTTCAGTGTTTTATATAATATCAAGTAAGTAAAATATTAGAAACAAAGCTCACTTGATATCCAAAGGCGAATAATGAAATTCTTGTCGAAGACCATTACTCGTCGCTTAAAATCCAGATATTTATTTTTCAGCGCTGTCTTGTTCATCCAATTGAGGATCCATTCTTGAGCTCCATGAGGGTATATTTTGTTTAAAGATCCACTAAAACGCCATTCACGTTACAATGACTTTCGACGCCACTGAATATTCCAATTTTCCAATTGTTACCGGAGGACTGTGCAGAGTTGAGAACAGGTAAATACAAATAGCGAGACAACTGAGATAACAGATCCGCTTTATGGATTCCTTCTCTGTCTTTGTTGAACCCATACTGAGTTACCAGAGAATTGTTCATTTGGTTTCAGTCTTGTACATAACAGCACACTTGGCAAAATATTAGAAATACAGCTCACTTTGATTTCGGCTCGACGGGCAAAAGATTGTTGTCAAAGTCCATTACTCGTCGCTTTTAAGATTCCAGATTCCGGATTCACCGCCTGTCTTGTTTATCCTATTGACGTTCCATTCTTGACCTCCATAAGGGTATATTTTGTTTAAAGATGCACTAAAACGCCATCCTTCGACGCTATTGCCGGTTAAGTTAATCATTCTACTGTGTCCGCCAGAGAAATCTACGCATTTCGCACTACCCTCTCGATCCTAAGAAAATACGCGCAGAAGGCTCTATGCACAAAGACACCACTTAGCAGGGGAGTGACAGGCAAGACTTTTACCGACACGGAAAAAAAAAACCAACCCAGATCCCGACTGGGTTTGCCATACTGGCAACCCAGTAATTGTTGTTCCAAAAAATTTTCAGGTGCACCCAACGTAAAATATCTGTTGGGAAGACGATTTGATATCTAGAATTTTCGAAACATTTGTTGTAAAATTTCGTGCTTGCCTGCCTGTCCTAGGATCTAACGAGATGTTTCTGTGAAGCGTACACTGGGTTGCCTGTGGTACGTGTTACAGAAAATCAGAAGGCACTGAATTGTGTGGTATTGAACTACAGCATTCCTGTCTCTGAAAAATAACAAATAAAAGAGAAGCGAGAAACATTGGCTTCTGGGCTGACATGTTGATAATTTTCAAGTTCCCTCACAACTTCTTTTCACCACAAGTTTAAGCGTGCCCTCTGAGCATCTGACAGCTTTGTAATACCAAAGTTCACTGAAGTTTTCCCCTGTCCGGCGGGGTTAGTTTCTGGATGGGAGACCAAAACAATGTACCCCTCACAAAACAGAAGCATCGGACCGAAAATACTATTAACGCTAACAAATACGAACTCAGCAAGGTATAGATTCTGTTAGCTTGCTTTATGCAAAACAAGAACATCATTCTAAAAGCTTATTCTACGCAAAAAGTAGGTTTTAGAGGTAATTTTGAGAGTGGAAATCAAGGTTACGTGGCAGACGGCAAACTCACGATTTAATTAAGTTAACACACCAGAAAGACGCTAAGCTTGTTTTAAATCTGACAAGAAAATCCTTTACTATTGCCATAAAAAACTATCCAGTTAAGCTCGCATATCATAAAACATGATGAATTCATAAAGGCCACCTTTTCCAGCGAACAATTTTTTGAAACAAACAACATATTTGCTATTAGAGGCAAAAACCCCTTCTATTTCATTGCGTGCGTGAGGAGAAGAAACTCAATCGTGTCAAATATGCGCAATATTGCAACAAACTAAATTTCAGGATCAAACCGTTTACATGAAGAACCTTTTCCTTGAATAATGAAGCACAAAATACACGACAAGCTTTCTTTCAAATAATTCTTGGCTGTCACATTTCCAGTTATTTTTTTTTTACCTAAAGACTGTGCAGAGTTGATCACAGATCCACGTAAGGTGTTCGATTCGTTGTCTGTCTTTGTTGAACCCATAAGTTACCAGAGAATTTTCCATTTGGTTTCAGTGTTCTACATAACAGCACACTTGGTAAAACTTATTTTAAAAATACAGCTCACTTTGATTTCGGCTGGACGGGCGATAGATTGTTGTCGAAGTCCATTACTCGTCGCTTTTGAGATTCCAGGTGTTGGTTTTTCACCGCCTGCCTAGTTTATCCAACTGACTTCCGTTATTGAGCTCCATAAGGGTATATTTTGTTTAAGGATCCACTAAAACGCCATTCGCGTTACATGACTTTCGACGCCATTGCAGGCTAAGTTAATGATTCTCCTGTGTCTACCAGAGAAATCTACGCATTTCCACTACCCTCTCGATCCTAAGAAAATACGCGCAAAAGGCTCTATGCACAAAGACAACACTTACCAGGGGAGTGACAGGCAAGACTTTTACCGACACGGAAAATAAAAAAAAGAAAAATAAAACAAACAAATCCCACCCACTTTCCGACTGGGATTGCCGTACTGGCAACCCAGTAAAAAAAGAAAACAAACAAATTCCACCCACTTTCCGACTGGGATTGCCATACTGGCAACCCAGTAAAAAATGGTATAATTGCCCATTTTTAACGGATTTTTACCCTAAATGGTCACCTAGAGTTTTCGGGAGCCTTTTTTTCTGGCTGAAATTTTTGAAAAGATAAGTTTTAATCCCTATAATTTTCAGATCTCTAAACTTTCAGCTAGGATATCCGAACAGATGAAGAATATTTAGGGGATAAAAATATGCCTATATCTACCGTTTGACAATGCTATGTTTAAGTGGTTTTGAACTATATTCTCGTTGGGTGCCCCTGACTTTTTGTAGCCCTTAAGACTATCCACCCACTAGATATCCAATGAGAACTAGCTATAAACTTGATAGGGAACGGATATCAGTCCAGAAAGTATATTTGTCCTCAGGAAGTCGACAAGGGCCACATTTCTTGTGACAACAGAGAATTTCATTCGAGAACCAAATTGGGTCCAATTGCCGGTTTTCACTGTCACACCCTAATCAGAACCATTCAACAAATGAATTTAGGAATTAACGAGATAAAAGCAGATGAATATTCACAGTCTCGCAAGGGTTCAGATCTGTGCGATGTTTCTTGCGGGAGATATTCGAAGAAATGTTTTACTCAAATTTATACGGCTTTGTATGGAGACGCCATGTTTGTGTCCCTACGAGGGGGACAAATATGGCGACCGGAAGCTAACAAAAACATATGTCATCGACTTTTACCATAAAAAGCTTGTAGTCGTCTTCCGAGGGCTCATAAACATCTCTATCAGTACTTATTCTCATACAAGGACTGTTCAGATTGCAAAATCTCAACGGATGTCATTTTTAACTTACGTGACAGTATTTTCGGCCGCCATTTTTTTAATACCGTGTCACGCAAAAGCTTAGAAATTCAACCTTGTTTTATCACAGGACGAAAAAACCCTATTAAACTGAAAATTTGTGAAATGATAAGTCTCCAGCTGTTTTACTAACTAACTAAACTAAAATCTCAAAACGATTGATAATTCCCATTTTTAAAAATTTTGATGACGTCACGTGAAATCCACCAATACAAGGAAGATATAATCTGTTGATTCACATTTGAAAGCTCGTTACCCGAACCCGAGCGGACCATAGTAGTTCGCATATCAACGGGATGTCTGCATTAAGCGGGTTATTTTACCCGCAGGCTTTGTATTCCAGTGGCCAGAAAGGCATGCAAGGAGGCACACTAACACTTGATCAATCCAACGCAAATAGAGATCTGGATTTTTTTTCTTGCCTTTTGCGCGCTGTTGAGGATTTGGGGGAACTTGAAATCCGATATTTAAATGAGAAAATTTTCAGGTTTTTCATTACGTTACAACATCATACTACTTTTGCAATGCAAAACTATACTTTTTGCAAAAGAAATTTACGGGACAGTTTATTTCAATGCAATAAAGGTGGAGTATTTCAGTAAGAACAAATAACCACTTTCTGTCAGCGGGAAGGTTCATCAAAAGCAAAACGGAGCGTGGAAGGCTTAAAAACCGATTTACGTGCAGATGAAGAGGTTTCTTTATTTCATTTTTATGTCGTTGTTGTTGTCGTTGATGACGAATGGCTAAACAATAACTACCGTTATTGCATACATATAGCTGGCAAGAAATCTCAAAATATCTACCGAACAGAATTTGTCAAGTAGATGTTAATTTCAACCCTAAACATATCCTTGTTAAAGCGCCAACTCTAAAATCAAGGTCTATTTTACTTGATAAGCGAGGGCGGATCGACTTTTTGGCCATAGTCTGGCAACCAAATCTACTAAAACCCGTTCCCGAACACGCAGCACCAATATATTTTCCTCTCCGATCCAGAAAAGGTTATTGTTTTTTGACATACCGTTGCAATGCCGTTTGACCGCCAGTGAAATAAAGAGGACTATGATATTAACACTGTTAAAACTGAAAATGAAACTGAAACGTCCGTTAAAAGCGTTTGCTGTTTATCAGGTTAGTTTGCTATGAAAGGACGTAATGTGATCAGTATTTCACTTTTCTGCTTTCCTTACTTTCCCAGAAAATTGATCATTAGTTACAAAGTGCTTCTTCCACATTGGATCTGATCAGGTACGTTTTACACATGCTATTGTACTGTTAACAATGCGAAAAGCTTTCGAAGTTAACCATTTTCGAGTAAAGAAGGTTTTCTTCAGCCTGTTTTGTAGGTAAGTATGTCTGGCCTTTCTGTTCCTCGTTATGTCATGAAGAAGGTGCGGCCCTGCAGTTCCGGGCGCTGCCTTTGCTCTCATTTGTGTAAGGTTCAATTCAATCCCGAACTGAGCTGCATCCATCACGAATTCCCTTACTCGTCTAACTGGCTACCACCTACTTATCGAGTTTTTTAAAGCTGATGCGAATTTCATTCCTCGTTTCATCTCGTGCACAACGACATTAGTTTCCAGACTTCAATACGATCAGTTACAGGAAATGTCTCTTTTTGACTTTCTTTGTTTTCCTTAACGTTCCTTCATAACATTGTATCAAAAAACATATGTATACAATACAGACTAACATTTTGTCATGGATTGAGTTATTTACCAGCTCGTCTTGGAGCGGTAGTTTGTCTTCCTTTGTACGCTGTGAGGGAAACGATTCTTCTATGAATCGATTCATCAAGAGGCAGCGATGTGTAGCCTGGAGCACTTTCTCGGTGGAATCCAGGAACTCTACATCTGTCCCAAAAAATTGCAGTTCTCCCAAAGATGATTTTTGCTATTAAAATAATCTTAAAATGTTTTGTAGCCTTTAAAACTATCCACCTAGATATATCACGGTAAAAATCGATAGGGAACTGATATCAGTCTTTGGTCCCAAGAGGTCGACAAGTGTCATATTTCTTGCTCGTGCAATTGTGACATCAGAGAATTTGGGAACAAAATTGGGTCCAATACAAAGAAGACATAATCTGTTGATTCACATTTGAAAGCCCGTTACCAAGGAAACTGAGCAGACCACAGACAGTTTCCATATCAAAGGGATATCTGCATTACTTAAGCGGGTCATTTAGATAACCATTTTTACCGAACTGAAAATATGCAAATTTCCAACCGTAAAGCTTAATAATATGAGTTCGAAGGTTATCCATTACTGAAATATAAGCTAAATAGGCTGGAAGGTTTCATTTTTCATTTTGTTTCAAATATTATTTTCCATTGTTGTTTTTTCTATTGCTTTCTTCCTTAGTTATAGTATTGAAATTCACTTCCAGGTGGTCTCCAATTCTCGTTGGCGTCCCCGCGCAAAAATATTATTACTGAAAACAGTCAATGAGCGGTTTTCAAATGACTATCAAAGGAATCACGCGATTGCTTTGGTTTTGGTTTTAATTGGTTTTCTCATTGGCTTTAAGAAATGGCGAGTAAATTACGTACTCTACCAATTATGTACAAGAAAGGTATTGGTGTTGGTTTAACTAGAAAATCAAGTTGATTATAGCTAGTGAAACCAAGAGTGATATTGATTTTGCTTCGGGTCACACCATCTCGATTTCAAAGTAACTGGGTGATTGGCTTTACATTTGCTCCTCATTGGTTTGTGAGAACGAGTAAATTACTTTGTGAATTCCATTCGTTCATGGTTGGCTGAAAATCGTAATTAGCTTGGGCTTGTGAATGGCTCTGTAATTGCTTTGGTTTTGGCTTTTTGACGGTCATTTGAGAGCCGCTCTTGTTGCTGGTTGACCTCTGGTAGTAAGGCCGCGAGCACTTGCGTGAGTATATTATATTAGCACTTCGAAAATTGAAACTGAAACCTCCAATAAAGCGTATATTGTTTGTGACTAATTCCGAAGCCATAAATGGACTGATTATTATGATATTTTACTGCCCCCGGTACTTTCCCGGAAAATCGACGATTAGTTTCACACTGCTTCCTCTAGATTAGACTCGATCAGGTAAGTTTTACACATGTAAATGTATTGTTAACGATGCAAGAAGCTTCTGAGGTTAACGAGTTTAGAGAAAAGGAGGTATTGTCTGTTTTGTTTGTAAGAATGTCATCTTCTTGGTCTTCTGTTCTTCGTTATGTCATCGGAAGACGTCGCAGCCATGCAGATCTTGGCGCTCACTGCCTAGCTTTACTTGCAGATATTTAAACTGCAATTAAATCCCGCTCCGGGCTGCATCCTGTCCCGAACAGCCAACTGGTTGGCGCCCAACCGTCGAGTTTCTTAAAGCTATTTCGAATTTCATTCTGCAAAACATCGACGAACACGTCCTGGCAAGTTACAAACAAACAATACCACTCTGGTTACGCTACGTTGACGATACTTTCACAGCTCTACACAAAGACGAAATCGACGATTTTCACGAACATCTCAACAGACAAAACGCCCACATTCATTTTACCAAGGAGATCGAGGATAATCATAAGATTCCTTTTCTTGACTGCTTGGTCATCCGTGGCAACAACAGACTACAGACCATGGTTTACAAGAAACCCACCCACACTGACAGACTCCTTGACGAATCATCTTACAAGCCTACTTCACCCAAGGCTACAACAATACGGACCTTAACGAGACGCGTGCTACTGGTTTGTAACTCACACGACAGCTTAGCAGACGAACATAGGAACTTAGACAATGTTTTCAGTAAGAACAACTACAACTGCGACTTCGTTACACGCAACACTTACCGTACAGAACCTAACGTAACAAACAATAACCTGACACCTACCACTACAGTGACTAAACCCTAATCAAAGGAACCTCTGAGATTATCGCAAGGATCCTACAGCCTTACAATATCCGTGTTGCTCACAGACCCATCACTACCTTATGAAAACTACTGACTAACGTCAAAGACGAAGACCAACCTAAGGACAGACAAGGAGCACTTTACAAGATCAAATGCTGCGACGGCCAGGCCCCTTATATCGGTGAGACCGACAGAAATTTGAACACCAGACTGACTGAACACAGAAGAGCGACGAGGAACGGTGGCATCAACAATAACATTGCTGAACACTATCTACAGAAAAACCACAGAATCGACTGGGTCTCTGCTGCATGTGTTACCTCCAGCACAAACTACTACCAACGGATCGTATTGGAAAGCTGGTTTTCTAACTTAGAACCGATACACCTATGCCTACAACTTACTGCGCCCTACAAACGACTCATCGACGACATCAACAACAGACAAAAGACAAACTGATTCACTCTATCAGTACTGCCCAACGTATTCTACGATACATGTACAGACCTTAGACCTATAGACGGATCGAAACGCACCAATCACTATTTAGCCTTCACAGCCAATTACATTTAGGCTCAACTGACAGTCGACCAATAAACATCACGAATAAGTTGACCAATGACATCTACGACCGGAGTTCTTATAGTATCTTCTGAAGTTAAGCAAATCACTTGACTCTGAAGATGACTTTCGCTCAGGTTGTCGAGACGTCAGTCCATGTCATCTCAAACAGTCCATCTCCTTCTCAGGACTACACTCCCCCGGACGATCGTACTTTACTAAATTATGAAAGTTCTTAGTGTTAGAACATGATCTGCTGTGCGATTAGAGCGGATGATGACTGTAGAAAAACCAATCAGTGCAAAGTAATTTCTCCGACCAATCACAACAGGAGCAAATTGCGCAATGAAAGCGTACAAGTTGCGAGTGGGTTTGATTTTGCTTCTCACTGGTTGAAATACTAGCGCGAGATTTTAAAGCCAATCACCAAGCGTAGCAATCGCAATGACGTAATTACTTTCCACAGTAGTTTGAAAACTGCTCTATTGGCTAGAAAAACCAACTTGTGACTTTGGGAGAATGTCGTGAACGTGTTTGAGGAATGTTTGACTGAGAATTGAACTGAATAGCTTTCCAAGACAAATGGAGATACTGATATCAGTCTGGAAATTATATTTGACCTCAAGAAGTCGATTAGTGTCACATTTCTGAGTCATGCAATTGTGACATCGGGGAATTTAGTGTGAACGAAACTGGGTCTTTATCGATTCACATTTGAAAGCCCGTTGCCCAAGGAAACTGAGCGGATCATAAATGGTTCCCATATCAACGGGATATCCGCATTAAGCGAGCCATTGGCTCCGCAGGCTTTGTAGCCCAGTGGCCACAAAGCCGAGGGAGAAGGCACCCTCGCAGCCCCTGCGTGTATAAAGAAATTGGCAAAAATATTTGTAGTGGGTGAAACGATCTCAATCTGATAAAACTAGGCGCATAGAGGCGAATTGGGTAAATTTCATCAAACGCGCAAAGCGGTCTGGGTAATTCTCCCACTTGGTCATTGATCAGAAAATGTTACAGCACGGTATGAACGATTATATCATGAAGACGGAAACTTGTATGAATGAACGATAACTTTTTGTTTACGGGGAGGTCTGTCAAAAGCGAAATGAGTGTGGAAATCTTAAAAATCTCATACATATATTAGCCATTATCACACATTTAGCTGAAGATTAACATGACAAAAAGTCAGAATTTATCAACAAGGCGTCACTCTTTTTCCACAAGGGGGCCTCAAACGGATATTATATTTAAACCTAACCTTAGGGTCTGGCCAAACGGGAAATGTTTGGCGTTTAAACAACAGCAAACATTGTTTGGTGACCAACCATTTCACCGTTTGGCCACCTTTTTTGGTGCTGTTTGATCGTGTTTGGTTGTGTTTGATAAAATTTGAAGGCCATGAAACATTCGATCAAATAACTTAAAACATTTCTTGAAGGTGAAGTTTTGTTCGTTTGGCCAGCTGTATAAAACATGTTTGGCACGCGCATGCGTATCACGCTTGCTCAGCCGCTTGTATCCACGTGTTGTTTACGTGTTTGTGACCCATAGTTCTTTGCTTGTGGAGTTTGATCCGAGTGGCCCTCACTTCGACATCAGCATGTTTGGTAACCAAACAATGTTTGACGTTATTTAAACGCCAACTATTTCCCGTTTGCCCAGGCCCTTATAAAAGCGCAACCGCAAACCCAAAGTCTATTTTTTGAATTAGCAAACAATGGAGGTTCACACTTGCGGAAAACTTTACGTTGTCTTCCTAAGTATGTACATATTTTTATGCTGTAATCATGGACAATCTAAGACGATTGCCAACCTAAATTTCATAAGTGGCGTGGTATGAGTTTGCTAAATCCAGGTAAGAAAGGGCTTCAATCCATCGACTTGATAATATGCAATCAATAAATCACCTATCAAGGTCACAGGGATTCATGAACTCATTAGCTTTTCTCGGACTTTAAACTCGCTTTATGAATCTATTCATCTTTAATTTTTGTTATCGCTTTGTGGGGCATTGTGGAGCAATTTGTAGGTTAAAATGGAACATCATTTTGGCGGGCTAAGATATATTTCAGCCCAACGAAATAAAGAAATGTAAAGTCAAAATCAAACAATCGTATAATATAAGAAGACTTGTAATGTTCGTGCCTTTTTCTTGCTGTGTTGGTGAAAAAAAAAATGCTCAGATTGTTTTGTTGTCATTTTTAATTGTGATAATAATAGTATAGAGTTTATTTTCTTAGACATTAATGTTTTGACCCCTTTTCAGAGCTCATTTTAACCCTCGCCTATAGTGAGTCCGAGGGCCCAAAATATATTTGCGCTCGAGAACCTAAACTCTATTGTTCTATTACTAGTTGCTCTTATATTTGTTACCAAAAATGGACGGAAAAGAAATGGAAGTGAAAGGGGACAAGAAGAAAATGGTAATTTACAAGGAGATGCAGTATGGTTCGAAACCTTCAAAATACGAAAGAGAAAATAGGAAATGGGTGGAAGATAATACCCCAGGCAAGAGCACTTCTAGGAAAATGAAAATAGACAGTTGTCGGGCAGCGGGAACAGCTGCAGGGACTGCCACAGACAAAGTGCTGATCGCCAACGGCCTTGGTACTAAAAAAGAAGTGGAAGTGAATGCAAAGAAAGCGAAGTGTGGTACTCGAGTAGCTGAATTTTCTGGCTTGGAGCTTCTTAATGCCGACGCCGAAGCGAAAGTGGCAAATGCATCTGCAGGGACCTCAGTAACACCCGTACAAGCTGAGGCGTCTGCCAAGGCATCTGGTGCCGAGGCTGGTGCGAGCGCAGCTCTTGTTAAAGACGTCATTGAAGTTGGCGCAAGAGCTGTGGCTGGTGAAGCCAAGGCAAGAGCTGGAGCTGGAGTGAAAGATCTAGGAGCACGTGCAGGTAATAGATCGTCCAGTCGAGGACAACGTAATGATTATGAAAGACATTTAACTCTGAAATTTAAAAATTAGAATATTAACGCGGGAAAACAATTAAAAAGAACGTTACACTAAATTATAATAATTCTTCTAGTCCATAACCTAGAAATCTCGATCTTCAATGGAATGCGACCTCTCATTTTCAGAACGGCTGTGGTTTAGTTTCATTGTTTCTTAACGAGGTTTGAGGGGGGAAGGATAAACCGTTTTCCTTTTGTCGGAATATTCAAAACAAAATTTTCCTGGCCTTACGGTTGGAGTCGCTGCAAAACAAAACAAAAAAAATGCGGGGACTATATTTCCATATCGAATGCGACGTTGTGAGTAAAATAGAGGACAAAAAAGGAATGCTAAAAAATTGCTTTTCCTGAAGGGGAACCAGAGCCTGAATAGAAATTGATATGCCAGATATTCTGCCTCTTAAGTAGGTTATGACAATTTTGAAGTGACCTAATAAAAGTCAAAAGCAATTTAAAACCAAATTGCACCAATCGAATACCGTTTTGTCCAGTTTCTTATGCATGAGCACAGCCATATCACTTCTTCCAATACCAGATTAATGAGACCCCAAACAGAACCGAAACATACCCTTCTCTGCCACTGCCCGAGAGATATGGGTGTGCGCATGAGTACGGTACTCATATGAAGGCTGGGTTAAAACGCTGGGTAGGTGCTATTTGTATGTTCATTTGTTAATAATTTCACTCACATGTAATCTGCCTTTATGTTACAGAAGCTTCGGCTGTGGTTGCTAAGGTAGAGGCTGGAGTCACCCACGTGCCATTTGCTCAGGTCAGTGCTTCAGGACCAGGCGCGCAAGCAGAAGCCGGTGTTTCCTGGAAATACGCAGGCGCAAGTGTAGCAGCCTTTGCTGGAGAAGCCAGAGCGGGTCCATTTGCTGCCCGAGCCGGCGTTAAATTTGGTGTGGGAATGAGAAATGGCGTTCCTGAATGTGATTTAGGACCAGTCACTGTTCCATGCTCGGTGATGTAAATTCCGCAGCGACCATTCAGCAGGCCTAGGTGCTCCTAGTATTATTTAACGAAAAAATAATTTTTTTTCTTTTTTCCCTTTTTTTTCAAACAATTGGCGTATTTAGGTTCCAATAACTGTGATTTAGGGTTAGTCTGCAGTCCGCGGTCTGCAGTTTGCAAGATTCAGACATCGCTCTCCTTAAATATCTGGCTCATCCAGTTTACTCAAATTATTGACCATTTTCCCGCTCTGTATTTGATGTAGCTGTGACTTGTCAACTCATTTGTGGCTTTTTGATGTCTTTTCTCCGAGAGATTCCGAAAACCATTCCATACGGCGTTTTGGCAATGGTTCTGTGTATGGTTATACTTTTTTCACAAGCGGTTTCTCCAAGGTAATAATGACATTGGTGGTTTGATGACAAGTTCTTTTCTTGGATTAAACTGAAAAGGTTATCTTTCGTTGTCCTATTTGCCCGTGCCACCACCCTTTTTGCACGGTGCGACCGTGGTGTTTGTGGCGAAAGTTCGTCATCTCTCTACTCGAAAATTATTTCCCTTTGTCAGATCATAGTTAAACTTTGACTGAAATCGCACCATCCAGAACAGTCCATCTAGTGTTCTACCAAGGCCTGATATTTCCTTATAAAACAGCAACGAATACTTTGAGTAAAGATTTTCAACATGAAGACAACCAGTTACGCTGTATGCTCCTTAGAACAGTTACAGGTTATTTTACGAAAATCAATTAGATTTGTTTGCACATGAGAAAGAAAAGCGGATTGTCATCATGACTAGAAATGATGCCTTGTTCCTGGTGTATTTTTTATAGCGACATAAATAAACTTCGTACAATTTTGTCCTTCAGAATCAAGGGCCCACATCTTGCAAACGATTTTTGGACTAGAGACTCAAAGCATTTTCACTCTTCTTCAAATAAATTTAGCCACCCTTTAACTTCTTTATGTCATTTACGCATATACGAAATGGTGGTTGTCGTGAAGGCTTGGAAATAGCTTAAACTCATTACTAAAAAAGATATGTAGCAGATTTCAGTTGCTGGTTCGATGGCTTAGCGTTCAATCCAGACGTCCAATCGTTCGAGGGTTCGAATCCTTGTAGCGGCAACGAATGTTCTGGAAGCTCAAGGTAAGTGGCACGGTCCGTTGGTAAGTAATGTAAAGAACAGCAAGGAAGAAAGGGAGAGACGGCAAGTGGAAGAAGAACAGAAGGAAAGGGAGAGATGGAGGAGGAATTTAATCAATGTGTCTTTTTTCATTATTTTCTTTTTATCCTCCCTAAAGATCTAGGCCCCATTTTTTTTGTTGCATCCACCCAAAAAATAGAAAACCCTCTTTTAGACAGTTCATAATAACCTAGGTTGAAATTAAAATTAACCTGAATTGAAATTTAACCTTTAACATAATCCTTCGCGACAGCTAGGAATAAGCACCCCACAGAAATTTCTCATTAGCTAAATTTTAAATATTTTTATTTCATTTTCCCTAGGTCTGCACTCTGCAACCTGAAATTTGGGTTTTACGTCGCTCGAATGACAAATGCAGTTCCGAACATAACGTTTTTGTTGTTCTTTTGAGACAACCTAAAACCCCAAAAGAATTGTTTAAAGTCTACTCTACCACATGAAATTTATCAATACGTTCAATAGTTCAAGACAGCAACAACTCTTGGCCCATTGCATATTTGTCCTCATTTGAAGAACAATCGTCTTAGTACGGAGGGTATCCCAGGGGTGCCCTTGTTCCATTCCAAATTTGTCCTGTGTTCCCGTGTTTCCACAGTTTTTCCTTATTTATTCCCTGCGTAACACATCTGCTTACAGTCTTCCCCTACTATCAAATTGAACAATTAGTTGTTCCCGCGTTCCCTAAAACAGGATCACGTTCCCTCGGTCCCTACAATATTTTTCCTTTGCTCATTTGTTCCCCCCAAAAGCCCCTGGGAGACCCTCAGTACAAATAGAATATTATAATTGAAAGATATTTGTTGAAATAACTGAAGCTATTTGAGTAATTCCGACCACTTGATTTCTATAAACACCTTTGTTTTCTCGAGGTCATGACAAATTGTAAGTGTACCTAAAGCCTCTGGGATTTGGGCCATTCTCAAATAGTCATATATCTGACAACGAATTGGGATAATCATGGTCAGTTGTACCTTGACCATCAGACTTGAATTTGCTATAGTTAGTAGCGGAACTCGAACCAGTATCACGCTAGTTTACAGCATACATCCTTCACATTGGACATCCATGTTATGGTCAATACCTGTCTAAACAAGGTATCCGCTGCTTGTTTTCTTTGAAAACTCATGCGATTCAAGAAAAATTCATTGCCAAACTGGTGAAATCCAAAGTAAATTCCGCTCGAAAAACCGATATCGCACTCATCGCTTCGGTTATTTATTCTCACTGCCTATAGAGTTTCGAATTGTCCGCGTTTTGGTGTTTCCGGTTACTGCTTAATTAAATCATTGTCTTTGCTTTCTTCCATAGAAAAATTCATGTCCTAACTAGTGAATTCCACGGTAATTTTAACACACTCCCTTAGACCATACTGGTAGCATCTTTGCTGGCCGCTAATGTTCAGAGGAAACAGTTCTTGAACCACACCTAGGATAACTGGGAAATTGTGCGCTTGAATAAGAGCTCGGAGCTCTTCAAGCTTCTGGAAGGCAATAAATATCAAGTAACTATCCCCCTCTAGAGTGTAGGTTACCTTGACAAGCTTCCCCAGTTCCATGAGTGATGCTAGCTTGACTCTCAACTGTACTGCATTCTGCATCAAGATCTGGGAAAGTCGTTGCCTTGATGTGTCAGCAAACTCTTCGTTGCTCTCTAAAAATGTACAAAACATTTTTAGCACACAACATTTTTAGCACACTCACATTCGCTCCACCACCTTGTCGCATTCTTCCGTGTCATGGCTTTCCCGGATACCTCTTTCCGTACTCTTCTTCCCTTCATACTTGAGAGGGAGATGCACCTAACATCAAGCATTTCTGGACACAGACACCGTTTGTAACGCCTTGGTGTTGACTGGGTCTGTCCCTTATTGCTGCTAAGACGAAGCCTTGAGCAACATTCAGCTTTCCATGGAGTACCTCAATTATAATGCGAGCTAATTCGTCGCCGTTAACTGAACTTTTTACAAGATGAAACCTCACAAACCTAACTTTTACTTCCCAGTCTTGCATAAAACGAGCCAGAACAGCTAGGGCTTCACCATCTCGAGTTGTTCCATCAAATATGATGGATGTTCCTTACCGAGTATTTCCTTGGATATTGATTTATATTCCTCTTCCAACACAAAGGTATCAATTGGCTCATGTGTGTAGAAGATGTCAAAGGGAAGCCTGCTTCTTTAAACAGATCTCTGAAATATTTCATTCTATTTAATGGTGCTCCACTCTTAAGAAATGCTTGCACAACGTTTACTCTAAAAATTCTTGTGCTAGTGGTAAATGTCTTACCTTTAGGGTAGCGTGCCTTATCATACTTAGCTATGGCGTCAGCAATATGCCTTTCCTTCTTATGCGCCGATCAAATCGAAACTTCAACATCTCCCTCCTGGGCAATCCCCCGGCATTAGACTATCTTCTGTGGCCGGGGAGTGGGGAATTTGAACTTCGCCTGCGTGGGATGGTGAAAATTGAACCGGAAGTGTCAGGTTTCAAATGATTTTTTTCGAGCGCCGAAGTCGCTAACAGCTATATGAAACACGTGTTTGGACGAGATGGAAGAGTTTAAAGGAAGAGATATAGTATTTGTGAGCGATTGGCTTACAAAAAAGGTCTTCAAAAAGTCTTTATTAAAGACGACAGGAGCCGCCGACAAAGATTGTTCTTTAGTAGGATATTACAGACAAATCCGACGATAGGGTAGGGCATTTGAACATTATTTTGGCCCAAGGGGGCGGGAATTTGAACGATCCAGTCTTCAAAAGTTCAAATTCCTGGGGTTTGCCCGGGGGGGAGGGGGGATGTTGAAGTTTCGAGTTGATCGGCGCATTATAGGTTCTCCATCTTCCTTTTGTTCTTCTAGTGCTTCTTGCTTGGCTATATTCTGTGCCTTCAGGGATAACTCTTCCCGGCAAGATTGGCAGAACAATGTACCTTTCCGGCTTCCAACAAAAGAATCTTCTTTAAACTCTTGCACTCCTTGACTTGCAGAAACTTTTATTGGCTCATTTGCCTTTCTTGAAACACTGGTCTACGATCGACGATTTCCAGGCGTGTTAACCGAAGCTTTCTTTTTCTTGACAACTCACTTGCAGCTGGCGATCTCAGCCGGTCCAGAAGTGAAACTATTTCTTTTTCTCTACGTATTTCAGGTATTAAAGGATTTGCAGTAGTAGAATTAGTAGACTCAGAGCCTGCAGAAGGTTCAGGCTCATTGTATCCAGCATCCGCCATTTTGACAAATGGCTGCTAGTGATATGGAATTCATTATCCAAGTGGGAAACCGCTGAACTGGATTATTTCTAGCGTAGAATGATAGAACTGAGTATTCTGTCATGAAAATAGCGAGGAAAAGCTGGAAAACAGCCAAAAAATGCTGCAAATATTTTAAATATCCCAAAATTTTCTAAATATCTTAAAATTTCCTAAAATTTCTAAATATCTCGGAAACTTCTAAATATCTCCAAACATATCCGGGTATTTATGTAAAGGCCTACCACTTTATCTCTGAAAACGAGATCATTCGCATTTTGATGTATTTCATTGAAACACGACAGCTTAGCTTGGAGCAAGAATCGGCAAAATACGGCAATGCAACCAATAAAGGACAAACTTCAAATAAGATCCGCTCCAACAAATTACCTTTAGGTGCTTTAAACAAACTCCTGAAAACACAAGCTAGTGATATTTCTCCCTAAATTTACGAGACCTCATTGGGATTACGTGTTTATAACATAAGGGGAAAATTTCTTGTTACTGTAGAGGCACATCAGTCAAAAAACAGTTGGGCAAAGGGATTAGGAAAGCACTTGTTCGCTCGCCTTTTAGAGCAAAACAAACAAACAACTCAACTATTTCTTTATGTCCAAAAGAGTACAGATAATTGTTATTAATTCCATTTTAGAATTAAAAAATCGAGTTTCATTCCTGAACAAAGGAAAAATCCATTAAACCACTTTTTAAAAATATACATCTACTTGGAATAATGCATCCTTAAAAATAACAAACGGTTCAGTGCCCAAGGAAAGAATTTGTGAAGTAACTGTTTCCACCAAGTTTGAGCTAATACTTGAATTCTGTTATGTCGTTGTCACTCTCTTTCTCTCTCCTTTCGTTTCTATTCTAGACATAGGTCCTCCAGGAATCATGTAACCTTATCAGACCTTCTAAAGATATGCCAAAAATTCCAATACAGCGAAAAAAGCAGCTCTAAACAAATGAAAAATAAACACATAGCTTTAACTTAAAGTTTATATCCCTCCGATGCTTGACTTGAATAACTGCGTAGCCACCAGTGTGGACCACAAGTATCATGATATGTCAAACTAGATTGAAACTAGCAAAAAGTGCAGAAAGAACATATTTTTCCACCTGAACACGAAAAGACTTGAGTGTGTAAGAACTATAGCTGATGTAGTGTGGCCGTGTAGCCGCTTCGAGCCACGGAAAGCGCGCGATAAGGACGGTTGCCTACTATTGTTATTGTGCATACGTTCTGCGCATCTAGGGATACTCGGATTTCCTATCGGTGATGCTTACTAATGTAGGGATATTTTTGCGTGGTTTAAAACCATCCGGAGAAAGTAGATCTTATTAAGTATTATTGGAATCCAAAAGAAAATTGGGGGCAACCATGCAAGCAGTTCTCGAGAATTTTGTTTCATGATTGCTATTTTAGGCGTCTGCTTCATTTTCACTGCTGCTGCAATTTTCGTTTTAGCAGCCCCTCAATCACAGCAGCGCGTCAGCTCATTATTCAAAATGGGTCGCCAAAAATAAACAAGACCGCTAATTTCGCTCACCTTTTTTCTAATCCCTATATAAATGGAATATAAATAGACATCTCCTATTCACAAAAACCACGAAAATTCTACACAAACGGTTTAATCGTCACTTAAGAGCTTCTGCCTGAGAGACCGGGGCAGACTTGGAAATGAGGGTCTGCCGATTTCGCTTAAAATTGGTACACAATGTCGTTATGTGGACTTCAGCTTCAATGAACTTTTTCTAGCCGAGTTCTGGATGTCAGCCCCTCAGGGGTCCCCATAGGCTGATTCTCTGTGCAATTTTGGCCACTTTTCAATCTCTCTTTTAGCAACGTACAATTAATTTTAGACAAAAAGAAAACTATCTTTGTAATGAACTATTCTTAGCCTTTTATGGGTAAACAAATCAACTCATGGGAATGTTTCGTTAGCCAGTGGCTGTTATGTCAACTTGGACCTATTTGAAGCATATTGGAAGCAACCGGAAATGACCTGTTTTTCAGAACTTATATTTCCCATGCCCATGTTTTATATCGGGAAGTCTTAATATCCCTGCAAAGTTCAGCCCTTGGTTTAGTAACATCAAAAAAAAAAATACTAAGGTTGAGGCTTTTTTACCAAGAAAAAACTTACGAGAAGATGACTAACCTGGCCACTTCCGGTTAAAGTTTCAACAAAGCGTGTCGGTAAAAATCAGCTATTTAATTTTGATAAACACCTTTTTTCTTCTAAGTGATGATTTAAAGACTCTGAAGCTAGATGTAACCGAAAAGACTTGCCGTTAATTAGAAACTGAATCTTCATGTGTTTTCTTAGGACCGATCAGATTTTGGTCCGGCAACGGTACAGTTCTAAAGTACGTGGAAGTAGTCTTGAAAATTACAGATAATGGAGCGGCTGTGAAAAAAGATATATTTTATACCTAACAATCCATCTCTTGCCGGTTAATAACAATCTACCATTGCATCCTTTTTGGTCTAAACTGTGATATTATGTTTATCATGATAAGTGAATAACAAGCCTGTGGCTCCAAGTAATGAAATGCTAATTAAATCAAGAAATAAGCCAAGCTTTGTGGTCCCATTTCGTATTATAATCCACCTATTTGGGACTTCATTTCTGACGGAAAACAGCTTAGCAGTCATTCTAAATGCAATCACAAAATCTCTTGTGGAACTGCTTGAAAATCGCTTTGATTCTTTAGGAGATTTCAAATACGTGCAATTGTACTTGCAGTCTCACTCTTCCAGTCTATATGCAAAGTGCGTCTGTCTGGATACATTCTCTTACTATAAACGCTTACCTGGCATCAGGTTTAGAGGCATGCCCCTTTCCTTTAATATCTTGAAAGTGAAGCAACATTGAAAACCTTAGAAAAGAGATAAATTGGTCATGAGTGCATCTTTGCGGCGAGCAATGAAAATTCAGGTCGATTCTCGCGTACGTGACGGAGGTCGCGATATGCCAACTTACCTGTAGCTTTGATTGACTTGGAATTCAGTTTTTTTCTCGTCTAGATTCGTCTCCTTGATACTTCGGAGAATGATTTGCTATTGCACGAGAACCTGAAGAACTAATGGCTGTTATGTACAGAATATTTATCAATACCCAGTCCCCTTGTGCAAACGGCCTACTAATTATAAATTGGTGATGTCTAAGATGGTCCGATGCTAAGAAGTTACCTCTGACGTTTCAGATAGCATGTTTCAGGAGTTCAGCAAACTACAGATAAGTTGGCATATCGCGACCTCGTCACGTACACATGAATCGACCTGAATTTTCATTACTCGCAGCAACGACGCACTCACGACCAATTTATCGCTGGGCTAAGGTTCTTAATGTCGCTTCACTTTCAAGAGATCATAGGAATGGGGCATGCCTCTAAACCTGATGCCAGGTAAGCGTTTATAGTAAGATAATGTATCCAGACAGACCCATTTTGCATATAGACTGGAAGAGTGAGACTGCAACTGATTAGGTACAATTGCATGTATTTGAAAGCTCCTAAAGTTTCAAAGCGATTTTCAAGCAGTCTCGCGAGAGACGTAGTGATTGCATTTAGAATGAAAACTAAGCTGTTTTCCTTCAGAAAAGAAGTCCCAAATAGGTGGCTTATACGAAATGGGACCACAAAGCTTGGCTTATTTCTTGATTTAATTATCGTTTCATTGCCTGGAGCTACAGGCTTGTTATTCACTTATCATGATAAACTTAATACTGCAGTTTAGACCAAAAACGATGCAATGACAGATTGTTATAAACCGACAAGAGATGGATTGTTAGGTATACAATGTATCCTTTTCCACAGCCGCTCCATTATTTGTAATTTTCAAGACTACTTCCACGTAATTTATAACTGTACCGTTGCCGGACCAAATTCTGATCGGTCCCAAGTCAAGTCTTTTTGGTTACATCTAGCTTCAGAGTCTCTAAATCATCACTTAGAAGAAAAAGGTATTTATCGAAATTAAACAGCTGATTTTTACCGACACGCTTTGTTGAAACTTTAACCGGAAGTGGCCAGGTTAGTAATTTTCTCGTAAGTTTTTTCTTTGTAAAAAAGCCTCAACCTTAGTATTTTTTTCTTGATATTACTAAACCAAGGGCTGAACTATGCAGGGATATTAAGACTTCCCGATATAAAACATGGGCATAGAAAATATAAGGTCTGAAAAACAGGCCATTTCCGGTTGCTTCCCATGTGCTTCAAATAGGTCCAAGTTGACATAACAGCCACTGGTTAACGAAAAATTCCCATAAGCTGATTTGTTTAGCCATAAAAGGCTAAGAATAGTGCATTACAAAGATAGTTTTCTTTTTGTCTAAAATTAATTGTACATTGCTAAAGAGAGATTGAAAAGTGGCCAAAATTGCACAGAGAATCAGCCTATGGGGACTCCTGAGGGGCTGATATCCAGAACTCGGTCAAAAAAAGTTCATTGAAGCTGAAACTTTGGCATGTTACATAAGTCCACATAACGACATTGTGTACCAATTTTAAGCGAAATCGGCCGACCCTCATTTCCAAGTCTGCACCGGTATCTCAGTCAGAAGCTCTTAAATCCGTTTGTGTTGGCCTGTAGCTCCACTTTCGCGCGGACTCGAATGAGCGGGTGACGCATGCGTAAATACTGATCTTGTAACCCCCTAATTTTTCCTGATTTTTCAATTTTACTCGTTTATATCTCGGCTTCCGGACAGTAAATTTAATTTCATTTTTGCATGTTACCTTAGATTAACTTGAAACGTTTGTCTTTCAAATTTAAAACAAATTCTGTATGTGAAAAAAAATTATGTGATTTTTTACCGACGTGACGATAGGTCTGCAGATTACGGGCAAGTTTGAGCAATGAGTTACACAGTGACAAATGTTAAACATATTCTTTTGACAAAATTCCCCCGAATTGCAAAGTATCCTATCACAAAACAAGAACTTCATTCTAAAGCTTATTCTACGCAAAAAGAGCGGAAAACATGTTTCTGACCGAAAGTTTGATCACGCCTCGTGGACTGCTATTATGATAACAGAACAACCCAGTCGCTAACCTTTATTTGACATGAATACCCTTGACAATTGCAATAAAAACCATCCAGCATCCAGATAATTTCGCATTGTTCTAAAGAAGCTCTCTACTTTATGTAATTTTCCCGCGATTTCGACTAAAATTCCCTGTTTTTCACCCTCCTGCGTGGACGCCATTTCTGTATCGCTCGAAGGCGATCTTCGGCAAATATCATACTTGTATACTCATAATTTGTGAATATCTTTTACTTTTTTGCATGCTTGTATAAAATTGCAATTTTCTGTTTCGTATAGGTAATGTAATTTTGATTTCCCAATAAAATAAAGATAATCTCAATTTTTGACAAGTTTTTACCCATCATTCCTTCGGAAAGAAATTAACAACTCACTAGTTATTGACGGCCAACAAGCTCCCACGACTTTTCTATGGTTTTCTGACAGTGCATCCACAGGTCGTAGGTTTGACCCATTTGAGGACGAGTCAGGTTTTGCAGTTTTCTTCTTGATATTCCCTAGCCATTATAGACCAATACAATCCTTCGTTAATAAACAGGGGTTAAAGCTATCTCCTTTACTAGTCATGATATATTTGCAACATCTCTAACCAGATCCTAATTGACGAAGTCCGACCGAAGTCGCTATTTTCGACCACAGACTCGTGCAAACTGCCGATGCAAGGATACAACTTGCCCACTTATAAAAGAAAATTTAATTTGGCAAAAGTTTAACTTTATGGCATTGCAGGCGGTTTTCAACAAAACCGCTAAAGACGCAGCTAACAATGGCGAAATGGCCGATTGCAAGATGACGAACAAAATTAGCCTGTGTACAGCCGCCCGCTCTCCGAAAAAAAAAAATCGGAGAGGAGCGTCTGTGATTTACCGTTAGTAATCGTGTTCCAGAACAATTTTGCATACATTATTAAGTGATCTACGCTGACCAAAATTTGCGTGGCTCATATTTCGTTGGAGCTAAATTCTCAAAATGGTGGTCAATGAGGTAGATTTCAAACGTGCATTGAAGAGCGTCTCCGATAGTTTTAAGATACCTTGGCTTTATAGCATAGAAGCACTCTTTAAAGGAAAGGATGTATTTGCAAGCCTTCCAACCGGGTACGGCTCTGATCTTCAGAGCACCACAGATCGTTGCCGATGAGCGTTTATTTTCCTCGATGTGTTCACATCTCATCTCATCTCCAGGGCATTACGCTTTGTAGATTGTGCTTGAGAATGGCTAGGCTGGTCCGAGCAAGGCGTTGGGATTACATCGACTGGTAAGGAATAGCGAGAGACGTTTTCGAGTGGACAATCTTTTGAATATTGCTATATTCACCTCGTGAACAGCGCTTTCGTTTCTTTTGCGCTGTCAACAATTCCTACAAATTGTACGTCGAATCGATTTCCACTTTACACTCCATAGATAACAATTCCGCTCGTACTTTAAAAGAAAAACCTCTTTGACAATCAAAAAGATTTTTATTCGTATTTTGTACCGTGCTCAAAGTACACACGATCTCATCGTAAAATCTCTCACGGTGGTTTTCACGGTGTTGATGTGGAGAAATAAAAATAAAAGCCAATCAAAACTCGTTGTTTCAATGATGTAATGATCGATGGGTAATAACCAATCAAATCATTTTCCACACAGGAAAAATCACGTGGTATGGAACACGATTAACAACGGTAAGTCACAGACGCTCCTCTCCGATTTTTTTTTCGGAGAGCGGGCGGCTGTACACAGGCTAGAACAAAATATGCTATCGAGAGATCTTTTGCTTGCACCATCCAGCATGGGAGACATGAGGTACCTTAAGGGCGGGAAAAAGGCTTCAACATTTAATTTGCTTCAACATCTGTTCGATTTTGTTGAATGATATTGACTGACGGGGTGGGCAAACAGTTTCAACATATCATTCAATATTTGATTCAACATCTTTCCCAGGCTGCAGCCGTGGTTGTTACGATGGAAACAGATATGGATACGTCATTGAGAGACCCATTAGTGCTCATGCGCAGACCCAACAATGTTGAAAGAAAGACGGGGGCAAACTGCTTCGACTTCATTCAATATTCGCGAAAACAAAAGAAATGTTGAATGGTTGTTGAAGGAAAGTTGAAGGGCTTTTAAACTCACTTAACATCGAGTCGACATGTTTCAACAAGGTTGAAAGGGGAAAAGGCAAACGGTTTTAACATCGCTGGCAACAAAATCGAACTCATGGTGAAGCAAATGCTGAAGCTGTTTGCCCGGGCCTAACACCATTAATTAAAACACTCGGCCTTATGCTCTTGGCTGGAATGATGGTAGGCTACACGGATTAAATTATCTTGTCATAACTGATCATGAATTGGAAGACATTTTTCAACCCTGATGGAGATTAAGCAAATGTGAGAAAAGAAAAACAAACTTGATCTATTGTAGGCTTTCTGTTCGATCATGCTTCTGAAGTTATTGTTATAACGCTGTAATAAGCCTCTTTAAATAAGAAACCTATTTCGACAGAGGTCAACCATACAAATCACATGACAATAAATCAGTTTTTTTAGCATTTTGACTGTCTAGTGAGAAGAGTGCAAAGAAGGGGAAGAGCACGTACGAAGAATTAACACCCTCATCCCTCATTCACAATGAGTGAAATCGTAGGTGGACAAGACAACCTGTGCTTCGAAATGGAGTCTAAATACGAGGCAAACATCAAGCAGCAAACAACATGGGAACCCTCTGCAAACTCCGACAAGCAGTTCTCGAGATTGTTGAGTTTCATGTTTGCTGTTTTAGGCGTCTGCTTCATTTTCACTGCTGCTGCAACTTTCGTTTTAGCTCTAAATATCACGTTCCGCAGCTCCTCAATCACAACAGATCCCGTCACTTCGCAAGGTAACCTGAAAACACAATAGCTTACAATAGCTGAGTATCAAAACGTTTACATCATTTTGAGAAGAAATCCCACGTATGATGAATTTAGTTCTCGTCCAGTGAAACGGTTTTGTCCTGATCCAACAGGTCCTTCGCAGTAAAATTTTACCATGGATGTTTTTTATCCATATTTGGAAAGGTCTTAGGTTGCCTCTTGCCTCTAAGAATCCCTTTGCGCAGATAACAACTGAAAATAGAACAGTCATTTTCTCGGTAAACTGATTCTCAAAAGCGCATTATTTGCAAAGTTAAAACCTGTAGAACAGAACTGTCACTTATCGCCCCATAGGACACATACCCTGCTTTTTTGAATTGATCAACTGGAATTATTTTGTTTTTTTAAATAAAGATTTTATGATGTTTTAAATTACCGGTATCAATAAGTTTAGTTTTGTCATTCGACTACTTACTAATTTCATTCAGATTCGCTGAATGACAGACAATTAAGTAGAATTAATAGAATAGCTTCAGTGGTGTACTTCGCCTATAAACAACTGTTGCATAGTTAAGAACTGTTCACTGAAATACCGTAAGTTTAGTGACAGTATTTCTTCCTGTGTTTTTAGTTAGCAGCCTTTCTTCCCCTTGTGAAAAAGGAAGCCTGAACAACAAAGTCCAGGACTTTACTGAACGGCTGGACTTCATGCAGAGAGAACTAGAAAACATGTGGATGGTGATCAATGCAACGGCAGAAAAAAATTCAAACTTAGAAAGACAGGTAACGAGTCTTGCCTTGTTTTTTAACAGGAGTCCTTTTATCAGTGGAGTCCGACGAATGTTCAGTTTTTTTGTGCCCAGGGTGACAGTGGGTGTGTGAATATTCTGCATGAATTTTTTCTAACTTTTCTTGACAAAGCAGATGTGCTGAACGCAGACAAAAAGTAAATAGGAAGCAGGATTTTAGATATTCTATCACAGCAGGCCCGGAAAAGAGTCACGGAGGATGAGTAACATGGGCTCTGTTGAAGATATTTTAATGTGTTATAAAGCAACATTACCAATTGAGGGTTTTCATCTGACGTCACGGGGGCCATGTTGGTTTACAGAACAATGCAGTAAAGTGTCTTTTGGGCTCGGAATTTGACTCTATTATTATGCAAAACTTGTGAAGCCATTTTCTATTGTTTTGTAGACCAACATGGCCGACTCATCACGTGGATGAAAAGCAAGAATAATTTTACTGAATGGTATCAGTCTTAATCCAAGAATCACTTAAGCCTTTCCGAGAGAGAAATTCTGTATGGTGTCCTAAAGAGTTTTTCTTCTTGTTCAACTCTAAATCATCTTATCTTTATTAGTAAATACTCTCTCTATTGCAAAGCAGTAAATAATGCCAAACCGCTTTTTGAAGATACTGTCACCCTCGTGGCAGAGGAGATAGAAATAGAAAGATAAACTGAATAGCATTCATGTCAAACAAACGCAGTGCCTTTCTGGAAAAGTGGTCTGGTTTTGAAGAATTATAGTATTGTTCGTTTCTCAGTAGCTTTGTGCAAATAACCTTAAGCCTGTATGTTGTAATTGCAAGCGTTAAGACAATCGTAAATGTAAGCAGTTATTATTGTATAATTGGTAAATCTGTGTATTCGTTGCATTTGTAATAAAATAAAAGAGAAAAAACAAACATTACCAAGACGCGCAATAGAGTCACAATACGAAAAGTTTAACAACTTAAATCGAAAGGTGAGCGTCAAATGTGTTTTAGGTGCACAAATTGCAGGATTATTCTAGTGTTGCGCTTTTACAACATTAAAAGGGTGCGGCACCTCTTCACTGACAAGAAAGGCAAGACCGGAAAATACCAATTTTTTAAACGATAATAATGGACTTTATTTAAGTGTCAACTGTATTTAGCACTGGACGTAGAAATCATTTCAAATTGAACATTGGTTTTTGAGAAGAGTGGAAACTGCAGTACCTGGAGAAAGCCTCTCGGAGCGGGCTGAGAGTAGAGAACCAACAAACGCAACCCACATATGACGTCGAGTCTGGGAATTGAACCCGGGCCACATTGGCGGGAGGCGAGTGCTCTCACTACGGCACGAGCTCTGCACCCCATTTTGCCTTTTACTTAGTCATTGGGCTCTTTCAGTCGGAATGCAGCTCTGAGGGCATTGTGTTATGCAATGTACGTAATCATACTGAAAGGTTCCTTTTAATTTTGTCTCTTTATATTTTTGTTTGGAACAAAAACCGGTTAAAATCCCCAGTCTAACTGATAACTGAAACTGATGAAGGTTATATTTGAGGTCTGTTTTCAATTTTGATGCAGGACCAGCAGCACATGAAGAAAATGCAGGAACTTGAGAGCCTGGTCAACAAAACTCGTCAAGAGGCCAATAAGGCCAGCTGGCAACACTACACGGCATTTTTGTCCGCTGGAAATCGAACCAAGGAAGAATTTCACAGAGTGTGGAGTGTGGTTAATACATCGCAAGTTGTTTTGTCAAAACAGATACGAAAACTTCATGATAATTTAATTCAAGAGGTAGGTAGCGAAGTTGCACGGCTTTTCCCAAAAGACTCGCCAATTTGTTTTGTGTGTCGCAAAATTTATAATTAACACGATTGCTCCAATGTTGCAAAAGTTGCATGCTGCCCTTCATCTCCTTGTCAAGAACAAAACCAAGATAAGAAAGTCCATGATCTTACTATCCGGCCAAATTTCGGTCAATACGTACGCTGTGTGTGAATGCATGAGTGCGAATAAAACTCTCCTCTCAATGTTATAAGCAACCTCATTACATAAGTATTCTTAGTTTAAGCCAGATATTTCTTTTTGGATTAAAAAAAAACTCTGCTTGAAAATTTAGAATGATTACAAAAGTAAATGTTGAGAGAAAATGATTGCTAGTTAAAAAATCTAGTATTAAGAAATATATTTTTTCTGTGCAGGACGAGTATTTGAAGAAAACACAGAAAGTGACGATGAAAGAAATTCGCTGGGTATGGACTGTGGTGAATGCATCCCAGGTTGCTCTTTCAGAGAAGTTTAAAGAAGTTCAGGAAAATTTCACTCAACAGGTGAATGGCTTTAAAGTTGGCCTACCTTGTTAAAATAGAACTTTTCCTTGCTTAAACTTTAACCAATTATTTGGCCCCTATTTAGCGGTCCTGGCCCGGGTTGCTCGAAGTATGGTTAGCGCTAACCAGCGTTAAATACCATGGAAACGTATAGGTTATGATACCTCTTAACCAACGGTTAGTGCTAACCAGCCTTCGAGCAACCGGCCCCTGGTCTTTAGTGAATAATCGCATTCTTTAAGGCCATTGCCTCGCAACCATAAATATGTTGTTGCATGACATTTCTCCGGAAATTTGTTCATGGAACGGTTTCTCCCAAGTAACCTAATTGCCATTTATACTCCTGGGCCCGGTTGTTCGAAAGCGGGTTAAATTCTAACGCCGGGTTAAATTGCCTTAACCGGAGGTTAAATTTTAATCGCAGGTTAGTTGCGTTGTTCAACGGAAGGTTAACACTAACCTCGGGTTAAACGGTGGGTTAAATTTAACCCACCGAGCGAGCAGGGTTAAATTGTTAAACTCCGGTTAAATCAGGAATAAAGATGGCGGACTTGTTGTTTTGTGATGTAGGAGATTGTGATTTAGGAGATTTAGAGCAGGAAATCAGTGTGAAATCGACGATTTCACAGCCGAAGAGCTGCGTGCTCGTTACCGCTTTCGACGAGAGTCTATTTTATTTATTACAATTCTTGTTGTTTTCGAGCTTTGCGTGAGATAGCTGGGGAAGCCATTTTGCAGAGCTCGCAACTTGCTCACCATGGCAACATTGTACGAATAGTTTATTATGGGATGCTAACCACGGGTTAAACGCGCTTAACCCGAGGCTAGCTAACCTGTCCTCTAACCGCGCTTCGAACAACGCAATTGTAACAGCGAGTTAACAAACTCACGGTTAGGCCTAACCAAAGGTTAGTTTAACCTGTCTTTTGAACAACTGGGCCCTGGGAAGGAAATTTGACGTGCCGACTCTCCCAGGCTATGGACCCGAGCTGTTCGACCTGGAACCACCGGGCCACTGCACTTACCAAATGAGTCGCCGTTCCCTAAATTTTCCGTTGGCCTAATATAAGGGAATTAGGAACAACTGAATGAAAGCTCACAGCTGGAGGGGCCGCTAGTGTGGTATGTACTAACAGGGAGATCGGCCTATTGAAAGTGAGAGGTGGTGGAGAGCGTTACGCTTGAAGCGGCATTTTACGGTAAACTAAATGCTATGGAATTTGTGGCTGTTATTTGCAAGTCTCTTGAAGCTCTCGCCAATGTCGAGGGGCAGCCTTTCATTTTTTAAAACACTGAGAAAAAAAAGTGCGCTTTTCTTATAGATTATGAATATAAGTCGAGCACAAGGCCCCAGGGGACTTCCTGGATACAATGGTACTCAAGGTCCTCCGGGGGAGTCTGGACCACGAGGCCTTCCTGGCTACAATGGTACCCAGGGTCCACCCGGTAGTTCTCCGACCGGAGGTGACATCACGCTTTGCAATTATCAAGAGAAAAAGAGCTCTGAAGCAACTCCTGGTCCCTATGCTGCTGCGGATGTCTCAGTAACTGAACAAAGTGTAGGTTTCCAATTAATTACACTTTAATCCCGTACGCAAAACGAGAACAAGCCCCACATGGAATTCATGTGGCTGGCGAGTACATTGAAGTCTCCAATTACGCAAAGAACGTAGAGGTAATATTCGATAGATATATGAACCTTCGAATATAGCTAATAAGATAAGAAATTATCTTCCTCAACATGAAGTCGAGATACTTGGACATGCATTTACTACATCCAAGCTGGACTACTGTAATGCTCTGCTTTATGGCCTACCACAATCGCTTCTTTATATGCTGCAATATATACAAAACTGAGCAGCTCGACTCGTGTCCAGAACTAAAAGGACTGAACATATAACACCAGTTTTACGTCGACTGCACTGGCTACCTGTCTGGCAACGGATAACATACCAAATTCTACTTATTACATAAAAAGCATTGAACGGCATGGCACCGAAGTACCTGGCTGATCTTCTTCAACCTTATCAACCATTAGGAATCTAAGATCTTCCTTAAAAAATCTGCTGGTGGTACCAAAGTCGAATCTGAAGACTTACGGTGATAGATCTTTCAACGTTGCCGCTCCCAAATTTTGGAACTCACTCCCAGCCAATCTAAGATCTGTTTCATCGCTCATAGTTTTTAAGAATAATGATAACTTTCCTCTTCAAAGAGGCTTTTAATTAGGGTTTAATTTGTATGAAAATATTGTAATGTTAGAGCGGTTTCCAACTGAGTGTCGAAAGTAATTAGCGAATTGCTTTGGTTTGCATTACTTCACTCAGTGATTGGTTTAAATTTCCCGCACCACTTTTTCAACCAATCAGAACTGAAACCAAAACCAATCGTGGCTTGCGCGTGCACATTTTTCCGCGCTTTGTGACGGCTACGGGTAATTACTTCGAGTTTTGATTGGGTTACCGGATTGTTTCCACCCTTTTTGATTGGCCAAAGTAATTACTTTGGTTTTAGTTTAACGACACTCGATTGAAACTCGCTCTAAGTAGAAGTGGTTTTAATTTTTAATTAATAATAGTTTAAAGCGCCTTTGAGCTCTAGAAATGAGCGCTATAAAAAAACACGTATGTTATTATTATTAATAATAATATTATTATTATTGTTGTTATTATTATTATTATTATTATTATTATTATTATTATTATTATTATTATTATTAAGATTTATCTCTCTTATTGAAAGGGGACCTGAGAGTGTTGTTAATTTCAACCCATCAATACCACGTTTCTAAACAACCCGGTTTTGCTTTATTTCTTATCTTATTGATCAAATTTGTTGCTTGACACGAATTAAGAACTGCGTTCGAGTTGGCAGTCCTCGCTAAGACAATAGGCTCATTTTTGTTGCCTTGTCTTCACAATGTCTCGCCTTTACCTGGTATGCCTCAAAGTACAAAGACCTGACTTAACAGGCAAAGCGTGACCTGCGGATTTCACCACAAAATGATCGACGTGCCTTGACTCCACCAGACTTGCTTGACCTGGCCGAGATAACTGTTCCCTTCCTTCGTCACGGTTCGTTCATTCATTCTTTCGTTCGTAAGTTTTTTATTTCTTTATTTATTTCTATCTATTCGTTTATTTATTCACAGGGCAAGAACATTATTGGAGCCAACTGTGCCACAAATGATGCCAAAGTCGTCTCACTCAGCAGCACCGAAACTGGCGGAACAAGAACGTACCGTTGTGACTGTATAGGTACTGAAAATACCGGAGACTCAAAGATGTATTGTATGATTCACTTTTGGGAGTGCTGATCTAAAAGCATCCAGGAAGAACACTTTTTCACTTGGTGCATGTCACATTGCTAGCAGCTTTCAAAGAAGTCCCTCAAACACCCCTCTCTGGTGACAACTATGGATAACGTTTAGCAAAGAGCTAATTTCTTAGAACAGTAATAACTACAGAAATAGAGGATATTACATGGCCGCGAGGGGATACGAATTTTATCTTCGAGTGATGAAAGTATCTCTCACGAGTGAGCGAAGCGAACGAGTGAGAGATACTATAAGCACTCGAAGATAAAATTCGTATTCCCAAATCAAGCGGCCATGTAATGTTCTGTTTATTATGTAAACATTGATGAAATGTCTAGATTTAAAACAACTTGTTTTACTCATTTTAGAAATGATGAAAAAGTGGTCACCAACCGCTAAAACACGCATGTTGCGTAACATGAAACAAGATTGAGAGCTGTGGTATTCTTTTCTTCTGTTTTAGAACATTGAACTTTTTGTCCAATTTCTTACACAGGCGATCTTTCAATTTTGACGATTTTGTCTCAATGGTAGAGCAAGTGTGATTCAGGTCAAGAGGTGACAAGGTTTCCTGAAGTCGGCAACGTGCTGTTTCATAGGACTCCTTGTACTTGAGTCGAAGTGATTTCTTTTCGCGAAGTTCGTAATTTATCAAATCTTCCTTGAAACGGCGGCAAGCTCGTGTTTCCTGAAAATCTTGTCTGCTTAACTTGAAATCCAGAAACTTTGGATAAATGTGGAATAGTCTGCATTTCTGTAGGAAAGTAATGTCGAGTGCCACTTTGTTATACCGGGAGAGATCTTTTTCATATCTTCGTACCGTTTTCAGCGTGTCATGGCCATACCGTTCATGGATGGTCTCATAAAAACTCTTTGACTTGGGCCATTTTAGTTTCAATAGGAATAAAACGCAAACAGCGGTTACAAACATTTGCTTGAAATGCATAACTTTTATAAACTTAACGTTTCGTGTGTTACCAAATACATCATCAGAAGTGATTATTATTCAGTTACAGATAAATACAACTGTACGGACTGGGAACTAACGAAATTGATTGACATAAAACGACAAGAATATCCTAATAATAGAGATAAAGTTTCTCACTGCCAACGTTTTCATTTAAGGCTGGCTTAAGATCACGGATTAACAGAGACTCTTTAATCTTGCAATGCATGTCTGATCGGCCAGTTGCTAATATTTCAAAGTGATCCCACGTAATTCTACCTAGATTACCCCGATTGGTCCTAAAGAATTTACTCTTGTTTGCAACAAAGAAGAGTCATTTTGTTTTTGATGGTCAATACTATGACCAGATTGATGGCGTCGCAATGGGCTCTCCTATGGCGTTCCGTTACGGACAAAATCTTCAAAACGCGTTCATACAAAATTAAACGCGCACAAATAAAGCGAAACTCGTTTATTTAATATCAAAACAGCAAAAAATATGTATGTAGTATGGCCGTGTAGCCGCTTCGAGCCACGGAAAGCGCGCGATAAGGACGGTTGCCTACTATTGTCATTGTGCATACGTTCTGGGCATCTAGGGATACTCGGATTTCCTATCGGTGATGCTTACTAATACAGGGATATTTGTGCGTAGTTTAAAATTATGCGGAGAAAGTAGATCTTATTAAGTATTATTGGAATCCAAACGAAAATTGGGGGCAACCATGCAAGCAGCTCTCGAGATTGTTGTTTCATGGTTGCTACTTTAGGCTTCTGCTTCAACTTTCGTTTTAGCTCTAAATATCAAGTTCCGCAGCCCCTCAATCACAACAGCGCGTCAGCTCATTATTCAAAATGGGTCGCCAGAAATAAACAAAAACCTCTAATTTCGCTCACCTTTTTTTTCAATTCCTATATAAATGGAATATAAATAGACATCTCCTATTCACGAAAACTACGAAAATTCTACACAAACGGTTTAATCGTCACTTAAATCCGTTTGTGTTGGCCTGTAGCTCCACTTTCGCGCGGACTCGAATGAGCGGGTGACGCATGCGTAAATACTGATCTTGTAACCCCCTAATTTTTCCTGATTTTTCAATTTTACTCGTTTATATCTCGGCTTCCGGACGGTAAATTTAATTTCATTTTGCATGTTACCTTAGATTAACTTAAAACGTTTGTCTTTCAAATTTAAAACAAATTCTGTATGTGAAAAAAAATTAGATGATTTTTTTCCGACGTGACGACAGGTCTGCAGATTACGGGCAAGTTTGAGCAATGAGTTACACAATGACAAATGTTAAACATATCCTTTTGACCAAATTCCTCCGAATTGCAAAGTATCCTATCACAAAACAAGAACTTCATTCTAAAGCTTATTCTACGCAAAAAGAGCGGAAAACACGTTTCTGACAGAAAGTTTGATCACGCCTCGTGGACTGCTAATATGATAACACAACAACCCAGTCGTTAACCTTTATTTGACATGAATACCCTTGACAATTGCCACAAAAACCATCCAGCATCCAGATAATTTCGCATTGTTCTAAAGAAGCTCTCTACTTTATGTAGTTTTCCCGCGATTTCGACTAAAATTCCCTGCTTTTCACCCTCCTGCGTGGACGCCATTTCTGTCTCGCTCGAAGGCGATCTTCGGCAAATATCATACTTGTATACTCATACTTCGTGAATATCTTTTACGTTTTTGCATGCTTGTATAAAATTACAATTTACTGTTTCGTATATGTAATGTAATTCTGATTTCCCAATAAAATAAAGATAATCTCAATTGTTGACAAGTTTTTTCCCATTATTCCTTCTGAAAGAAATTAACAACTCACTAGTTATTGACGGCCAACAAGCTCCCACGACTTTTCTATGGTTTTCTGCAGTGCATCCACAGGTCGTATGTTTGACCCATTTGAGGACGAGTCAGATTTTTCAGTTTTCTTCTTGATATGTCCATTATAGACCAATACAATCCTACGTTAATAAACAGGGGTTAAAGCTATCTCCTTTACTAGATCATGATATAATTTGCAACATCTCTAACCAGATCCTAATTGACGAAGGCCGACCGAAGTCGCTATTTTCGACCACAGACTCGTGCAAAGTGCCGATTCACGGATACAACTTGCCCACTTACAAAAGAAAAACTAATTTGGCAAAAGTTTAACTTTATGGCATTGCAGGCGGCTTTCAACAAAACCGCCAAAGACGCAGCTAACAATGGCGAAATGGCCGATTTCAAGATGACGAACAAAATATGCTATCGAGAGATCTATTGTTTGGAGGACATGAGGTAACTTAAGGGCAGGCAAACGGCTTAAACATCTGCTTCAACATCTGTTAGATTTTGTTGAATATCATTGAATATCATATCATTCAACATTTGATTCAACATCTTTCCCAGCCTGTAGCCGTGGTTGTTACGATGGAAACAGATATGGATAAGTCATTGAGAGACCCATTAGTGCGCACGCGCAGACCCAACAATGTTGAAAGAAAGACGGGGGCAAACGGCTTCAACTTCATTCAATATTCGCGAAAACAAAAGAAATGTTGAATGGTTGTTGAAGGAAAGTTTAAGGGCTTTTAAACTCATTTAACATCGATTCAACATGGCAACAAAATCGAACTCATGGTGAAGCAAATGCTGAAGCTGTTTGCCCGGGCCTAACACCATTAATTAAAACACTCGGCCTTATGCTCTCGGCTTGAATGATGGTAGGCTACACGGATTAAATTAACTTGTCACAACTGATCATGAATTGGAAGACATTTTTTAACCTTGATGGAGATTAAGCAAATGTGAGAAAAGAAAAACAAACTTGATCTATTGTAGGCTTTCTGTTCAATCATGCTTCTGAAGTTATTGTTATAACGCTGTAATAAGATCATATTGCACAAAAAAAAAAAAAAAAACGTCGAGCCTCTTAAGAAACCTATTTCGACAGATGTCAACCATACAAATCACATGACAATAAATCTGTTTTTTTAGCATTTTGATTGTCTAGTGAGAAGAGTGCAAAGAAGGGGAAGACCACGTAAGAAGAATTAACACCCTCATCCCTCATTCACAATGAGTGAAATCGTAGGTGGACAAGACAACCTGTGCTTCGAAATGGAGTCTAAAAAAGCGACTAAATACGAGGCAAACATCAAGCAGCAAACAACATGGGAACCCTCCGCAAACTCCAACAAGCAGTTCTCGAGATTGTTGAGTTTCATGTTTGCTGTTTTAGGCGTTTGCTTCATTTTCACTGCTGCTGCAACTTTCGTTTTAGCTCTAAATATCACGTTCCGCAGCTCCTCAATCACAACAGATCCCGTCACTTCGCAAGGTAACCTGAAAACACAATTTTGTAGCTTACAATAGCTGAGTTTAATCACAGCGTTTACATCATTTTGAGAAGAAATCCCACGTATGATGATTTTAGTTCTCGTCCAGTGAAACGGTTTTGTCCTGATCCAACAGGTCCTTCACGGTAAGATTTTACCATGGATGTTTTTGATCCATATTTGGAAAGGTCTTAGGTTGCTTCTTGCCTCTAAGAATCCCTTTGCGCAGATAACAACTGAAAAAAAGAACAGTCATTTTCTCTGTAAACTGATCCTCAAAAGCGCATTATTCGCAAAGTTAAAACCTGTCGAACAGAACTGTCACTTATCGCCCCATAGAACACATACCCTGCTTTTTTGAATTGTTGAACTGGAATTGTTTTGTTTTTTTAAATAAAGATTTTATGATGTTTTAAATTACTGGTATCAATAAGTTTATTTTTGGCATTCGACTACTTATTTATTTCATTCAGATTCGCTGAATGACAGACAATTAAGTAGAATTAACAGAATAGCTTCAGTGGTGTACTTCGCCTATAAACAACTGTTGCATAATAGTTAAGAACTGTTCACTGCAATACCGTAAGTTTAGTGACAGTATCTCTTCCTGTGTTTTTAGTTAGCAGCTTTTCTTCCCCTTGTGAAAAAGGAAGCCTGAACAACAAAGTCCAGGACTTTAACGTGACTGAACGGCTGGAATTCATGCAGAGAGAACTAGAAAACATGTGGATGGTGATCAATTCAACGGCAGAAAAAAATTCAAACTTAGCAAGACAGGTAACTAGTCTTGCCTTGAATCCTTTTGAAAATATTGAAGGGCCGCAGCCAGGATGAAACATAGTAAAAATTTAAAAAACGATCTCTGTGTAAAAATACGAGCTTTCGACTGCCCGAACTGCAGTCTTCGACGGGTAAAATGAATGATAAGAAATCGATGAGAAAATTTAAATAAAAACGTACGTTGCAAAATGATGAGAATGTAAGAAATTATGAATATTTGTTAAAAAGAATGTTGAATTGTACAGGTAAAGGGCACGAATTGTTATCAGCGTTAGGTGTCACTGTGGTATGCCACGCTTCTAATGTTTTTCTCGTTCTAAAAGTGCCTTTGTCAATAACTGACGCATTTTCGAAATCAATGGCGTGATTGTTGGACCAAGCGTGATTAGCAATTCTAGAGCCTTTGGCCGCAGTTTTGGTGTTTCTTAAATGTTCTTTTTTTCGCGTATTAAAGGCTCTGCCGGTTTCCCCAATATAACACCACGAACAATTTGTACAGGGAATTTTATATACGACGTTGGTCTGTGATTCCATCGAAGGTCGGAATTTCGGTACTGGGAACTGTTGTTGTAGAGTGGTGAATGGTTTGTTTACAACCGTGACATCGTGTTTTTTGAGGATGCGTGTCAAAGGCTCAGTTACTCCTTTGATGTAAGGGAGAGAAGCGAAAGACTTGCATGACTCGGTTGGTTCAACCATCTTGAAAAACATTCCAACGAGTTCCTCCGGGGATACATTTGTTGTAGAAGCTCGAGTCTTTCTAGCGTGTATGTTCTTGATAAAGCTAGATGGATAACCGTTGGACTTCAGAGCTGCATGAACGTAATTAAGTTCCTGTTTTTTTCCTTCAAAAGAATTGGGTAGATTTAGAGCCCTGTGCAGGAGACTTGATGCTGTGCTGACCTTGTGTTGCCTGTTGTGATGGGAATTGAATCTGTCTGTATGGGTGGGCTTTCTGTAAACATTAACAACAATAACTCCATTTCTTCGGGAGACCAGAGTGTCGAGAAAGGAGTATCCGATATTTAGGACCGTATTTATGGAGTAAAATAAATATTAACTTACCTCAAAAAACGAGCCTTGAAGCATTTAAACACGCAATCCGAGGTATGGACATAAAAGGATTATTGGACGGGAGCTGCAATTGTCAAGTGTGCCAGTCCTGACGATAACTTCTGATTTTAGTCCCTTTTTAAATTATTTATATGTTTAACTAAATTAGTAATGTTAGTAGCATTGTAAATAATTTACTCTAATAATTTACTCTAATAAGTTACTCTAATAATTTACAGTTAATCGTTAACTGTATTTAAATTTGTAAATTTTTACATGTATCTATCAATTTTATCTTTTTAATCTTAATTTTATTGATCAATTTTAATTAAGTGTCCCCAATTAGCTCTTAGCTAAGAGTTAAATAGTTATAGACACTGGAATAAAGTTTATGTATGTATGTATGTATGTTTCCGTTACATTCGGTCTCGATGGTAAACGAGATGTTAGAGTCAATTGAATTTAATGTGTCATGGAAGGCTGAGACGTCGTTCTTCCCAATGATGCAAAACCTATCGTCCACGTACCTTTTCCAAATTTTGGGGCGAACGGATGAAATACTTATTGCGGACTCTTCGATCTCCTCCATGCAAAGATTGGCCACAACGGGGCTGACAGGACTGCCCATCGCACAGCCATGGACTTGTTTGTAAATTCTGTCGTTGAACATAAAATAGTTGTTGGACAAGGTGAATTGAAGAAGTTTAGTGATGTCATCGATGTCCAAATTTGTCCTTGAAGGGAGGGTGGCATCTTGTTCTAGTTTCTTTTTTATGTACACACACGCTTTATCTACAGGGATTGCGGTGAAGAGTGACACAACATCAAAAGAGACCAAAATTTCATTATCGTCAATCTCGATATCGGAGAATTCTTTGGAAAACTGCAGAGAGATTGACGATAAGGAAATTTTGGTCTCTTTTGATCTTGTGTCACTCTTCACCGCAATTCCTGTAGATAAAGCGTGTGTGTACATAAAAAAGAAACTAGAACAAGATGCCACCCTCCTTTCAAGGGCAAATTTGGACATCGATGACATCACTAAACTTCTTCAATTCACCTTGTCCAACAACTATTTTATGTTCAACGACAGAATTTACAAACAAGTCCATGGCTGTGCGATGGGCAGTCCTGTCAGCCCCGTTGTGGCCAATCTATGCATGGAGGAGATCGAAGAGTCCGCAATAAGTATTTCATCCGTTCGCCCCAAAATTTGGAAAAGGTACGTGGACGATAGTTTTTGCATCATTGGGAAGAACGACGTCTCAGCCTTCCATGACACATTAAATTCAATTGACTCTAACATCTCGTTTACCATCGAGACCGAATGTAACGGAAACATCTCCTTTCTCGACACTCTGGTCTCCCGAAGAAATGGAGTCATTGTTGTTAATGTTTACAGAAAGCCCACCCATACAGACAGATTCAATTCCCATCACAACAGGCAACACAAGGTCAGCACAGCATCAAGTCTCCTGCACAGGGCTCTAAATCTACCCAATTCTTTTGAAGGAAAAAAACAGGAACTTAATTACGTTCATGCAGCTCTGAAGTCCAACGGTTATCCATCTAGCTTTATCAAGAACATACACGCTAGAAAGACTCGAGCTTCTACAACAAATGTATCCCCGGAGGAACTCGTTGGAATGTTTTTCAAGATGGTTGAACCAACCGAGTCATGCAAGTCTTTCGCTTCTCTCCCTTACATCAAAGGAGTAACTGAGCCTTTGACACGCATCCTCAAAAAACACGATGTCACGGTTGTAAACAAACCATTCACCACTCTACAACAACAGTTCCCAGTACCGAAATTCCGACCTTCGATGGAATCACAGACCAACGTCGTATATAAAATTCCCTGTACAAATTGTTCGTGGTGTTATATTGGGGAAACCGGCAGAGCCTTTAATACGCGAAAAAAAGAACATTTAAGAAACACCAAAACTGCGGCCAAAGGCTCTAGAATTGCTAATCACGCTTGGTCCAACAATCACGCCATTGATTTCGAAAATGCGTCAGTTATTGACAAAGGCACTTTTAGAACGAGAAAAACATTAGAAGCGTGGCATACCACAGTGACACCTAACGCTGATAACAATTCGTGCCCTTTACCTGTACAATTCAACATTCTTTTTAACAAATATTCATAATTTCTTACATTCTCATCATTTTGCAACGTACGTTTTTAATTAAATTTTCTCATCGATTTCTTATCATTCATTTTACCCGTCGAAGACTGCAGTTCGGGCAGTCGAAAGCTCGTATTTTTAATCATTTTAGCCAGAGATCGTTTTGTAAATTTTTACTAGGAATCCTTTTATCAGTGGAGTCCGACGAATGTTCCATTTTTTTGTGCCCAGGGTGACAGTGGGTGTGTGAATATTCTACACAACACAAAGAAGAGCGGGAAAATGAATTTTTTCTAATTTTTCTTGACAAAGCAGATATGCTGAACGCAGACAAAAAGTAAATAAGAAGCAGGATTTTAGATATTCTATCACAGCAGGCCCGGAAAAGAGTCACGGAGTATGAGTAACATGGGCCACTCTGGTGAAGATATTTTAATGTGTTTTAGTATAAATACACAAGTGATTATACAGAATCGCGCGCTGTCATTGGCTCGCTATCTCAGATTATCAGCCGATAATCACCTCGACGGACAAAATGGCTGCCAGTATTCGTTTTACCACTGTAAGTGAAGATGATTTCGCTTTGAAATATATTTTTTTTCTTCTCTTTTTTGAAATAATCACCTGTGTATTTATACTAAAACAATTATTCGCCTCAGGCTCAGTGATTATCGGTGAATATTCACCTCGACTTCGTCTCGGTGAATATTTAACAATTTTTCCATGAGCGCGCGTTGGATATGAGATGGTATATGAGATGGCTATAACCAGTCTCATATCCAACAAGCGCGAATGGAATAAATTGTTTTATTAAATTCCTTAAACTCCAAAAGTTTGGAAGTACGAAATACGAGCGAAAAAAGGGAGAAAATCCTAGCGAAATCGAAAAAACTTGATGAAGATGCGATGTTGTGTAATACCTGGTGGTCAGACAGACGCAGGTTCATCACAAAAACATTTCTTACCTTTTCGCGTACTTCTAAGCTTCGAAATTGATCCAAACTTTCCCCCAAAACGTTTTTCTTGTGCTTTATACCAAGAGAAATTTCGATTTCTGGCGTACAAAAATTTAGCTTAGCAACGTTTAGCGCAATCATTTACCATATATGGTCAAACTAAGGTATATGAGCTGATAACCGAGATTGAGTGAACCAATCAGAGCAAGAGAATTGCATTATCCGAGGTTGAGAATTTAATAATCACCGATAATCACTGAGCCTGAGGCGAATAATTGTTAAATAAAGCAACATTACCAATTGAGGGTTTTCATCTGACGTCAGTGCGGCCATGTTGGTTTACAGAACAATGCTGTAAAGTGTCGTTTGGGCTCGGAATTTGACTCTATTATTATGCAAAACTTGTGAAGCCATTTTCTATTGTTTTGTAGACCAACATGGCCGACTCACCACGTGGATGAAAAGCAAGAATAATTTTACTGAATGGTATCAGTCTTACTCCAAGAATCACTTACGCCTTTCCGAGAGAGAAATTCTGTATGGTGTCCTAAAGAGTTTTTCTTCTTGTTCAACTCTAAATCATCTTATCTTTATTAGTAAATACTCCCTCTAGTGCAAAGCAGTAAATAATGCCAAACCCCATTTTGAAGATTTTGTCACCCTCGTGGCAGAGGAGATAGAAATAGAAAGATAAATAGCATTCATGTCAAGCAAACGCAGTGCCTTTCTGGAAAAGTGGTCTGGTTTTGAAGAGTTATAGTATTGTTCGATTCGTTTCTCAGTAGCTTTGTGCAAATAACCTTAGGCCTGCATTTTGTATTTGCAAGCGTTAGCAAAATCGTAAATGTAAGCAGTTATTATTGTATAATTGGTAAATCTGTGTATTCGTTGCATTTGTAATTAAATAAAAGCGAAAAAAAAAAACATTACCAAGACGCTCAATAGAGTGACTGTCACAATACGAAAAGTTTAACAACTTAAATCGAAAGGTGAGCGTCAAAAAATGTCGTTGTTTTCAAATGTGTTTTAGGTGCACAAATTGCAGGATTATTCTAGTGTTGCCCTTCTAACATTAAAAGGGTGCGGCACCTCTTCACTGACAAGAAAGGCAAGACAGGAAAATACCAATTTTTTTAAACGATAATAATGGACTTTATTTAAGTGTCACTGTACGACACTATACGTAGAAATCAAATCAAATTGAGAAGAGTGGAAAACTGCAGTACCTGGAGAAAGCCTCTGGGAGCGGGCTGTGAGTAGAGAACCAACAAACGCAACCCACATATGACGTCCCGAGTCTGGGAATTGAACCTGGGCCACATTGGCGGGAGGCGAGTGCTCTCACTACGGCACGAGCTCTGCGCCCCATTTTTCCTTTTACTTAGTCATTGGGCTCTTTTAGTCGGAATGTAGCTCTGAGCTCATTGTGTTATGCAATGTACGTAATCATACTGAAAGGTACAAGTAACCTTGTCTCTTCATAGTTTTGTTTGGAACAAAAACCGGTTAAATCCCCAGTCTAACTGATAACTAAAACTGATGAAGGTGATATTTGAGGTCTGTTTTCAATTTTGATGCAGGACCAGCAGCACATGAAGAAAATGCAGGAACTTGAGAGCCTGGTCAACAAAACTCGTCAAGAGGCCAATAAGGCCAACTGGCAACACTACACGGCACTTTTGTCCGCTGGAAATCGAACCAAGGAAGAATTTCACAGAGTGTGGACTATGGTTTATACAACGCAAGTTGTTTTGTCAAAACAGATACGAAAACTTCATGATAATTTAATTCAAGAGGTGGGTAGCAAAGTTGCACGGCTTTTCCCAACAGACTCGCCAATTTGTTTTGTGTGTCGCAAAATTTATAATTAACACGATTGCTCCAATGTTGCAAAAGTTGCATGCTGCCCTTCATCTCCCTGTCAAGAACAAAACCAAGATAAGAAAGTCCATGATCTTACTATCCGGCCAAATTTCGGTCAATACGTACGCTGTGTGTGAATGCATGAGTGCGAATAAAACTCTCCTCTCAATGTTATAAGTAACCTCATTACATAAGTATTCTTAGTTTAAGCCAGATCTTTCTTTTTGGATTAAAAAAAAACTCTGCTTGAAAATTTAGAATGATTACAAAAGTAAATGTTGAGAGAAAATGATTGCTAGTTAAAAAATCCAGTATTAAGAAATATATTTTTTCTGTGCAGGACGAGTATTTGAAGAAAACACAGAACGTGACGATGAAAGAAATTCGCTGGGTATGGACTGTGGTGAATGCATCCCAGGTTGCTCTTTCAGAGAAGTTTAAAGAAGTTCAGGAAAACTTCACTCAACAGGTGAATGGCTTTAAAGTTGGCTTACCTTGTTAAAATAGAACTTTTCCTTGCTTAAACTTTAACCAATTATTTGGCCCCTATTTAGCGGTCCTGGTCTTTAGTGAATAATCGCATTCTTTAAGGCCATTGCCTCGCAACCATAAATATGTTGTTGCATGACATTTCTCCGGAAATTTGTTCATGGAAAGGTTTCTCCCAAGTAACCTAATTGCCATTTATACTCCTGGGCCCGGTTGTTCGAAAGCGGGTTAAATTCTAACGCCGGGTTAAATTGCCTTAACCGGAGGTTAAATTTTAATCGCAGGTTAGTTGCGTTGTTCAACGGAAGGTTAACACTAACCTCGGGTTAAACGGTGGGTTAAATTTAACCCACCGAGCGAGCAGGGTTAAATTGTTAAACTCCGGTTAAATCAGGAATAAAGATGGCGGACTTGTTGTTTTGTGATTTAGGAGATTGTGATTTAGGAGATTTAGAGCCGGAACTCAGTGTGAAATCGACGATTTCACAGCCGAAGAGCTGCGTGCTCGTTACCGCTTTCGACGAGAGTCTATTTTATTTATTACCAATCTTGTTGTTTTCGAGCTTTGCGTGAGATAGCTGAGGAAGCCATTTTGCAGAGCTCGCAACTTGCTCACCATGGCAACATTGTACGAATAGTTTATTATGGGATGCTAACCACGGGTTAAACGCGCTTAACCCGAGGTTAGCTAACCTGTCCTCTAACCGCGCTTCGAACAACGCAATTGTAACAAGTTAACAAACTCACGGTTAGGAAATTTAACCTCCGGTTAGGCCTAACCAAAGGTTAGTTTAACCTGTCTTTTGAACAACTGGGCCCTGGGAAGGAAATTTGACGTGCCGACTCTCCCTGGCTCTGGACCCGAGCTGTTCGACCTGGAACCACCGGGCCACTGCACTTACCAACTGAGTCCCCGTTCCCTAAATTTTCCGTTGGCCTAATATAAGGGAATTAGGAGCAACTGAATGAAAGCTCACAGCTGGAGGGGCCGCTAGTGTGGAATGTACTAACAGGAAGATCGGCCTATTGAAAGTGAGAGGTGGTGGAGAGCGTTACGCTTGAAGCGGCGTTTTACGGTAAACTAAATGCTATGAAATTTGTGGTTGTTATTCGCAAGTCTCTTGAAGCTCTCGCCAATGTCGACGGGCAGCCTTTCATTTTTTAAAATACTGAGAAAAAAAATGCGCTTTTCTTATAGATTATGAATATAAGTCGAACACAAGGCCCCAGGGGACTTCCTGGATACAATGGTACTCAAGGTCCTCCGGGGGAGTCTGGACCACGAGGCCTTCCTGGCTACAATGGTACCCAGGGTCCACCCGGTAGTTCGCCGACCGTTGGTGACATCACGCTTTGCAATTATCAAGAGAAAAAGAGCCCTGAAACAAGTCCTGGTGCCTATGCTGCTGCGGATGTCTCAGTAACTGAACAAAGTGTAGGTTTCCAATTAATTACACTTTAATCCCGTACGCAAAACGAGAACAAGCCCCACATGGAATTCATGTGGCTGGCGAGTACATTGAAGTCTCCAATTACGCAAAGAACATAGGGGTAACATTCGATAGTTATATGAACCTTGGAATATAGCTAAGATAAGAAATTTTCTTTTTCAAGATGAAGTCGAGATCATACTTTTTTACATGCATTTATTACATCCAAGCTGAACTACTGTAATGCTCTGCTTTATGGCCTACCGCAATCGCTTCTTTATAGGCTGCAATATGTGCAAAACTGCGCAGCTCGACTCGTGTCCAGAACTAAAAGGACTGAACATATAACACCAGTTTTACGTCGACTGCACTGGCTACCTGTCTGGCAACGGATTACATACAAAATTCTACTTATGACATATAAAGCATTGAACGGCATGACACCGAAGTACCTGGCTGATCTTCTTCAAACTTATCAACCCATTAGGAATCTAAGATCTTCCTAAAAAAATCTGCTGGTGGTACCAAAGTCTAATCTGAAGACTTACGGTGATAGAGCTTTCAACGTTGCCGCTCCCAAATTTTGGAACTCACTCCCAGCCAATCTAAGATCTGTTTCATCGCTCATTGTTTTTAAGAATAAGATTGAGACTTTGCTCTTCAAAGAGGCTTTTAATTAGGGTTTCATTTGTAAGACAATATTGTAATTTTAAGTAGAAGTGGTTTTAATTTTTAATTACTAATATTTTAAAGCGCCTTTGAGCTCTAGAAATGAGCGCTATTTAAATTCATGTATATTATTATTATTATTATTATTATTATTATTATTATTATTATTATTATTATTATTATTATTATTATTTATCTCTCTTGTTGAAAGGGGACCTGAGTGTGTTGTTAATTTCAACCCATCAATACCACGTTTCTAAACAACCCGGTTCTGCTTTATTTCTTTTCTTATTGATCAAATTTGTTGCTTGACACGAATTAAGAAGTGAATTAAGAGTTGGCAGGCCTCGCTACGGACAATAGGCTCATTTTTGTTGCCTTGTCTTCACAATGTCTCGCCTTTACCTGGTATGCCTAAAAGTACAAAGACCTGACTTAACAGGCAAAGCTTGACCTGCGGATTTCACCACAAAATTATCGACGTGCCTTGACTCCACAGGACCTGCTTGACCCGGCCGAGATAACTATTCCCTTTGTTCGTTCGTTCGTTCATTCATTCGTTCCTTCCTAAGTTTCTTTATTTCTTTATTTATTTCTATCTATTCATGCATTTATTCACAGGGCAAGAAAATAATTGGAGCCAACTGTGCCACAAATGATGCCAAAGTCGTCATATTGAGCAGCACCGAAACTGGCGGAACAAGAACGTTCCGTTGTGATTGTACAGGTACTGAAAATACCGGAGACTCAAAGATGTATTGTACGATTCACTTTTGGGAGTGCTGATCTAAAAGCATCCAGGAAGAACACTTTTTCACTTGGTGCATGTCACATTGCGGGAACTTTTAAAGAAGTTCCTCAAACACCCCTCTCTGGTGACAACTATGGATAACGTTAAGCAAAGAGCTAATTTCTTAGAACAGTAATAACTACAGAAATAGAGGATATTACATGGCCGCGAGGTGACACGAATTTTATCTTCGAGTGCTGAAAGTATCTCTCACGAGTGAGCGAAGCGAACGAGTGAGAGATACTATAAGCACTCGAAGATAAAATTCGTTTTCCCAAATCAAGCGGCCATGTAATGTTCTGGTTATTATATAGATATTGATGAAATGTCTAGATTTAAAACAACTTGTTTTGCTCATTTTCGAAATGATGAAAAAGTGGTCACCAACCGCTAAAACACGCATGTTGTGTAACATGAAACAAGATATGAAAGTTATGAAAAACAAATCATGATAATGTAAAATTTGGAATAAAAATGTTGATGCAGTAGATAGGAATTATATTAAAGCACAAAAGTATCTCACAATGAAGAGGAAGCTCGTGTTTTTTTAGCTTATCAATAAAGGGCAAAATTACTGAGCGCTGATTGGCTGAGACAGAGGGCATTTTTTCTTAATCGAGGGCATTTTTGGTTATCAAGAGAGGGCTTGATTACTTGATCCTGATTGGTTAATTTTGCCCTTTTTTGATAAACAAGTAATCGCATGAGTCCTCGTACTATTAAGGATTAATTGCACTTGTGTTGTGGAAATTTTCCAAATTGCCCTCGTCGCTTCGCGACTCGGGCAATTTTGAAAAATTTCCAAAACATTCGTGCAATTAATCCTTAATAGTACTCGGCCTCATGTAGTTACCTATACTAATCGTGTTCGTTACCATGGCGACACCTATATTCTCACATGTGAAAGATAAAAATGATACTTATGAGTGTTTTTTGGAAATAATGTATCCGGTTTATGATATTTGGTTTGCGATTAACAATATGGGATTACATGTAGTCTTCAGCCGTGTTCACACTCAACGTTAATTATAATCAACGGAAGTGTAATTCAGGCTATCATACTCCATTTAATTTTATTCAATTATGGTTCTGAATTGAAATACAATAGGGTAACTTCGCAGTGTGAGACAAATTATCGCGTGGCTGCCACGATCATCATCACCATGCTTGAGGCGAGGAGAGAACCAAGGATAGCTTCTGAGAACAGAAGATGACAAATCCAAATCTTCGCTCCATAAAGCGATTAGAAGTTTCGTCTGCTCATACCACCACGTGTTCGCCATTCTGTTCAGTTACTCACTGCAATTACTTCAAACAACCCCCTTGAGTTGTTGTAAGTAATTATAATCCAGTCATATTCAGGGACTGTAATTAGTTGATGTGAACCTATTTCATATTTAATTCGATAATAATTCGATCACAATCGAGACCTAATGTGAACACAGGCAAACCACTCTATGTGTTCGTGGTTTAATATATGTTTGTATAAAACGAAGAGAATATATGAGGGTTATGAATAAAGCTCTGAAAATTGCACATCTAACTCACATCTCGGTCTGAATATCCCAATAAAGTTAAATGAAACCTTAAATCGACTCATGTATGGTGTTTTTTCGCCTTCTTGGGCCGTCTAAAGCGTCTTATAGCAAAATTACTTTTGGCCGGTGACTGTTAAGACAAGAGAGGGATACAAGGCTTGCAACTTAGCGGCCGTCAACCTCGACCTCCTCCACTTCAAACTGGAATTAACGCAAAAATACTGAAAATCTCACCTGAATGGCGACGGATCTTGATAGATGAGTTTTTTTCTCTATCTCTTCGCCGAATTTGAGCTTCATCCCTGCAACAGCTTCCGAGAAAATCGATGCTGAAGTCACAAATACAGCTTTCTCAATGTGATCGGTGCCAAACTCAGCGACCTAAGGAATTCAAGGAATGCAGACCGTTTCAAATCTATCAATCAGGGATTTGAACTACGGCGGGCTGCCGGGGGAAGCCAAGCGCTTGTTTTGAAGTTTCAGTTCAAATCAATTTTTTTTAAATGTGTCTCTCATTTTTTTTCACCTACATTTTTTTTTGTAAATCTCAAAGACAAACGTCTTAAATTAATCTAAGCTAACATGAAAAAAAAAAAAAATGAAAAAAATCGCCGTCCGGAAGCAGAGGAATAAACGAGTAAAGTTGCAAAATCAGGAAAAATGAGGTGGTTACAAGTCAACATTTAATGTGTCACTTGCTCATTCGAGTCCGCGCGCGAGTGGAGCTACAGGCCAACACAACGGATTGAAGTGACCATTAAACCGTGTGTGTAGAATTTTCGTAGTTTTCGTGAATAAGAGAGGTCTATTTATATTCCATATATATTGGAATTAGGAGAAAGGTCAGCGAAATTAGCGGTATTTGTTTATTTCTGGTGACCCATTTGAATCATGAGCTGACGCGAGCAGCTGACGAATTGCGTGTGTGGCTTACGCGCACGCGCTCAGCTGAAAACCCTTTCGAGCCTCCTTAAAATCTTCCCACACTGAAATTTGCTTCATTTCTCACCTGAAGTTAGGTCATAAATTACTTATTCCAAAAAATGAAAAAATATGGGGGGTCACCGACTTTGCTTCGCAGAAAAAGGCAAGGGAAAATATGCACTAATTTAGTAAGATAGGTTATCATAACGAGATGTAGTCTCATCTACCAAGAGATTATGCTTGCATCTACTCATCCGTCGAAAATCATAAAAAAATAATATGTTAGAGTGAAGGTTTCTGTGCATAGAAATATAGGAGTGGGTTTTTTAGATAATTACATGCCGCTGGGGATGTCGTAAACAGTAGAGTTAACACCCAAAGAGCGTTTTCGCAAGCCCTACCCGTTGTAACAACTTCCGGAACTCAGGACACGCGGAAAGAAAATTTTTTTAAAAGATAACTTCTTAAATTGTGATTTTTTTAATTTCATCATATTTTGTAGATTTGAAGAAGAGCAAATCATTCATGTATTAAAAAATAGGGGTCACAGATGATCTAAACGAATAAAATCGATGTGATGTTGCGAAGCTCTTGGAAAATTTAGTTCGTCACGATTTCGCGTAACCTGTCGGGGAAGGACTGGAACCCAAGACAGCCTCGATCGATGAAAGGTTTTTGTAAAAAAAAAACTTTCTCAAGCATAGCAACGAAGTTTCAAGCAGGCGTTATCTTTATTTGGTTAGTGTTTTGTATCATATCTCTCCATTGCCGTGAAAGTAAAGGAAAAGAAATTCAAAAACATGCATTCATGTTGAAGTTTGTAACGTAATAAAAACATTTTAAAAAACCAACCCTATTAAATTTACGTAACGTCGCTGACTAAAACTAACCTTCCTCGAGTTTTTAAAACTTTCAACCACTACTCGATTAGCGACCTTTTTCTTTAAGGTTTCATGATGAATTGGAAATAAATGTGCCATTCTTTAGCCGACCTGGAAATTTTTCCCCGGCGTTTTTGTCGACATAAGATCTTAACTAATGCTTGAAGTAATGCGTGACATATTACAGTCGTGTTACCTGCGCAGTAAAAGTTGCGCACGAACAATTAGCGCGAACGTACTTAAAAGGGCAACAAGGCGCGTTGTATGTTGCAAAATCGTAAGAGCTTCGGGTTTACTGAATGAGTTGCCTAATATACTTTATGCATAAACTATATGTCCAGCTTATATCTGTAACATTTTTACTAATTACGATTTTTCTCACTTTTTAAGAGAATCAGATTTCTCCAACCCAAGATACAATACCGCAAAATGTAAATATGTTTATAGTGGAAGTGCACTTAGCTACCAAGCTAGTTCACAGGCATCGCACTTTTTTGATAATCGGAAAGAAACATTTCAAACTTAACAGAAACATGATTAAGAACCTCAACTGGCAGGAGGCAACCAGTTGGCTCTTTACAAAGCGTGGTAGAGTTGAATCCGGGACAACTGGAAACAAATCTTAACCAAAGGCCAGAACTCAGTAACCGCTGGACCACGCCGCCATACGCCAAGCATTCAGTGTGCTATCTTGGGCCCAGGTTATAGGGGAAATTACATCCTGATGTTAGATCTGCAAAACCTTTCAGTGCTATTTTGAAAATGTAATATAAGCTCAATGGTGGACGATAGTTGCAAGGGTTGTTTCCTCTGCTCATCATAAATTTAGTGATTACTTCTTTCAATTTTATCATGACTGTATTTTGTATCTTATTTTGCATGGGGTTTTCCCAGGCTAGTTCGGTATTGACATGGTAATCAGTAAAGTTTCTATTCTATAAGAGGAATAGTCAAGGAGTCTGTAAGTATGTGTGGGTTTCCCGTAAACCGTCGTCCGTGGTCTGTTGTTCTCACGGATAACCAAGCAGGCTAGGAAGGCAATGCATTTTCCTCGATCTCCTTGGCAAACTGAATGAGGGCGTTCTGTCTGAAAGTTTAGCAGACGAACGTATGTACTTAGACAAGGTTTTCAGTTCGACGTACAACTGCGAATTCGTTACATGCAACAAACTCAGAACTTAACAGTTTCATAAGCCGTAAAAATAAGGTACCCCTGGGAGGTTTCTCTGGTATAGTGCGAATGAGGCGAAATTGTTAGATCTAAAGTAAGGCCTATTACGCTAAACCAAATATCAAACAATTGACATTCCGGTCGAAGACCTCAAGGCCTCTCTAATAACGACTAGAAAGACAGGCGGTGAGCTTGTTGGCATGGAAACCTTCAGGGAATGATATTGTTGAAGACATAAACGTGTACCAAAAACATAGTACATAATGGTAATAGGACTGAGTGGAGTCCAATTTGGTCTGTAATCACACGAGTGATTAACAAAATCGGACAATCGCGTAGCGGGAGTCCGATTTGTTTGATCACGTGTATGATTACAAACCGAATTGTACGACAGGAAGTCCTGTTAAGCCTAGTTCCCACTAGCGACATAACGATCATAATCATAATCATAAGCACAAACATAACGCTGTTATGTCGCTTATGTCTTAGTGTGAACGTCCAGAAACATAATCATAGGCGCCCTTACGAACAACAATCATAATCATAAGAAAATGATCGACCATTTTCTTATGATTATGATTATGGCTTTGACTATGACTATGTCTCTTTTCTTTGCAGTGGGAACGCGAAATCATAACGACATAATGAGAAACATAATGACGCAACGAGGTCATTGTGTTTTGGCCAATTAGAGTCTAGGACCAGTACTTTCGGGTCGGTTCATTTTCAAGATGGCGGCCAGCTCTTAACGTTTTTAGAGCGGCCGTCCCCACTAGAAGATAAGAAGCTTATGTTTATGTTTATGATTATGATTATGCTTGTGATCCTTATGTCGCCAGTGGGAACTAAGCTTTACCAATTAATCATAACCATTACAATTTTCGAGAAAACAAATGCATTCCTTTGTTTGTAAAACAGCTTTTAATACCAAGTATCGAAAGAAATACATCACAAACTTAGACCCCGTTTGAATTGGTACCATACTTAGCGACAAGTAATTCCGTGTCAATCAATCAAAGAATCTGGACAAGACGCGCCATATGTATTTTTCGTAAATACCATCGAGCGCGCACTAAGTGCAAACAAGAGCTCTTGCTTCAATTATCATCTCAAGAAACTAAAAATGCATTACAAATTCAAGAATCTCTTGTAACATGGTCAATCAGTTAGTCTGAGTCCGAGTCGATGATGCCTTTTACTCCGTTTTGGGATTCGTAAGGAGTCTGCAGGAGACATGTTGTTTGTTGAACACACAGTGGTTGAACACTTGAAAAGGCTGCTGTTGAAGCTGATGAAGCATATAGCCTGACCCATACGGATTAGCAGGAATGTTTTCCTTCGTGTTTAAAGCTTAAGCTTGCCGTGGAAGGGTGGAGGAACTGGCTGTTTGTATCGACCTTTGAACTGGAGCTGTTGACGCCGAGGTAGAATAGCCGCTTGCTATGTGGGATAATTGCCTCCTTTCGCTCTCCGTTGTCTCGTCGTAATTAGGGAGCTTACGAAACGAGGACGACGACGGCTACGAGGACTTCATTTAAAAACACAAGTTCGCGTTATTCATATCTCTGCGAAACTATTTTATGTCGTTTCGCGTTAAAAAGGCGTAGAAACTGTCGAGTAATTAAACTGGTATGAGTGAGTTGGAAGCGTAGAGAGAGAACTGAAAACTCATCGTCATGTGCTAACGTCCTCCACAGAACCTTGAATTTGGTCATTTCAAGTTGTCATTTAGTCAGCTATAATTAAGCGTGGTATTTCCTGAAGACACCACAATTTCACATCTAAAATATCACCAATTCCCTTTAATAAAAATTCCGATTTCCGTCACATTCCCAATATTATAGCAAATCGTGCCTTCACTTCACTGGGTCCCACTTTGTCGGCAGGCAGGATTTTCGTAACGCTGGACCACGAATGAACAGTTTACGCTTTGCTTGGTGTCTTTCAAAATCTAGCCAGATATTGTTGGCAACGAGTGCAACGGACTTGCAATACTCCGTGACGCGCTCTCGATACGGATGTCTTAATACCAACTTTATTCATTTAATTCAATGAAAGGGAAAGATGCCAGAGGTTATCCCTATCGAGGGTATCCACCTGCAGCCGGATGTAATTGACTGAGAGTCAATTTTGATGAGGGAGGAAAACCGGACCCGGAGAAAAGATTGAGCTCGACTGAAACTCATTCAACATACGACCCAAGGCCAGGGTTGAACCCGGGTCACAGAGATGGGAGGCGCGGTTGATAATCGCTAAACCCCCCTGACTCCCCTGTACTTTCATTCATTTGACTCCCCTGTGCATTCATTTTTGCGATTCGTCTTTGTGTCACAGTGAGAACTTAATTGATTCTGCCAGCCCAGATGTGAGGGGATAATCCGGTGAGTCGTGGCTTGTAATGCTTAGTACTAATCGCAGGAGATCCACTGTGTGTGAGAGAGGCACCGTACGACACACAAGCTTGCTGGCCGGGGTCCTATAGTCAAAAATTTAATGAAGCAGGAATTCAGTACTTTTGCGACAGAGAGTCTTGTTTAATCAAAATGGGAAGTAAAGTACCGTACTTACTCAAATAAGCACAGTGGCGCTTATTTTATTTTTCGCGCCTCAAGTGCGGCGCTTATTCGAGGGTGGCACTTATTTCAAAATTGGACGCCACACACAAATATTTCTGTACGGAGATAACAGAAACATTTTACTCTTACAACATTTTACTTAATGGACGAGCGGTGAAATAATCACTTTGAACTGATCATGACGATTATCGGTTGGAAGTTAAGTGAAAAATGGTCTGAACCCAGGAGTCATTGAAATTTGACGGACAAGGTAAGATTGTCCGGGCGACCGCTGTTGATGACATTGACTTCCGTTTTGACATCTTGAGCGGAAGTCATCTTCAGAGTCCTATCTGAGTTGTCAAACAATAGTCCTTCACGTGACTACTCTCACGTGGCCGATCTAACTTTCTTAAGTTTTGAAAGTGAGAAGTCAGTGCGGCGTCGGATGCCTTGCAGGTTTTGAATCATTTAAGACCTAGTTTTTCAAGAACGTTGTGGCTCAGCTGGATTTAACGAGGTTAGTCTCCCTCTGTCAGGCTATAAACAGAAATTTGAAAGAATGTGACAGACCTACACGGTCTCCCTTTTGTGGATATGTTGTTTCAGATAATTATGAAACCTTCATTTTACAGTTTGCTTTAACGCGTCAGTGTTGTTTTAAGATTTGACACTGCTGGGTTGTACGTACTGACCTGACAAATGGTAGGATTTTCTCGCAAGTTTTGGCTTTTTGTTTAAGTGCTGACTGCGTTCCAGAAAAATTGACCTCAGATGGTGTTCTCTGGATAAGATGCGTAGGGTAGCGTCGCTTTTCAAGACGGGCTTTGAATCGAGATATTGCCTTCTCAAATGATGTATTTTGCCTCCACTACTCAATCGGACACTCAAGCTAGGTGATATATGGGCGCGTTGGCCAGCCGAGCCCTCCCTAGAACTAAAAGAAAGGGCTTGAGTGAAGGAGAAAGTGAATTTGAGACCTCTAATAAAGAGTCTCTGACATAGGTATTAATGGCACTCACTGAGGCCCCACCGGTCGTGTCGTATAAGTTTTCTGTACGGGACTCCAGGATTAGGGGCTGATGTAGCTCCACCAGCTGAGTAAGTACTAAATTAAGCAATATAGGGAACAATACCATGGAAAGACTTCTTGAAAGAGTCGCTGTGAGATGAATAGCTCGTAGGCTTGTAAAGTGAAAACAGACGCGTACGACTGGCAGAGGCAGAAAAAGCCCTAAAAACTTAGCACTTTTCCATGAAAATGGAAATAAGCTCATCATGAAAACTTGACATTCTTATACCTAATAAGGGACAACCGAAAAGCGAAGAAAACCTGAAAGAGCTAAAAGCAAACGTAACTTAATGATGCAATAGAAGTAGATCGCTCATATGAGCTCTTTCCGACAACTTCCTCGGAAGATCTGCGTTAAGCGACTCCTTTCGATGCTTTCACGACAGGCGAGGCTGCAAGGCGAACATTCCCTATCTTGGCTGCTTCCGCAAAAGGAGACGACTTGTTGATTGGAGAACAGACTCCGGCCTAATCGTAGAACCACTTGAAAATATAGTAAGCACAAGGGATGGTTGATACCGCTTTGGATGAATCCAAAAAATACTGAGTGGAAAAGGAACGGCATCAAAGAAATCCACGGCGAATGACTTCCATCAATTGAAAACACTGTAAAAATACAGAGATGCCCCGGGTACCGGCGAGAACTGCCAATCAAGCTTTTCAGTCATGGAAATGACTTCTTGGGAAAACGGCAGAGATGTCGACCAGAACCGTCTGTGTGAAAAATGACGAAAGAAACGAAAAGGGATAAAGCAACAAACGGCAAAATAATGATGACAGCGAAAAAAGAAGGAAAAGGTAAATGGATAAATGAACCGCAGCATGAACAATGGAAGATTCTGGAGAAAAGCACGCAGAAAATAATAACAGACTGAAATAGAGAACCTATAAATGGAATAATCAATGCCATAAGCACATGCTATGAAAGGATAATAGAAGGACATAAGTACTTATCTAGACACGAAAGACCCGACAAGGGTGACTATCAAGAACCTCTAGCCCAATCTAGCATCGCTCAAGGGCAGCAATACTAGACACAACAGACCCATCGAGGGCGAACGACAAGGACCCGAATCCCGTGCTATAAACGCATAGTTCTTATACACCATACTCAGATCATAGTACGGTCGTTTTAACCCTAAAATCCGAATCCCCAAACAGGAAACCTGGCCCAGGTTTCTGGAAATTCAACGCTTCACTACTCGAGGATACGATTTACACAGAGCAAATCCAAAACAGTAGTAAATCCTTTAGGGAGAAAAATGACTATGTAGCAGATGAAGGATTGAAATTGGATCTCATAAAGGTCACACAATTGCATATTCCAAGAGGTTTGCGAAGAGCAAAAAGGACTTGAAACTGAAAACTGAAACTCAAACTGGAGAATGGCCTAGAGGTAGATGACCCGGATTCTATCCTCAAAGAAAAAGCAAACTTTTTTTAAAATCTTTATACATCAAATAACGACAATGTAGAAAATCCAGTGTACGACGTCTTTTTCAAAAATGACCTTATTTCTCCACTTTGTGAAGAAAATGCCAACGTATGCGAAGGTCGCATTTCGATAGAAGAATGTCAGGGGCAACCAACGAGAATATAGTTCAAAACCACTTAAATATAGCATTGTTAAAGGTATTTTAGTATTTAAACGGTAGATATAGGCATATTTTTATTCCCTAAGAATGTTTCATCTGTTCGGATTTCCTAGCTGAAAGTCTGGTGATCCGAAAATTATAGGGATCAAAACTTACCTTTTCGAAAATTTCAGCCAGAAAACAGGCCCCCGAAAATTCTAGGTGACCTTTTTAGGGTAAAAAGCCGTTAAAAATGGGCAATTATACCATGTTTTAGAAGTTCGAAAATCCTAGGACAGGCAGGCAAGCAAGAAATTTTACAACAAATGTTCCGAAAATTCTAGATCTCAAATCGTCTTCCGAACAGATATTTTCCGAAAATAGACGTTGGGTGCCCCTGGAATGTGGCAAGGCCCTCACTGAAATGGAAAGTCGCAAATCTCCAGGTTCAAATGGCTTCACCCCGGAATTCTATAAATTATTCTGGAACAATATTGCTGAAGATGTTGTAGCGAGCATCAATTATGCCTTCGACAAGGGTGAATTGTAGATCAGTCAAAAGAGAGGCATCATTACTCTACTTTCAAAGAAAGGCAAGCCCACTGACACACTCAACAATTTACGTCCAGTTTCCTTACTTACTACCGACTACAAAATAGCTTCCAAGGTCCCGGCAAAACGACTGGAAAAAGTCCTTCCTGAAGTAATTCGCGAGAACCAAACCGGTTACGTTAAAAAAAGATATTTAGGTGAAAATGTCAGATTAATTAAAGATGTTATGGACTTTACTAAGTCAAAAAAGCTACCTGGTATCGCAGTCTTCGTTGATTTCAAAAAGGCGTTCGACTCAATCGAATGGGACTACCTTGTCAAAGTACTAAACGTTTTCAATTTCAAAGAAGATTTTAAAAGATGTTTTCGGATATTGTATACTGATATATCAAGTTGCGTCATCAACGACGGCTTCGCGTCACCTTTTTTCACGTTAAATCGCGGGGTACGACAAGGTCGTCCCTTATCCGGCTTGCTTTTCGTCCTCGGAATAGAGTTACATGTACTAAATCTAGCCATCTTGGCGAATGATAATATCAAAGGAATTAAAATTGGTGATGAAGAAGTTAAGATTACGTTATATGCCGATGACATTACCCTGTTTTTAAGGGACCTAACTTCCGATAATTCCTTAATTGAAATATTAGATCAGTTTAAAAACTGCTCAGGGTTGGAGCTAAACAAAACAAAGACGGAAGCCATATGGCTAGGCAGCTGGGGCTGACCGTAGCGATACTCCGTTCGGGTTCCGATGGCCAAAGAATTCCATCCAACCACTAGGAATTTATTTTTCTTACAACCAAGATGTCTCTGATAGACTAAATTTTGAAAGCAAACTAAAAGATTTACAAAACAGTCTAAACTCTTGGAAAAGAAGAAAGCTCACCCTCTTAGGAGAAATAAACAACATAAAGACCCTAGGGTTATAAAGGAAAGGAAAGAAACTTTATTTAAGTGTCTAGTCGATTTCGCGCTGGAGCACTAATTGGGGACACTGTAAAGTGAAATTAACAATCAACGCAAATCAAGTCAAATGTTGGTTTTTGAGGAGAGGGGAAACCGGACTACCCGGAGAAAACCTCTCGGTGCAGAGTAGAGAACCAACAAACTCAACCCACATATGGAGCCGAGTCTCGGAATCGAGCCCGGGCCACATTGGTGGAAGGCGAGTGCTCTCACCACTGCGCCATCCCTGCACCCCTAAAGCTCATTTTTAATGCCTCCGTCTTGTCTTTACTCGATGGGTTCGCCAAAAAGGTGGATGCAATCACTTTTGATTTCCTATGGGATGGAAAACCCCACAACATAAAAACGTCGACTATCATTGGTGAGAACGAAAACGGAGGGTTAAGGATGATAGCATTTCTCTTCACGAACAAAGCTCTCAAATCGACTTGGGCGGCAAGATTCCTCGACGAAAAGCAAGCATCGTGGAAAATTATTCCAATTTTTTGGACAGCACACCTTGGTGGTTTTAAGTTTTTATTATCTTGCAATTATAAATCCGAAGAACTTCCATTCGGCGAGCTGCCTCTTTTCTACAACAACGTATTACAATATTGGGAAGAAATTAGGCATATAAAAATAACTAAAGACACGCCAACACTTAATGAAGTAATCATTTGGAATAATTCTAATATTAAAGTCGATGGAAAAACAGTATATTACCGGGCATGGCATTACAAAGGCGTTACAAAACTGATTGACCTCTTGGATGATCAGAAAAGGTTTTTATCTTTCGGCGCCCTTACACAAAAATATGAAGTAAAGACAACTTTTATTGATTATTATGGCCTAACATATGCTTTGGGCCCACTAAGGACAAGAATTCTAGCGCTCGGGCCGCGAAAACCAAATCAGGTCCTTAACGCATGGCTTCACAATATTATTGTCAAAAGCAAATTCCTACCCCCTAACACACAGGATGGAATGCTAAGCCAGGGTGTGAAAGCTTTGGATCTCCCAAAACTTTACAGATGTCCCTTCGACACGACTAAGGAAGTCAAGCTTGTCATGTTTCAGTTTAAGATAAACCACAACATTGTCTATACTAAAGATAAACTTCTGAAAGCTAAAATGAGTACCAGTAATATAAATGCTACTTATGTAAGCTTAGCACGCATATCTTACAGCATATGTTGGTAGACTGTTCCTTTGTCCAAAGTTTCAGGAGATCCTTTCGCACATGATGGGTTATCATGACTAAAGTAAATCTTAACTTATGTAGGGTGTCAATTCTGTACGGTTATTTTCATCCTTGCAAGTTCAAAATTATAACAAATCTCGCCCTCCTCGTGGCAAAATATTTCATCTATAGGTACTTCTTAAACGAGGAATCATTACATTTCGAGCTATATAAATGACTACTGCGCGAAAAAGCCCTCACGGAACAATTGATTGCCTCTTAAAATAACACTACCACTGATTTCAACAAAAAGTGGCAACCTCTTATTTCAAGCAATTTCATTTCTTGCACAGTCTGATTCGGTTCCACTTTTATTACCCTTTCTCGTATTTCTACTATTTTCATTTCTAAAACTTATTACCTATTTATTCTTTTACTATTATTGTTATTATTTTTATATCTCATTAAGGACATCTTTTATTCAACAGAGCCTATAGAGTAATGCAGCTGTAAATAAATATTAATTAATGCGTTATGTTAAGCTAAGTAAGATGATTTTGTAAGAAGCTTGTGACAAGAAGTCGTGTTGTTAGCAGATAACGAAGAGCATTGCAAGTAAAGTATTGTAAGTAGTGTATTGTATATAGTGCAGTGTAGTGTTTGTAGTGTAGTATTTGTTTTTAAATAAATTTAATTAATTAAAATAAAACATAAAATATAATAAAATAATAAAAATAAACGCATAGTTCTTGAACATCAATACTTTATGTGTACCTGAATACAACAAACCCACCAAGGGTGATTATCAAGGGCCTCCAGCCCATGCTATAAACGCATTGCTCGTGAACGCAATACTTCATGTGTACCTGAACACAACAAACCCACCAAGGGCGATCTTCAAAGGCCTTCAGCCCATGCTATAAACGCATTGCTCCTGAACATCAATACTTCATGTGTACCTGAACACACCAAACCCACCAAGGGTGATTATCAAGGGCCTCCAGCCCATGCTATAAACGCATTGCTCGTGAACGCAATACTTCATGTGTACCTGAACACAACAAACCCACCAAGGGTGATCGTCAAAGGCCTTCAGCCCATGCTATAAACGCATTGCTCGTGAACATCAATACTTCATGTGTACCTGGATACAACAAACCCACCGAGGGTGATCATCAAAGGCCTTCAGCCCATGCTATAAACGCATTGCTCGAGAGCATCAATACTTCATGTGTACCTGGACACAACAAACCCACCGAGGGTGATCTTCAAAGGCCTTCAGCCCCTGCTATAAACGCATTTCTCGTGAGCATCAATACTTCATGTGTACCTGGACACAAAAAACCCACCGAGGGTGATCTTCAAAGGCCTTCATCCCATGCTATAAACAAATTGTTCATGAACAACAATATTTTATATGTACGTATGACACAACAAACCCACCAAGGGCGATTATAAAGGGCCTCTAGACCCTTCTATAAACGCATTGGTCATAAACATCAATACTATAATAGAAGTGCACTTAGACACAACAAACCCACCAAGGCTGAATATCAAGGCCACTCAATGGCCCATGTTATCGAAAACATCATACATGGAGATGAATGCATATTGACACATAGGAAACTCGTCAGGGGTAACAATACTAAAAAACTGTAAAGGGTATACACAGCTAGGCTAACGACGTATGAATTAGGAACGACATAGAGAAATTATCGTCAAAAACGCGAGGGCAACAAGGCCAAGCTATCGTTCAATATCAACGCACTAAACGAAAAATACCTTATTACATGAAATTTTCGAGACACGTTAATTTCGCGACATTGAAAAAATCGCGAAATTTAAGTGACGCGAACAATAAGTGTTGCGAACATAACATAACGCGAAAATTATGTGACCGAAATTATTATGTCAATAACCAAGAAAGAACTACAATTGTAGTTTATTACCACTGAAACATTTACAAAGTCAGATTTTTTACTGTTTTGAGGGAATGTCTTGGTCATCCTCATCGCTACTGCTTTCTATCTCCTCTCCAGGTGGCACTTCCTTTGTACAGTCTTCAAACTGACCATAAATAACGTCAATAATTGGCTCCCTGTAATGCTGTTCCACCAGCTGCATAAAACTGTCAGTAGCTTCCATGTTCTTTGAAGATGTTTCCATTATAACTGTCGCCTCTACCGGAGTTTCTAAAACCCCTTGTTCATGAATGTCGACGTTAAGCTATCGGTTTTGGAACCAATACATGCAACTTGGTTGGTGGAAATGTAACAGTATAACTTTTTCACCAGAGCACCGGGGAGGGTTCATGTCTTGAAAGGATGGTAGAAGGCGGGAGTAAAGGGTGTATTAACTGAAAGGGAATTATTGCCGCCAGTTTATCATCGCCAATGAAATGTAAATTGTGTGTTCCTCAAAAACGCGAAATTAAGTGATTCAAAACATAAAATTTCCGCAAAATCGCGAAATATGTTCACATCAAAATCGCGAAATAAACATGTCGCGAAAATTTCATGTAATAAGGTAACACAACGATCGAGAAAGACTAACAGAGACCCCTAGCATGTGGAACCCAAACGAAAACATGCAGAATAAAATACAAACTGGAGGCTGTGCAGCTACACATCAGAAACCCACCGAGGGTGAATATCAAGGCCATCTAGGTCATGGTCGCAACACATGGTTCATAAGCATCGATACTCCGTGCGTACCTAAACAGAACAAACCCACCAAGGTCCACAGGGACACTACCCCAAATAAACAAAAAACATAAATCATAAAGAACAACAAATAACGAGACATAACAAACTCGGCCCCTAGGCTGTGCAATTCAAACGAAAGCATGCAGCAAAAAACGAAAGCTAGAGCGTAATGTACAATAAAAAATATCAACGGCAAGGACGCTAAGAAAAAAACAAAAACTTACCCTCACTCAAAATATCGGCCACACGCAGAATTGGAGACATCTAAGAAGACAATTTCCACAAAGGAAAACCATCGATATGCACAAGATCTTGCTCCATGAGTAATTCAGTTAGGCATTTTGGGCAATAGCAAAACTTGTAAATTCCAATTAACGGCAAAATTTATGGCACGAAAGGAGCTTCTAGTCATTAACCTGGATACAGATCCGACACAGCTAAAAAGCAAAATAAGTTACAACGGACGAAATCAAGTTAACAAACCTGGCGAACAGGGGTACGATCCGTGATAGATTGTCGGACAGGAATTTCATTCTTTTCTCGACTGCACAAAATATGCGGAGGGACAAATCGGTAACCATCCCAAGATACTTTAGATGATAACTTGAGTTGGGACCCAAAAGGATGTCTATTCATGAGGAACAAAGATCGAAGAAAAAACAGTTTTTGCTTGAATTCTGAACAGTGACAGAGAGCGGAATAAATGTAAACGTGGCACAAAAAGTTCAGGGAAACAATCAAGACAAAGGAAATCAAAAATCGCGTATTAAACACGTGCGGAATATTGGAGTGCTGAGATATTGGTCTTGACAGCAAAAGTTGAGGGAATTGAACGAAATTGAAGCCTGAAAAGAAAACTCAATGCATGTTGCAAACAAAATGAGACACACGGTAGCGTTGGAAAACTGAAGTCTCTCTCTAACTTTCACAGCAGCAACTGTAAATGAAAATTCACCATAAGCATATCGAGAGACTAGGACCACTGATACTGCGATTTGGTTACAGAGAGAAAAGGATACACGGCTCTCCAGTGGCCTGATTTGGTACACGCAAAGCAAACGCCAGGCCGGTCTAGTGTCTTCAACCAAACTTTCCTTGGCTTTAACAAAATCGGTGCGTTCCAACGCAATAGTAGAATCTTCTACCGCTCCTAAAATTAATAATAATAATAACCTTTATTTAAAGAGGGTAACACCTATTACTATAAAAGTATTCTCCCTAGTGGCCCCCTAAAAACAAAAATACTGAATAGAAATTACACCAATTAAGATAAAAGGATATAGATAAGTAAAATGGAGAATCTATTTACAAAGATATTTACAATGATGATAAAAATTTAAGAATCAGAATAGCTTTTTAACTTTAAAATTATCCACCGTATAAAATTGGGGCAATGCTGTTAATCAGTGTAGTTTTCATGGAGTTAAAAGAGGCCGTTGGATTTAAGTTAAGAGCATTGAGGTCTTTTATGGTGGAATAAAAGAATGTTCTCCTCATTGCTTCGGTTCTTGGTTTCGGTAAACGGTATGATGTTTTAGCTCTTGTGGGATAATTGTGCTCAAAACGAAGGGTGTCTAAGCTTGCAGTAAGGTATTCTGGTGCTCTTCCGTCAATAACTTTCTTCAAAAGACCGGGTTTGTTGATCTTAACATTTGATCAATTGGCAGCCACTTAAGCTTTTGAAAATTGTCAAAAGATCGTGCATCCCAGGGACTGTCCAAAATTAATCGAGCGCAGCGTTTTTGAAGTTTAAACAGTTCGTCTAAATTGGTTTGGCTACAGTTGCTCCAAACAGTACAGCAATACATAAAGAGTGGTTTGATACTTGCATTGTAGAAAAGCAATCGATATTTGGTGAAGAGATATCTCTGAGCTCTTCCTAAAATTGCAATTCTATGAAGCAGTTTCCGGCGCAGTATGTCAATATGTTCGTTCCAAGTGAGATGACTATCGATGTATACTCCTAAGACACCTTCTGACTCAACCTTAGAGAGTTGCATGCCGTCAACTGAAACGTCGAGAGTTTGTTTTCGGGAATTTGCAATTTTCTGTCTGGTCGAGATTATACTGTATTTTGTCTTTGCTGGATGCATTTTCATTTTATTTTCTTTCGCCCACTTCGATACTGCCTCATTTGCAGGCAGTAAATTTGTGTTCGTTGCTCGACTTGAACCTCTCAATTCCTGTCAAAGATCTCGGGGGCAACTGAATCACTTGAACTTTTCAGCTGCAAAGTAGAAGTAGAAACGATAGCACTAAACTGAGAGAGAAAACTCTCAGTTACTTTGGGAAAGGAACTCCTTGACTTCGGCATTATCCATAAGGAGAACGAAACAGAACTTGTGCACGCGGCGAAGGCTTACCGTAGAATGCCTCACTCGCTAAACGATCGCCAAATACAAACCACGATCACGTGGCACTCCAAGGCCTGCCGCTCACAACCAGGCTCCTGCTACGTGACGTCAAAATATCAATTTATGCTAATCAGGATTATCACAAGTTACATTATTGAAGAGTTTGTTCGGAGAAGCCTACTAGCCTCTCCATTGATAAAACCGTTCTTGATACCGGGCGGGTGACAGGAGGTAAAATGCTTCAACTGTGTATTGGAAGGTTTCAGTCGGCTGGTGATATGTTTTGATATGGAGAATAGATTCATTTTCGAATCGTTCTCCTTTGTATATACTGTTGTCGGTCTAGAAAAGTGGTCTTCCTTTCTGAAATTTAAGCAGTTAACTTTATAGTTATGTTGAAGTTGTTATCTTGTGGAATGAATGAACAGGTTGATTGTTATCTTGTGGAATGAATGAACAGGTTGATTTCCTGTTCATCTACGTCCCATAGTGAGAAACCGTCATCAATGAGACGTTTCCATCTTCTTGGTTTAACTTTGCTCCGGTTTAGCATTTTTGTTTCGATTTCTGGGTAGTGGACAAAACACTGACCCTCAGTTCATGGACTACCCCGATGGACTATCCTAAAAATACTATTTCCAACTGATGAGTGCTTATTGCTCTACATACACGCATTGTCTCAAGTAGTCCTTAAGCCTAAACAAACCTTTTAAACAGAGTTGATCAACACTATTTAAGTCTAAGCAACCATTTTAAAAAGGTAAGCTTTCGATTATTGTTTTGATGGTCGATTAGATAAAGTAATCAAGTGGGCGGACCGGTGCAATTCCTGGATTTAGTCGCATGTGGCCTAGTCGCCTTCGCAGCCGTTTTTTGGATGTCACGCAACGCTCCCACCAAAGAACCTTTGCGGGGAGCGTTGCGTGACATCCAAAAAACGGCTGCGAAGGAGACTAGATCAAGTCCGGCACGACAGTTTACTATTTTTCTTATGGAAAATTCCAGCTTGTCAGTTATCCCTCTTAGTCTCGTCTCCGGTAGACTGGTGTGAAAATCAGCAACTTTCTTCAAGACAAAGAACAAGGGAAAAGCGTTGACATTGCCATTAATTCCTACCATATCATTGTACGAAAGACATAAAACTTGAGCTACACGCGTGAAAACAAAAAGCAAGTCGCAACTACACTGGAATCATGGCAGACGATGATGCATTTACGCGTGTAAACATTTCAATCATAATTACAGTTAATAGCTGGAGCTCAAGATCTCCTGTTAATATTAATTTACCAATGCTTCCTCTGGCATTACGACGAAACTCTTTAATTAAGGCAGTAAATAATAGTAACAGGAAATCAGCAGAATCAAAGTTACCGAAATGTACAAAGGGCAGGAGACGTTACCATTTGAATGGAATTTTCGGTATTTCCGGGGAGAATTCAAATGGAACGGATCATCCCGCTTGAATGTTTTCGGAAAAAAGGTAACACCTTTTTCGAGGTATTCCCTTTTTCTCGCTTTGATCGGAATGCCCGGAAATTTCGGTACCGTTTGCCCACAATTACAAGTGCCAGAGAAAATAGACCGTTTTATTTGTTTTTCAACGGGAACAACCCGTTTTTCTGGCAAATGATACAGCACATTCCCACTATCTTTTTTCAAGTACAAAACGTGCAGTACCATTTGTCGAAACATTCTCACCGAAAATTCCATTCAAATGGTAAGCGCTCTATGTGAAACCCTACCGGATGTGAAATGCTACGCCTTTTATTGTCTAAAACTAGGGGAAGAAAAATCGAAATCGAAAAATTTTTTTGCAGTTGTTTTCAGGACAATGGGTACATTCAATCAAGCAAATTAAAAAAAAAATCTGTCATATACACTTTAAGTGTTGTTCGTTTCAACCCTTTAAAAACGCATTTATACTTCATGAGCCTAACAGCCTATCAAAACATCGAGAAAACGTCCCGTGTATGAACCTTTATACCTGATAATCCAGGCATATTGTAAAACACGGACTGGATTGGATTTGTAAAACACGGACTGGATTTGTAAAACACGGATTTGTAAAACGCGGATTTGTAAAACACGGATTTGTAAAACACGGATTTGTAAAACACGGATTTGTAAAACATGGATTTGTAAACACGGATTTGTAAAAGGTGGTCTATCATTTTTTGTAAAAAATGACTGTTTGACTGTTTATTTGTTTATTTCTGTCTGTCCCTTTTTAATCTTAACTCTTTTACTTTATATTATTATCATTTTATGTTACCGCTTCACATTCAAATAATTTCTCTAAAAGATTGTTTGATTTTGAGTAATATTAGCATTTGGAAATTTTTACGAATAATCGAGAAAAACGAGAAGCACTCGCTTACAGCGAGTAAGTATTCCCGGCATTTTCGGCATTCCCTCGTGTTCAAAAACAAAATTCCGCGTACTTATATTTAACTTTACAATGCATTCGGCGCGTTTTTATTTTTAAAATTATCAACATCTCAATACACAGGAGCTGGTCAAGACCGATTTTCCGCCGATTCAAAGCGACGCTTCGAGAAGGAAGCCGGTATCCTCCATAGTGTCAAAGGCCACAGAAATATCTCCGGGTTCCTGAGGTTTTGTCACGAGCCCTATGCCATAA
>OX421455.1:12597116-12607116 GCA_949126865.1 Montipora capitata | reverse complement strand
GGGGTGAATAAAAGCGGATCTCATTTTTTCTCTCCCTCCCTCTCTCTCTTCTTTCCCTTCATCGCCCACACCGTTACTCGTTTATGTCCCAGCTTTCCCCTTTCTATTCCGTCTTGTGCTAATTTCCGGATCCCGCTCGGCTTTTTCTGCCATTTTATCCTATGATATGTCACTCGCAGCTTGCCTTGAACTTCGACCCACTGTAAACCTCTGGATTACTTGTCCCTGTTCTTTACCACTGAGCTAACGTGTCAAGTTGCTAATTCACACCTTGAAAATGATATTTATTTTGAATTCTGGCTGACTATTTACATAACAATGATACGTAATTATATACACGTGCCGCGCCGAGCACCTACAATCGAATTTATACTTGTAGGTTACCGTTAAGAGATCCCTGTTTTAATACTCTTGAAACAACCCATCCCTTTAATAATGCTAACCGTAACCCTAATTACGACTTAAGGCACTGTTTAGGCTTAAGGTTAGTCCCTGTGATAGTTTTAGGTTTTCCAGTATTGCTGTGAACTGTGACCTGCTTTTCCTTCATGCCCCGTTCGTGCGGCACACTTATAAGTTCACTGCGTGGAACAGTATACCACGCTTAAAGTCTGATTGGTGCATCTTTCATGGGAAACTTTCATGCACGAGTTCATTGCAATTAAAATCGTTTCATGTTCCCTTCTTTTGAAGCAAACTTGTGTCTTCGTAATAATCAAGATGGCTACCGAAGTAAAAGCGTCACAGCAATGGGAGATTTGATCATTGGAAATTGTCCCTGCTTTATAGCCTTTCCAGAGTTGTGCATAGAGTGGTGCAAAGAAAACAATTTACTTTCGTCTTCCGTGCCCAAAACCTGTGTGAAAACGCAGTCAGTTGGCAAAGACAAAGTGCCGCATCGGGAGATGGATCTGTTTCGCGATGCTCAAGAAAAAACTGCAATGGATAGTCTTCAATCCGCCAGAACACATATTAATTTTCTGACCGTAAACTTTCCTTGAAAAAATATTAGCCCTAGCTACATGTGGCCGGAAAGTTTACCACGCCTACAAGACAAGGGCTAACATGCATCTCACAGTTAACCATTCGCCTAAACTTCGTCGACCCAAACAAACGAGCCCACAGCAGGCCATTGAAAAGACATGATGGGGAGTGAAAGGAAGTATGCCTCGTATGGGAACTTCCATGGATCTCTACCAAAGTTATTTACTTGAAAGTATCGTTGAGCATATTGCCGATCTCTACAAATAGCGATAAATCGCAAAATCCCACTAAATGCACCGTTCGTGATCCTGAATACAGGAAAGGAAGAAAATATACACTTTGCAGTGTCTCGGCGAATTTTTAAGCAGACAGGAAGAAAAATTTCACGATAAAAAGAGCAGGTAGCCATTAAATTTCTTATGATAGTACTTTTATTTGGTTTGTTTGTTATGTTTGCGAATCTGAACCCTATTACAACGATTGCTTGAAACTCCACTTCTTGCGCTTATTCTAAAACTGAAAAATGGGTACAATTGCAGAAAAAGTGCCGAAATTGCAGGAAAAAATGTTCGATTTTCCGTATTTCAGACAGAAGTTCGACCGGTTTTTTAAAGTCCATATAGACTTAGAAAAAAAAGAACAAAGCGCCACAGTCCCAAAGGACGTTTATTGTTATCGCTATTGTTTTCTTGAAACAAAGGAGTGTATGCATAATGAAGTAGGGACCTGTGCGGAAATCTTGCCAAGGACTTTTCCAACAAGGCTTTTCTTCATCGGCAGTTTTCAATTCTCTGAACTTTCCCTTACGCAGCATTGTTATCCAACCTTCCTCAACCATCGACTGCAACAAAGAAAGGACTGAAGGAAAAAAAACATGGTTTTAAAATTACCATACTGCTTAATAAGGTCCACTTGTTCGGGCTCCCGAGGGACACGCTTTTGGTGGAATGTCTTTGAAGCCGTTCCCAAAAACTTCCCAAACTCGCAGCACGTGTTTTATCGGGTAGTAGCCAAAACGCGGGGCCGGGGTCTGGGTCGGGGTCGGGGTGTCTTTTTTTCCCAAATTTTGTTTCATTTTTTGTCGTCATTCTCGTGTACTGCTATATTCGAATGACTGTCATTTATGGTGGCAATGGCCGTCTTTATACTAGAAATGCATAATCCGTCCAGATGAATTATGCGTCTCTCGTGTTATCCGACTAGAGTATAGACGGGACGATCTATGAGACGCATAATTCGTCTGGAACAAACTTGGGCAAACATTTTTTCTGCGTCTGTTAAATTCGTCTTGTATAAAGACGGACACAAGACGCATAATTCGTCTGGACAAACTAACCAGTTTAGTTCGTCTTCCAAGACGCACTAAAGTAGATACTTCGTCCAGACGCATAATTCGTCTTGTGCCCGTCTTTATACTAGACGAATATAAATTTAACAGACGCAGAAAAAAAATTTGCCCAAGTTCGTCCCCGACGAATTATGCGTTTCTGGTATAAAAACGGCCAAATAGTAAAAAAAAATTGAGGAACCTACGGAAGCTATGAAAGCTCTAAAGGGGCATTTTAGTTTTTCTTAAAATCGTACTTTGTTTTTTTGTCTTTCCGAAAATCGAAGTTTGTTGTTCGAAATTAAGAGAATTTCCGAAATTACTAAAATTGGAGTTTATGGAATACGCGCCAACTGCTAGAGTCCCATCGTAATATTCACTTAGTTAAAAAAAACAACAAAAACAACAGAATCACAGGAACAACCTCATTTAGAACAATTTTGCGAAAACAAGCAACTGAGGACGTTTGCGTGACGACCATAGTGGAATTATGGCTATGTTCTGTTTCGTTTTAATTGTGTTGTGGAGAAAGTTTCTTACAAGGTAAACATTAAAATGTTGTTTTAAAATGTAGAGCTCAGCGAGTCTTCAGTGTTTCTAGGTGATTCGCACCTACGAGGCACTACTTTAAGGCAAGATCACGCCACTGAGGATCCTGTAGATTTTCAGATTTTTTATATTCGTACTACTCTGCTCGATCGATATGTCGTTGAACTAGTCGACTGAAAGGAAAATATTACAGAAGTAGATTAATGTTTTGGAATGCCGGAGGCTAAAAGAAGAATGCAACTGATTTCTTGAATATATTACAATTTGTGTCTTCTAATCTACACGATCTTATGGTTTGATTTCTTCTATTGATTGTCTTTAACGTTCCAATTCGATTTATATATTTCTGAATTTCTAATTGGTTGTCACCTTTCAACTCATGCAAACTTGCTGTGGTAAATAAAATTGCAAATATAGTTCCATACATACAATTAAGCGACATAACTTAACGCGCGAAGTGCGAATCACTTGGTTCAAGGACGTTCGCACCTATTGCTACTGCGCATTTTTTCGCGCATGTCACGCACACGTCATGCATCGCAAACCACGAAGGTAAAGACGATGCTAAAGGCGCAAACGTTTTTCACAAGAAAGGAACGTGAAAACATGTGGCATCATGGGATAGCTGTGGACCCAGGTCTTCTCGGAAATGTCACGCAATGACGTGACAGTGCGAATTGACAACCGCTTTGGAGAACTTCGCAGCGCTTTTACTCTCTTGAATGCTCGGTGACCCCCATTATTCTTTCCGTAGATCACTTCCTTTCCCGATTTAGTCCATTTTAACAAAAAAACATGTACGTGAGAAGTTACAAATATTTCGCCTTTTATGCTCTCGTGCGACCAAAGTTTTCTTTCTTAGACTACTATGTATCGTTTTTCAAGATCTATTTCACCTCAGAAAAAGACATCAGCTGCAAACGTTTGTTTAGTTATATCAGTTATGTTGAATTGAGTTCGTTTACCTGATCTAAATTTCACTAACGTAGCTTTTTTATTGCTGACACTTGTAGGCTAACATCGTCTTAACATAACGCAAGCTTCTAAAAGTGCACCTCATGATCTCGAAAACGAGCACGGTGACCCCCCATTTTTTTGCCTTTTTGGCAAAAGTAGATCATTGCCTTTCTGCGTGGCAAGTTTAAAAAAAAATGTACGTGGGAACGTTTTGGGCGCGAACGTCCTTAATGTATTAAATTTCAGTCGGAAATTCTTTTCGAATAGCGAACGATGTCCCCTTCGAAGCTTCCGTACGTTGCTTATATTTTTTGACTAATTTCCAACATAGATGAAGGAAAGATGCCGAACATTAGAAAATAACAGTACAGAAGAATAACGACAAAAATTGAACCGAAAAAAATTGAAAAAAAAGACACCCCGACAACGACCCCGTCCCCGGCCCCGGCCCCGCGTTTTGGCTACTACCGTTTTCGGATCTAAAAACACTCGGCTACGCCTCGTGCTTTTAAACCCGATAGAACACTGCTGCTCGTTTTCTAAACATGACATCAATACCACCTTTCTAAGCAACCTGGTTTTGCTTTATTTCTTATCTTATTGATCAATTTGTTGCTTGACACGAATTAAGAAGTGCGTTCAAGTTGGCAGGCTTCGCTAAGACAAAAGGCTCATTTTTGTTGCCATGTCTTCACAATGCCTTGCCTTTACCTGGTATGCCTCGAAGTACAAAGACCTGACTGAACAGGCAAAGCTTGACCTGCGGATTTCACCACAAAATGCGATCAACGTGCCTTGACTCCACAGGACCTGTTTGACCTGGCCGAGATAACTGTTCCATTTGTGCGTTCGTTCATTCATTCTTTCGTTCGTAAGTTTCTTTATTTCTTTATGTATTTATATCTTTTTATTTATTTATTTACAGGGCAAGAAAATTATTGGAGCCAACTGTGGCAAAAATGATGCCAAAGTTGTCTCATTTAGCAGCATCGAAACGGGCGGAACGAGAAAGTACAATTGTTTCTGCAGAGGTACTAAAAATACCGGAGTCAGGCAGATGTATTGTATGATTTACTTTTGGGAGTGCTGATCTAAAAGCATCCAGGAAGAACACTTTTTCACTTGGTGCATGTCACATTGCGGGCAACTTTCAAAGAAGTCCCTCAAACACCCCTCTCTGGGTACAACTATGGATAACGTTAAGCAAAGAGCTAATTTCTTAGAACAGTAATAACTGCAGAAAAAGGAATATCTGTATACAAGTACCCCTGAGCAGAATAAATTCGGACTATTGCTTTGCGACGTAATTCCACTATTGCCTATTTTCGTTCCATTGGATCGTTGCACTTTCTACCCTAAAGTATGCAAAGACTCCACAAAAAAACAAAAATGAAATTCGTTTGATTTGCGCTTTTAGAGGCCGATTTGCGTAATTGACTGTGATAGCTCTCGGTCGTGTTTTCATGGAGACACTGCTTTGGGCATTATACTAGTGATTTCACAGCCTCATTAATTAATTTCCAGTTCAAATATACTGTATCAGGAGCCCATGATGGGCTCCTGACTGTATCTGTATAATCACCTCAACTTGGTAGACTCTGCTCGGCTGTGTCGGATCAGTTAAATTCTTGAACGAATGGGGTTAGTGAATTGTCAAAGCCAACTCTTGATAAACCACGGTTTAACCAAATACCTTGACGCACTTTTCGCAGTCCGGAAGCAGAGATACAAACGAGTAAAGTTGCAAAATCAGGAAAAATGAGGATGTTACAAGTAAGGCATTTACGCATGCGTCACCCCCCTATTCGAGCCCGCGCGCGAGTGGAGCTACAGGCCAACACAAACGGATTAAAGTGACCCTCAAACTGTGTGTGTAGAATTTTCGTAGTTTTCGTGAATAGGAGATGTCTATTTATATTCCATATATATAGGAATTAAGAGAAAGGTGAGCCAAACTAGCGGTATTTGTTTACTTCTGGTGACCCATTTGAATCATGACGCCAGCAGCTTACAAACTGCGTGTGTGGCTTACGCGCGCGCGCTCAGCTGAAAACCCTTTCGAGCATTGGCGCGTTGTATGTTGCAAAATGATAAGAGCTTCGTGTTTACTGAATGAGTTGCCTAACATACTTTACGCATAAACTATATGTCCAGCTTATATCTGTAGCATTTTTACTAATCACGATTCTTCTTACTTTTTAAGACAATCAGACTTCTCCATCCCAAGATACAATACTGTAAAATTTAAATGCTTTGTTCATAGTGGAAGTGCACTTAGGCCCGTTTTAAACGTCGCATTTTACATGTGCCGAATCTAATGCAAATGAGATTCGGCTCATGTAAAATGCGACGTTTAAAACGGGCCTTAGCTATCAAGCTACAATCCGGGTCAAAAGACTTCGGGGCACTTGTCAAATTTTGGGCGAAAAGTAGAGAATCTACTGTACATGCTTACATCGTTATATGAGCGACGTGTGTTCTTCTTTCGCTGTCTTTTTCGCGCCCCTCCACCCCCCCCCCCCCCTTCCCCCAAGACAATGTTGAAACATGCCAGCGTTCGATGAATGGACCTTGGTTTCGGAGACCTTGAAAAATCAACATTGTAATGGGGGGAGGGGGAATGGTCCCAACAGTTTTGACCAGGATTGTAGTTCACAGGCACCGTACTTTTTTTTAATAATCCGAAAGAAACATTTCAAACTTAACAGAAACATGATTAAGAATCCCAACTGGAAGGAGGCAACCAGTTGGCCATTTACAAAGCGTGGTAGAGTTGAATCCCGGGATAACCGAAAACAAATCTAAACCAGAGGCCAGAACTGGATTTGAACCCGGGGCAACCGCATACAAACCCAACGCTCCAACCACTGAACCACGCCGTAATAAGGCAAGCATTCGTTACGTTACCTTGGGCCCAGGTTATAGGGGAAGTTACCTCCTGATGTTAGATCTGCAAAACCTTTAAGTATTATTTTGAAAATAAGATTCGCAAATGTAATAGGCCACTTAGGAAATACCATAATACTCTTTGTTTGTCCCCCCAAATTTTGCATAAGCATTGTTTGCAGTTTCTCTTGGGACTTACAATGGTCCCAAGAGAAAACAAAAACAATCCTTATGCAAAATTTAGGGGGACAAACAAAGAGTATTATGGTATTTTCCGAAGTGGGCTATATAAGCTCAATGGTGGACGATGGGTTGTTTCCTGTGCTCATCATAAATTTAGTGATTATTTCTTTCAATTTTATCATGACTGTATTTCTATTTTATTTTGTATTGACACTGTAATCAGTAAGGTTTCTATTCTATAAGAAGAATCGTCAAAGAGTCTGTAACTATGTGTGGGTTCAATGTAAACCGTCGTCCGTAGCCTACGAGAGACTGTTGTTGTCGCGGGTAACCAAGCAGGCTAGGAGGGCAATCTATTCTCCTTGATCTCCTTGGCAAACTGAATGTGGGCGTTTGGTCTGAAGGTTTAGCAAACGAACGTATGTACTTAGACAAGGTTTTCAGTAAGAAGTACAACTGCGAATTCGTTATACCTTTCAGAACGTAACAGTTTCATAACGTACCCCTGGGAGGTTTCTCTGGAATAGTGCTAATGAGGCGAAATTGTTAGATCTAAAGTAAGGCCTATTACGCTAAACCCTGACCCAAATATCAAACAATTGACATCCCGGTCGAAGACCTCAAGGTCTCTAATAACGACTAGAAAAGACAGGCACTGAGCTTGTTGGCATGGAAACCTTCTGGCAATGATACTGCTGAAGACAAAAATTTACCAAAAACATAATACATGCAGATAGATTGAGACGAGATGTTGAGTATTTTAGTGAGAGTTTGCTTCCACTGAAGCCAACGCCTTGCATGTATCGGTAGAAAAAAAAGCAATATGGTCGTGATTATTTTAAAACGAGATTTGATCTGTTAGAACTTACCCCTCAAGGAAAACAAACACTACTGCATGTGTCATCAAAATTTATTTATTAGAAGCATGTATTTAAGAATTTAAGAAATTACCGGTATAAATTTCCTGGGTGACAGAAAATAAAAGAATTGATTTCGCGATGTTATTTGTTACAATTTTCTCAGCTATAATTAAGCGTGGTAATTCCCGTAGACACCACAATTTCACATCTAAAATATCACCAATTCCCTTTGATAAAAATACCCGTTTCCGTCACATTCCCAATATTATGACAAATCGTGCCTTCACTTCACTGGGTCCCACTTTTGTCGGCAGGCAGGATTTTCGTATCGCTGGACCACGAATGAACAGTTTAAGCTTTGTTTGGTTTTTTATCAAAATCTAGCCAGATGTTGTTGGCAACGAGTGCGTTCCTGCAACGGACTTGCAATACTCCGTGACGCGCTCTCGATAGGGATTTTTTGTACTTCCATTCTTCCGCTTCGTCTTTGTATCACAATAAGAACTTGATTGATTCTGCCAGCCCAGATGTGAGGGGAAAATCCGGTGAGTCGTGGCTTGTAATGCTTGATACTAATCGCAGGAGATCCACTGTGTGCGAGAGAGGCACCGTACGACACACAAGCTTGCTGGGGTCCTATAGTCAAAATTCAAAGAAGAAAGAATTCAGCACTTTTGTGACCGAGATTCATTTTTAATCAAAATGGGGAGTAAAGTACCGTACTTACTCGGACAAGCACAGTGGCGCTTATTTTATTTTTCGCGCCTCAAGTGAGGCGCTTATTCGAGGGCGGCGCTTATTTAAAAATTGGACGCCACACAAATATTTCTGTACGGAGATAACAGAAACGTCACCATTTGACTCTTACGGCATTTTACTTAATGGACGAGGAGTACAATCACTTTGAACTGAAGAACATCTGTTTTGATGCAAAGAAATTCCTCATGCTGTGTCGGAGTTACTTTTTAGTGTTTTTTTTTTATTTGACGAAATTCCTCGCAAAGCGGCGGTTATTCGGGGCGGCGCATATTTGCTTTTTTGTCCCAAACGCAGCGCATATTCGAGCAAACACGGTAATCAGGTGGAAGTTAAGTAGAAAATTTAAACGGTCTGAACCCATGCAGGAGTCATTGAAATTTGAAGGACGAAGTAAGATCGTGCGGGCGACCGTTGTTGGTGACACTGAAATTCGTTTTGACAACCAGAGCGGAAGTCATCTTCAAATGTAAAGGCAGAGAGTTCCAAGATTTTACTACTCTAAAGATATACGGAAATTTTAGAGCATTAGTTCCTTGCATATTTAATTTTAAACGGGTTATTAGCATGTCTAAAATTATATTTAGAACTGTCAACTGTCACAAGATATCAAGTGAAGCTATGATCTTCGCAGTTATGAGCGCAATTTTTGCAATTGCGTAGAGAAGTCTGAAAAATTCAGGACTTCAACGGGGTTTGAACCCGTGACCTCGCGATTCCGGTGCGACGCTCTAACCAACTGAGCTATGAAGCCACTGACGTTGGGAGCTGGTCATTTGTGGGTTCCAATGGTCCCGTGAGGAATAAATCAATGATGAAATGGTATATATGAAATGAATCATATATGAACTGCGGATATGAAATCAAGTGAAGCTATGATCTTCGCAGTTATGAGCGCAATTTTTGCAATTGCGCAGAGAAGTCTGAAAAATTCAGGACTTCAACGGGGTTTGAACCCGTGACCTCGCGATTCCGGTGCGACGCTCTAACCAACTGAGCTATGAAGCCACTGACGTTGGGAGCTGGTCATTTGTGGGTTCCAATGGTCCCGTGAGGAATGAATCCATGATGAAATGGTATATATGAAATGAATCATAAATGAACTGCGGATATGAAATCAAGTGAAGCTATGATCTTCGCAGTTATGAGCGCAAGTTTTTGCAATTGCGTAGAGAAGTCTGAAAAATTCAGGACTTCAACGGGGTTTGAACCCGTGACCTCGCGATTCCGGTGCGACGCTTCACTTGCTTATTCGAGGAATTTCGTCTAACCAGGAAAACACTACAAATTGTTCCAAAACGACAAAGGAGTTCGCTCTCACCGCTGATATTTTCGCTCTCGTTATCATGAAACTCTCGGGTTTTTTTCACCGCGTGAATTTCTCTCGTAATTCTAGATTTACTATCAGTTTAGTATCAGTACATAGGAAAATTAACAGATAGAAAGTGTACCGTTGAATAAAAATATAGAAAAAGTAAATTCTTCTGGTTCAGTGTTT
>OX421455.1:12579616-12592116 GCA_949126865.1 Montipora capitata | reverse complement strand
TTCCCAGTAAGGTCCCGAGCAAGTGAGGTTAGTAAGTTGTTTATTATATGGCATCGTTTCTTTGAGCGACCGGACACTTCTCCACTTGGTGAATGTTCTTAATCTTCGTCTTCCATCAGTGAACTTTGAACGGTAACCATTTACAGGTAAAACTAAAAGTTTACTGTTCAGTTGAAAAAATGATATTCCGCTTTTTTTAAAACTTTGTGTGTTTCGATTAACTTGAATTTCCCGGGAGAGAGAAAAAATACGGAAACGGACCGTTTCCATGGTAATGCTCCGTACTGTAAAATCCTGACCAAAAACCAGCCAATCAGAGAGCTCCATCCAGCCTGAAAATTGCTTGCCATATAATAAGGAGTTATAACTTGGTGAAGTACGATCGTCTGGGTGGGGTAGGGACCTTTAGATTTAAGTGCGACGACCAGAACGAGTTCGACATTTGACTGCCTGTTTTTAGCGAAAATACTTAGAAATTTTATAACCTCGGCGATTAATCGTACTCTTTGTTAGCAGCATAGGTTCCTCAGATATTCTTATTGCTGATAACTGAGCCTTTTCCTGATCGAAAAGTGCCAAAACTGCTACATAGTTGGTGACTTGTTTAGGCACGACGACATTTTTGCAAAACCTCGTACTAAAATGACGACGGTATCACGCCAAAATGACACTGGTTTGTGCGCGCTCACTGTTGTTCTATGAGAAAATCTCGTACTCGTAGTCGTTTTCGTCCTAGAATCTAAGACTCTCTAGTGTAGACCAGAGAAGGACTGTTTTGGGTGACATTGACGGACGTTTCGACAACCTGAGCGGAAGTCATCCTCACCGTCAAACAGTCCTTCTCAGGATTGCACTCACCCGGAAGATTGTATTTCACTAAGTTATGAGCTTCAAAAACCATTTACTATAAGGAATTAAAGCAAGGAATCGATCATTTTGAGGTTATTCAGGGTCGTTTGGCATGAAAAGTTTGTTTCACGTAATCAGGTATGAAATTCAGTGGTATATATAAGAACGGTGTGGATGTTTGCAGAGAAAATTTGTTATCGGGAGCACACATGGTCCACATAATCCCAAATTTGGTCATTTGATGTCGTTGTCAGGACGCCGAGAACGGCAGAGAAATGTTCCAAAACTGATATAAAACACACGTGCACAACCATTGTTTTTACCCATTAAACCTACTTGTTTTGTTTCGTTATCGTTCGTCTTAAGCTATCTATTATGTCGAGTGTGACGCGGAATAAAATTGGGTGTCTATTTCTCCCTCACACCCCACCCCTCTTTTTGCGCCACGATAAAAGGACTGAGTTTTCGGACGCTAGAGTAAACCAATCTACAAAAAAACAATGAATCAATGAATATCGTTACTAACGAAGTACACACCTTTCGACAAAGCCGATCTTTGGGAGCTTTTCCAACCTATCAACGAACCAAAATACTGATGCGTAAAGTAAGCTCAAATACCATAATGGCTGAGCTAATCAAAACTCTAGAATTGCGTTATCCAATGATCTAGTTTTCAATAAAAAAAAGAGATATAATTTTTCAGGCTTCTCTTTCGTTATTGCTGAAGAAACGTTCACGACTGCGATGATCTTAATAAACACATTAACCCTTTTATTCCCAAGATCGAAACGTTCATTCTCCTAACTAGCACCTTGGATTTCTTTGTTGGGCAGTCATGAGAATTTGGAGTTCTATCAAGATCACACCTCTTAAACTGATAATATTGGCCATTCTCAATACCAATCTGACTGACGTTTCATTGAAATTTTGAAGAGAATTTACATACCAATCACTCTTGGGAGTCAAAGGGTTAACATATCCAGTCGGAGGTGAGAACCGGAAGAAGCCGCAGGCGAAACCAGACTCAACAAACTAACCACGCCGCCTTATTGGCGGGAGTCAGTGGCGTGTTTCTCTTAAGTCCCCAAAACTTTTCGGGCCCGAAAAGCAATTTGTAAAACTATGACCTGCTGCTTCTGCGAAAAAAAAAATTGGTCTTTAAACATGGTTTCGTGGCCAGTGAAAACGAAACAATTGCAAAGTTGCATGACTAGAAACGTTATCCTTTTGAAGGCACAAAGCGTTTTATGTAACCCGAAATACGCCCGAATAGTTTCGGGACTCTCGAGATTCCGTTGATTCCGAAGCCAAAATAGGTGAGAAACAAACAAGTAACTGGACAAAGGTTCTTTTAATTTCTATCACGGATTAGTGTCAAAAGCATGCACAGTAAACTGTAGATCCCAGAGGAACGGTATATTCTGATTGCTACAACTACAAACCTTCTCCATGAGCATAACGCTAGCAGATATTTTATCTTTTAAATATCTCTTCCATAATAAAACAGCCAGGCCTAAAAAGGAGACAATATTTAGTGACTTGTAAAAACTAGGAAGAGGATTTTGCGGGGTTTCAATAGATAGCTGAATTGAAAACAGTTTTGTAATATAAATGTAACTGAGACATACCATGTTGAAGGGTAGAAGAATGAATACATAGTAAATATTCCAATGCAAGAAATAATTTATTGGTTTCCTGGACGGAAAAGAGAAGTATTAGTCGATTAATAATGGTAATGGCTGAGTGGAGTACAATTCAGGGAGTCATCGGGCGAGTAATTTGAAATCTCGAGAACGATTACTTCCTCAATTGTACGACACGAAGTCCTTTCATCAATTAACCGTAACTATTAAAATACGAGAAGATGACGGAAGCAATTTTTTTACAGCTTAACCTGCTGAACTTTTCTTAATTTTTTTTTAATAGCTCTGGAAAAAGAAAAATGATCCAAGTACAACTAGCGAGCGCTTGATGACGCGTACAACTGTCCAATTACAAAGAGTCCTATTAATGCTGAAATCAGGGCTGTAAATAACCAATCACGTTCGAGAATTTTGTGATAGTTATGATTAAGCGTGTTCTTCGAGGAGGCAAGAAGGGCAACGTGCTTTATGCCGAATATGTTAGAGACTGAAGGAGGAGGGTTGTACTGTGAAAGGCGAACACGCGCGGAAGGAGAAACACTCGCGTAACGAAGGTTGTGCACGTAAAACAACGGAGACGAGCATGAAAAGAGAAATATAAGTGTGCGTCTCACAAGAAACACAGGAACTCTTGGTTGTACATTCTACTCTTTAATTCAGGGTGACTTTAGACTGTAACGCGAAAAATAGGTGCGCGAGAGAATGTCCGCGTGAAACAAGGGAGCGAGAACTTTGTCTCGCAAGCTTTTCAGTTGCTCCCCTATTCCGCATGCCCATCTTTGGCACTTTTTCCTTTTGCATCCCCCTTAACGGGCTGAACCAAAGAGTCCAAAAATCTCTTACTTCCTTGTTATTATTCCAGTAGGAAGCTGATTCCATTACACAGTAACTCCAAAGCACGTCTTGATTCAAACTGTGTGGGAACCTTAGTCTCAACTCGCTAAGACCTGAAAGAGAAAGACAAAGCGGAAAAACTCAGATAGTGAATATTCTGGTCTTACGAAGCTGCAAAGTTTATCATGCACTGCATGTCCACATTGTGGGGAGTTAACTCTTGAAAGTTGACGCCGGCGGTCTTAAGGAAAGAGAAGAGATTAAAAAATATTCACAGAGGTTTCATAGGAAACAATACTACTTGGAACTCAATTTTGTAGTTTAGAGAACTGCTCTGGATTGGTTGGCAGCTCTTACAACCAAACACTATAGATTGATTTGCCATCATGATCTGCGAGTAAATGGTCAACACTAATTCCCTTGCCTTGAAAACAAACAAACTTTAAATTTAAATGTAATTTTTAAAAAAGGAGCAACAAACCTTCCAGTTCGGTTTGTAATTCCGGTTCCGGTTCAATTTCAGGTTGATCTTCAATCCCAGTCTCACTCTGCATTTGACTTTCCACTTTACTTAGTGCGCGAGCGCGCGGTGTCCCCAAGTGTGTGGCTGGGATGTTTAACTTGGTGATGAATCTTGATAGTACTTTGGAGGCTGCACCCGGTCCGGAACTCAAGAAGCCTTCAAGGGAAAAAAGGTGGAAAACGGCAGGGTTGCTTTTATCTACCACGCTTATATTTTCTTAAACGTATTGACCGAATGCAAAAAGTCCCGCTGATGAATCATCGTTTTTGTGCTCATTAGCCTCACAAGTCTCGCTAACTCGTATAAAATTACGGAATTTCCCTCGCAAATAACGAAAGTTAAGGTTCACATTGCAAAGAGGTTGACAATCACACAAAGCAAATATAGTTTGATAGAAAATACTACACAGGAATTTCGATTCTTGGGTTTCACTCACGTGATCAACAGCCATGTTTTTCAACGAAAACAAAAGAATACGTTAGCATAATAATAGCTTTCAATTCCCGGAGGATTGGATCGGGACACCAATATGGCCGCCATTTCATTGTTTGGGGACACCAACATGGCGGCCGTGACGTCATGTGAAATCCAAGAACACGTGGGGTCTTTCCTTTCCCTTTTTTAAGGAGGCTCAAACTAGTTTTAAGACTTTCATCAAAAGTAAACTATTTGGAAGAACCCAACGGTTTCACGTACCGGCAAAAATTATGGTACCAAATGAAACACTAGTAATTGCTTAACAAGATGCTATGACTTAATATGCTACCATGGCAGCAAAAAACCTATCTAAAAACGTCATATCTTTTGTCTTTAAAAACGCTTCGATCTCAAAAACGAACTCGGTGACCGACATTTTTTGCTGAGAAGTGATTAGCAGGCTAAGATGAAACTCTCGGCAAAGTTATAAAAGAATTCTCTAGAGGGGATTCAGAGCCACGTTACATTTTCCAGTCGTTCTCCGCACATTACGAAATTCAAGCACGATTTGATATTTTTCTTAAAAAGGGTTAGTAAAGATTTTTTTGACAAAGAAAATTTGAAGTTTCGTAACTCATACGGCCGGGGATAAACTTGAACTTGACCAGCCCCCAGTCGACAAGATAGCTCAGTTGGACGAGCAAGTGCAACGAAATCGCACGGTCCTGGGGTCGAATCCCGATCACGCCTGAATTTATATAAGTTGCTTGTCTAACAGCAATGAGCTCTAAAATTTTCATTTCCAAAAAGTTAGTGTGGATTTAAGGATCACAATTTCTTTGAACCATACAAATATCTCTTAATTGCGAACTTCACCCTTGAGCTTGAAGCAATAAAATGCTGTTATCCATGAAAAAGGTGATAGCCTTAATCGCTATTGATATTCAGCCCTTGTCCCCTAAACGTTCCAACATGGCGCGATTGTATGACTTACTTACCAACAACAGAAAGTCCAATTGAACCACTGTTGTCAGCCGCGCATGTCTCGATAGCACTCCTTGTTGCTAGGTTAGCAATAAAGCCTGCCAGAGCCTGCAAATCCGTCAGCTGACATACCAGTAGATTCCAACGTTCTATCTCTACAGATACTGATATCCAGTCGCCCGCAGCCAACTCCTCCCTTTCAGCTTCTTCGTCTTCATCCTACAGCAAAGAAAAAATTCACATGAACAACGCTGGTGTCACGAAAGCAGCGGTTTGCATTGCGTGTCGTGTAACCAAAACCACAGTAATCACTTTGGCCAATCACAAGCGAGAAAGACTATCCAATTAGCCAATCATAACGCGAAGCAAATTCACGCAACCGGCGATAAAAGCGGGAAAACGTGAGGGTGCTTTTACTTTTGCTTGATTGGTTGTGATTTTACAGCCAATTACAACCAAGAATATCATACTTTCAAAACTCGAGCCTTTCTAAGTTTTACCTCAACTTTTCTGGATGCAGTGCTGATTTCCATGGCCACAGCTCGGCACACAGCAGCCAGCGACAGAGCGCGCCTGGTAGCAGTAGACTGGGCCAGCGCGTGACGTATATTCTCCCACCATGGCGATACAGCATTGTCATGCCCATGTGATGACGAAATCTCACTTGTTAACGCTCCTGCAAAATGTCAAGGGGAAATGACCTCAACTAAATGTTTAATTCGCTGTCCTAATTTACGACAACAAATGTGGCCTGCAGGCGTATTTTAGCGAGCGTTAGATATATTCCGATCCAGAGGAGGAATGAATAGTATCCCAGATGTCTCTCGTCCCAACGGGAAAAGCAAATGGCGTACTCTGTTGATGAAATACACGATCTTCTTCGTGATTATTTCGTAGGTTTTGTCCATTACAATGGTGAGTCATTTGCGCCTGTCAATAGACCGAATGCATAAATAGCGGCCAAAAAATACTTTTGTTTATGTGCTAATTAGACTCACTAGCCTCGCTCCCAAGCAACATTTCTTTTGTATTTTGTCCATGCAAACGAGGCTAGTGAGGCTAATTAGCACATAAACAAAAGAATATTTTTTTGGCCGCCATTTATGCATTCGGTCTATACTTCATCACTTCGTATTTAATTTCTGATATTTATTAATCAAGATTGAAGGAAAACTACTCATATTTTGATAATTCAAAATGTGGTTGTTTCGCAATGTGATTACTGACCCGAAGAGAGGTCACGAATAAAGTTATTTACACAGTTCCAAATATGGACTTCACTTATGCAGATCGATGGTGAAACGATATTTTGGGCGGAGTCGAAGATTTTATCAAAATACACCAGTTTAATGAGCCCGCAAGTGGCACTTGTGATCAGGCATCTTTGATCATTTCATCTGAAAGCGATCGCACAAACGCGGAATTCAGGTTTAATTCACTCTTCTTTCATTCCCTATGTTGAACGAAGGAATAATTAATTCGAACCAGCAAGGCAGAAGTACACATCCACAGATCGACTCTCAACAACATCGGGTATTACGCATCGTTCGCTCAAGCACTCGATGTAGCTCATATGAGCTTTCCTACATTTCAATGTAGCACACGTAAATCATTCAACTTGACACCAAATTTTTCTTCCGACTCGCAATGCTTAAGGTGGCTCAAGCCATTTTAAACACTTTCAAGAGACCTTGTTATTAGAAGGATTGATACTACAGCACTTCATCATGTAACAGCAAAGTTGAGGTATCATGTGAAACATCAATTATTCCTGAACAAGATGCAGAGTCATTCTTGTGACGTAATAAGTTACAACAGGAAAGCCTTGCAAAAACACCATATATTTTGGCTTTAGTTGCACATCGGTGACCCCAATTTTTTTATTGCACAAAAGTGATCAGCAGGCCACGCTAAAACTCTCTGCAAAGTTTAAAAAAATCCCGTGGAGCGGATTCAGAGCTACCCTAAAGTGCCCATAACCCCAGAATATTTTTTTCGCTAAAATGAATCTTTGCACCTGTTCGAAACGCATTGCGGCTATTTTTTCCTTTTTCTAACAAATCCTGCCATTTTATAGGCTTCGAAAGTTCCGAAAATCCAAGCATCTTTTGTTCACGACCGAGTTAGAAGGGGAGTGGGTCTATTCCTGTTTTTACGTCACAAACTGATTTACATTACATTAACTCTTTGTAAAAATGCATGCAAAGTAGATTATGACGTAAAAACATGAATAGACCCACTCCCCTTCTGACTCGGTAGTGAACAAAAGATGCTTGGATTTTCGCAACTTTCGAAGCCTATAAAATGGCAGGATTTGTTAGAAAAAGGAAAAAATGGCCGAAATGCGTCTCGAACAGGTGCAACGATTCATTTTAGCGAAAAAATATATATTTTGGGGTTATGGGCACTTTAAATTTTCAAATACTTTAAGGTGGCTCTGAATCCGCTCCACATATTTTTTTTTAAACTTTGCAGAACGTTTCATTCTGGCATGTTGATTACATTTCAGAAATAAAAAATGGGGTCACCGATATCGTTTTTGAGATATGAGCCAAAATATGGGGTGTTTTTGCAGGGCTTTCCTGTTGCCACGGTAACATTTTACGTCACCAAAATGACGGAATCTTTTTCAGCAATAATTAACATTGCTGTTAAGTGGTAAAGTGTTGTAGGGTCACTCCTTCTAATAAGAACGTTTCTTTCAAGTGTGGAAACTGGTTTGAGCCACCTGAAGAGCCGAAGCCTTGACACATCGACACCAAGGTCTGTTTGTAAACACAAAAAGATAGTCTCCATCACTGCTCACCTCTGTTGTGGCTGGAAGATACTGATTACGTCACGATTTCAGTTGATAATATAAAAGGAATTGCTTTGCATTATGGGATACTATTCATTCCTCCTCTGATTCCGATCGATTGTTTTGGTCGCCATCTTGGATAAGCGAGCGAGTAGCAGTGAGAAGGGGGGGGGGGGGGGGGGGGGGGGTGGACACACCTACCACCACGTTCGTGCACTTCTTGTACTCGCTCCATGCTTTCCTCGATTCTGCCAATCCAATATGGCGACCAAACCACTTGATTAGAATATATCTAGCAAGCTCTCCCTAATATAAACTTGCTATGCAGGTTACAGCTAATGGTCCTTTACTGACAGCATATTACTTCTTTAGCAACAAGGGAAGAGAATGCATAAGCGTCCAAAAATTCCAAGATCCATTTTTCACAACTTCCAAAGGAAGGTATTTGTTAGAGTGTAATTGCCAACGAGCAAGCCGAGCGAAGACGCGAGGCTTGCGAGGCGGCCAGCTTAATGCCGCGAAAAGTATTGCAGCAGGCAGAGAAATTCTCGAACGTGCTGTAAAAAGTGTAATGTAAATGTATGGAGTTTAATGTAAGGTTCCCTGGAGATTTTAGTAGGGACCAATAAAAGCGCGTGTTTTGATGTGATGTCATTAGACAAACTTGCATGACGTGCGCGACTATTGATAATCGTGTGTTCGGAGGTGAGTGAAAACACATTTTTTCCCAGTTCCCTGAGCATTGTGTTGTGTACACTTGCTTTGAGTGTTCTTTAGTATTTATTTTCGAACCATAGTGTTCTATATTGAGTGAACGAGCTCAAAACTAAACCGGCGTACGTGTTCTTATCGGCCGCTGTTGTCAATTTCGGATTTCGGCCCGCGAGTAGAGCAGTTTGTTTTTGGTTTTGTAACCACTGAGTTGTGAACAATTTAACTTAATTTTCAAAGGAAACATGTCTGCAAAGTACACAATTCAACGATCAATTTGACCCATAATTCATGGCTGTATCTTGCAAAATAAATATTCTACAAGTGAAACAACTTTTATGTGCGAGAGAGTCTGATTTCCCGTTACATGTTTCACACACGGGAAAGTCTGAAAACGCTTTGCCGGGCGATTTTTTACATGGCACTGATTTTATTCTACTTAACGTTTTATTGTATAATCCTGTTAAAATTACGACCGTTCAAAAATTACAGCAGTACTTTCCATATTATCGCAAAATACGTTGTTGGCGATACAAAGTGTGCAATTTCTATTATTGTATTATTGTTAATTAGATAAGTTGACTAACTATGTATTATAGTAGTGACTGTTTCGTTGGCACTTAGCGATAGCTATTACTAGTTTAGAGTGCCATAATGTTTCCCTGCTAGCAGAGGTCGTCTTTCTTTTGCTTTCGCTGGGCTGACGAGTTCGGATAAGGGCCAATTTACACGATACAATTTCTCACGACAGGCCTACGACATGACTAACGATTGTCGCAGCGTTTTAAAACATGTTTTAAAATGCTACGACATTTTTTCTGACGTACACAACAATCGTAAATCATGTCGTGGGCCTGTCGTAAGCAGTTGTCGCATGCGACAAAGTCGTACCGTGTAAATCGGCCCTAAGAGACCTCTACCATGTGTCGAAACTCACTTTGCTCAAACCGCTGTCCACAACCTTGGACGGCACTCTTCAAGCAGACTACTCCATGACATTTTTGCCTACCCTAACCAGAAGGTCATGAATTCTCGGTCCTTAAGTGGGCCCATTTCTATTGCTAGGGCTAACGCTCAAATGAACTGCAAGGGAATAAAGATAGCACTCAAAATTCACTAAGAGATAGTTTTGTTGAAATATAACTGCTACACGGCGTACTTTTGAAAAAACGTAGCCTTCTTAAACGGGGGTTAAGCAGGCGTTTCCTAGCTAACTTTTTATTCGCATTGGCTGACATTCGCATGTGCTGTAGACGGCGAGACCTTGTTGGACATCGCAATCGTAGTGAACGAAGAGAAGAAATGCAAGGTAAGCCAGTAAGCAGGAGTAGCGCAAGATCATTCCAGACAAGATTGCAATACTATAGCTTACCTGTAAATGAGCTTAATGTTGATATAAGTGAGTGAAGTAGGAACATGGTTCTCACAGCGTCACAACATGGTTCTGAGTCCAGGAGCCAGCCAGATATCAAGAGATTCTAAGAATGGAAGGATGATTCATGAGACGGTTCGCATAAAGAAGATCACAGATAAACTGTTAAACTGTTCACCGCATTCCTACTCGCTATTTATTTATGGAGAATTTAATGTTCTGTTGATTGGGCAAAAAAAAAAATGAATAAAATATAGGTACTCGATGGATTGATTGATTGATAAATTCATTGATAGAGTGATTAATTAATTGACTAAGTACTGACTGACCAAATCACTTACTGACTGTCTCACTCTTTGACTAAGTGATAGACTGACTGACAACTCATCGACTGATTGACTCAATCATTCAATGACTGACTGACTTAGTGACTACGGAGTCACTGATGGACTGTCCCACCGACAAACTGACTGACTCACTTAAAGGGGCAGTTTCACAACAGTTTTGCGCATGTCCAAGCTTTGGTGCTAGCAGTTGTAAATTTTGCGGTTTCTTACCAAACCAGATGATGTCCATTAATCACAGAGAGTATTAAAGCAAATACACTGAATGACTGAGGCCTAAATTTGGTGGAAGGTACTGCGGGTGTACACAGAAAATATTAAATTTGGTCTAATTTAGTTTTGTCCATCGAATTTATTGTACGGGTCGAACATTTTATTCTACGCACGAGTTATCCATTCGCCTGCAGTGTGTTTATAACACAAAGGAAATGATTGCAAAAGTAATTCCAATGAGTAATTCCACTTCTATGGCATTTTTTCCGTTTCCTGCATTCAGTGCTTTCTATTGTTTTAATAACAATGGAATTAAATTGGCTGACGTGACAATTTGCCCATGCGCAGAGACGTGAAACTCTCCCTTTAAGCCTCATTCTCTTCACCAGAGCCTTGGATCGACACAAGGCTCTGGGAAACTCCATCTAGCAGAACATGCGCCGTAGGGTTCTTGTAGCCAAAAATTGGCTATTTGAACCTTACAGCGCCTGCTCACTCCTCGTGCTAACATGAATGCACCAATTAGGGAAGCTTTTGATTGTTCTTCAAGAAAACCAATGAGAAGACAGTTTGTTTCAAGGTTCCCCAGAGCTCTTCTCTCCCTCAGTCAAGAGAAGAGCTCTGGGGTCGAGATTGTTTAAGCCTATGCAAACTTACCATTAAATGTCGTGGATCGATGCCAGATGAATCAAGTGGAATTGCCAGTCTCCCCGCTGAACATTGCCCTGACAAGCACATCTAAGGGAATGGCAAATTCAAACGACAATATTAGGACCGAAAAATTGAAGAACTAATAAAGATATTCAAAAAAAGACAACAAAAATATACGCTGCACATACCTTAAAAAGAAAGCTCGCTGCAAAAAAGATCGATAATGAAGCAAATTTAGAACCAAATAATTTAGAGGACTGAGGCTGTTTGTTCAAAAGCGGTTTAACGCTAATCCAAGATTAATAATTAACCAATGAGTTCATTTCTCGTCTCCCAAATGTTGTTCAACGCTGATATTCGGCTGAATTAGAGGAGGTCAATCTTGTAAAACAAAAATACACAACAGAAACATTTGCCCAAAGGATGAAGAAATGAAACCAAAGTTTACGCTTTTCCTGGATTAAGTTAATCGACTTTCGAACAACGGGCCCTGATCAACAACAAATACCACAGATATTCACAAATTTTCGTTTGTTATTGCACAATCTTAGTTTACATACAGACAAGTTGCATATTTGGCTGGCTGAAAGTTTAAGCAGGGCTTGATAAGGTAGAAGAAAACAGCGGGACGGACTAGTTTCAATTACTGTAATTGCCATCGCTACCTCGCACGGAGTGTGCAGATAAATCCCTCGGTACCACAGGTCACCCAAGTTCGGGAATGAAAAAGCATAGATCACCCCAAATAAAAAGATTTTTATGGTAGTAACAGCAGAAGATCCTAGAAGACTGTTGCACGCCCAGATTCTTAATTGAAAAGCAAAAAAAAAAAAAAAAAAAAAAAAAAAGCTTGCCCCTTATCGTTATGCGGTATCGACCCATCCCTTGTAGTTATTTTGCTGATTTAACGGGATTAAGCGGGTTTTTGTATCCGGTTTCTAATCGTTGCATCCTATGGAACACACCACGACAAAAGGTTGGGCTTTTTAATTGAGAGTTTGCGCGTTCAATTGTCATTGACCAAGAAGACGCCTGAAACAAAATTGAACGAAATCTGACCCAATGAACGAATACTTGCACAATCAAGCCAGCGGTAAGCTCGTCGAGATTGCGAGTTGGTTTTTTTAATCCTGCAAAAGTCGAGGGTTATAAAAGAAAAAGT
>OX421455.1:12532116-12574616 GCA_949126865.1 Montipora capitata | reverse complement strand
TGATTTTGCGGAGGAATGCATGAGGAATGAAAACCACCAAAACATTGCCAGAGCAGAGCGAGAATGCAGAGGACAAGAAATTTACAGTACATGAAAATGAAAAGACACATTAAAAGTACTGTATCCTTAAGTGTTTCATACCTGGACATAACTTTGTTTTGTCCAAAATTGCTGAGATGTGTTTCAAAAGATGTAAATCTCGGACTCTTTTACTATGCTTGTCACTAATGAAAAAGAAAGGGTGGATTATTTCCCCTGGCATAATTAATGCAAACTTGCGAAGATCTGATACAGCTAAGAAGGCAGCTTGGCCCACTTGTTGGAAAGCTGAATTTGAAGGTGGATGCTTTCAACTAGTTTCAAAACCTACTCTCTATCGTATAATCTACTATTGACTATAATCTACCTTTTACATGTAATAAATTTATTTAATAATTAACAATGTTCTTCCTCCTCAACCAAATGATCATCTTCTCCAAAATGCTGCTGTGCTTATTTTAACAGTTACTATGAATCAACACACAGTATCACGAGCTTTGTAAACAAATTCTTGGAACCCAGTGAGCCTAAAGGTGAAGATTTTTGAGAAACACTTCTTTTTCTTTAACCTTCAACCTTGGAAATTGTGGGTGCTTACCAGTCACCGAAAAACTCTCCAAATTTTGGCTATGAGTCAAATGGAAAGATACCCCTAGGCTTGGTCTGACCAGAATATTTGAGGGTCTATTACAGGGGATCGCACAATCCGCAAATCGCCTTATTTTGTTCTTTTTAGACCGAGAAGCGCTTCCTTTTCATCCTTGCAACCGCAACTGCCGTTATGGCTTCTGAGACCGCAACCTGTTTTCGCTTTCTCTTTCAGACCGAAACCGACTTTACGGCCGAATGAGAATCACAATAATCAATCTTAGCACATTGTTTCTCATCACGAAGACCACGAGATCTTGAGAATAAAACAACAAAATATCTTTTTCTAGGTCGTTTCAAATAACCTGTGAGCAAAAAGTCTTGACATCTAATGAGAAGTTCACAAACACAAAGACTGCACATTGTTTTTTTTTACGATGGACTAAAGCCAAGTTTGGAATATCTCCTATAAACCTTTTCGAAAAACAAACCATCAAACACGGAAAAACATGTGAATATGTTATGATTTTCCGCAACCGAGCAGTAATGTTTGAACTGCAAACCGCCACAAAAAAACGACTGAAACCGTAGACCGACACTCAAAATGGGCTTAAGCCGCCAGACTGCCAGAGTAAAATAGATCTTCAACATTTGGGATCACCTTAACAGATGGTGTTGAATGACAGGTCACACTAGCGAACTAAAATATCACATTCCATTTGAGCAAATTGTTTATCCCATTGTCTAATGCCCAGAACACATTTACATGACTTCCTGTTTAACTTGAAAATTATGCACACAAAAAAGACGGAGACTATCCAGTAAACCAATGAAAACTCGAACTAATTACACTTAGCCGACACAAAGAGTGGGGAAATGTGCACGCGCGAGCCACGATTGGTTTTGGTTTCACTTCTGATTGGTTGACAAAGTGGCACGAGAACTTTGAACCAATCTCTGAGTGAAGTAATGCAAAACCAAAAAAATTCGCTAATTACTTTCGACACTCAATTGAAAATCGCTCCATCAGCTTAAATACTGTACCATCCCACGAAGTGTAGTCTCCCTCACAGCCGCTTTTAGTGTCGTCTCACAATGCTTCTCTCCTCAAACTGACGACACTAAAAACGGCTGCGGGAAGACTAGCCAAAGTGGAGTGTGGGAAGTACATGTAAGATTGGATGTGAGATTGGTTACCGCAAACTTATCAATAGGCTATCTGGGGTTTTTTACCTCATATCTAATGTGTGATCATAGTACATGTAATTCGTAAAATAATTATTGAATAATTAACAATTATTCCATGAGCGCGCGTTGGATATGAGATGATAGATAGCCAACGAGGCGCGTAGCGCCGAGTTGGCTATAATCATCTCATACCCAACAAGCGCGAGTGGAATAATTGTTTTATTAAAAACGCCCGCAAAATATAGAAAACTAGACTACAATAAAAATAAAAGGGCCCAAAAAATCACGCATATGCTTGCCGTGTTTGTCGATCATGGTATAATGGCTCATAACCCATGATGGCTTAGCCAATCAAAACTCTCGAACTGCATTCTCCAATGATCCAGTTTTTAATAAAAAGTGGTATAATTAGTGGGAAATAAATGCCTGACTCTAATTAGTGATGTGGAGCTACTTTTTATGTGTTACCATGATTCTTTTCATAAAATTTAACAAATCGAAAGTTTTGCAGCGCTGTCTGTACTCTTATCGACAACGATATTCGTCATCACAGTGGTCAAAATGTTGCGGTACACAGCAAATGACACAAAGAAAGAGCAAGCGTTGTCTACAGCTTTCTCGCAATATAATTGGTTTATTTCCCAAAATGAGCATTCCTGATTGGCTATTACATTGCGTGGCAAATTGACGCGAGCATGACGCGAGCAGCGTTGTCTAGACTCTTATCGACAACAGCAAATTAGCCAATCAGATTGCAAGATTACAAGCAATTGTGGTAAAAATAATATTGAATTAACTCTCTTGCCTTTGCTTACTCGTATTGCAGCAATGAAAAAAATTGCTGTGCTGTGCCATCAGTACGTAACTTGTTGCGACTCTAGAACCAGGGGAGCTTTCAACTTGGCATGGGTCCAATTATTAAAAGATAACAGCACTAACCTCAGAGCACAGTGGAATGGTACCAAGAATGTCTTTAGGGTTCCATCACCTTGGATCAAAGTGCAGTTCAATGTGTGCTGTGGGGATGCCTGGCCTTGCTTGACCACATGACCAAGTCCCATAATTCCATGGCCAGCATACAAGAGCCTTAAAATAAAATTAGAAAGAGTCAAACTCAGTCAGTGACCAAATGAACATGACACAAATGAAGTTTAAAATTAATGTAATTTAATGGAGTTAACCCATTACGAGAGCACTTACGTGCCAGTTATATTTAGCAGCTTTGTTGGCTTGTGTGCTGTAGGGTGTTACCGTAGTATTGTGGTTGTGAAGCTTGAAAAGCATGTTTGTAGAGCATTTTTAGGGGTTGTTTCCCCTTCTCAGAGATTCCAACCCTCCCGATTTGATCAGGAGTCTCCCAATTTAATGTGTCGTCTTCTGCTCTCTAAAATTGCTTATCTTAAGTTTGTTTTTTTTTTGCGATCTGTTACGTCCTATAATATCTCGCCCAGTCTCTCCACTGAGCACCCCGTGTTGTGCAAACTCATAAGACAAGCAGTCTTACTCCATTTAGCAGTTCCCAAAATGGCTAATACTTCAGTGGTAAGAATAAAGACCTTATAGAATACCACAAAATTGATGTTAAAATGCAGGAAATGCCACTTGAGAGAAACTAACTTTGCAAAATTTCCTGGGAAGGATACCCTCCCCTTCCTACAGGCTCACGCCTTAAGCGCTCGTGTGAGCACCTTTGGCGCTGAAAAATACTCCCAATTTTCTTTTGAAAGAGGTTATAATCTCTCCTTTTTCCCCTTTTTCCACTTTTGTTTTTGGAGTGATCAGTTTCAGACCTTGCATGCCGCATGGCAGGGTTGCCAGCTGGCTTTCCCAGCCACAGGAACTGACTGCAAACAGTGCAAGCTTCTGGATGTTGCAGGCATCTTACTTTAGTGACAGAGTTGTTAAGGGCGGCGCCTGCTATTGTTATTGCGCTATTGTTATTGCGCATCTCGAGATACTCGGGTTTCCTATCGGTGATGCTTACTAATACAGCGGTATTTTTGCGCGGTTTAAAACTCTCCGGAGAAAGTAGATCTTAGAAAGTACTTCTGGTATCCAAAAAGAAAATTTGGGGTGACCATGCATTTTTGAGAGATAATTAAGCTTCAATTTGTGAAAGAACGCCATACATTTCTTTGTATTTTAAAGCATGTTACAAATATTATTCATCAAATATCTTTGAAAAATGCGTGGTTACCCCCTATTTTCTTTTTGGATTTGAATAACACTTGTTAAGATCTACGTTTCCTGCATAATCATAAACCGGGGCAGAAATACCTTTGAATTAGTGGGCACCGTCCTTAACACTGACATAAAAGAAATGCGCTTTTTTTTTCAGATATGAGGTACATCTCTAAATCAAAACAATTTCTCCAACTAAAATTTTGCACCTCAGGATAGAACTTGCAAATATTTACAAAATTAATTCTAGCTGATATCCGTTGAAGGGTATAGACTAGCTGTTCAAAATAAAGACAATGAGCCAACAAGTAAAATATGTTTTGTTAGGCTAATAATGATCCACACAAAAAGGATGTTTATTTAAAGTTCTTATTAATAACTGTTTGGCTATGGTTTGTGGGCATTTGATGAACCAAGCAATTATCATAAAAACGAAGGCGCTATTTCAAACGCTATCCTGTATCGTTCTTTAACAATAAAAACTCTGTCCTTTTCTTTTGTTCGCCAAGTCAGTAAGTGATTACAGTGGAATTATAAAATCAATACCGGGGAAGTAATAATTATTCTTATTGATTTTAAATTCCATTGTATTTTATTTAAATATTAACTTTAATGCAACTTTGGTCTTTGCAGAGAAGTATTGTGTAACTTAAATCATACAACACAAGACCAGCTCCGACACGTTACCATCAACCTTCAGTACTCACTGACCTGCAGTCTTTTCCAACATTAAAGGCTGCAACACGAGGACCTTGCTCTGTTCTCCAGATCTAAGTTTTCATTAATGATAACAATAAATACTTTGTAATCATTACAATGATGATGCAACTACCTAAAATAATGTCACCAAAATTTTATGGCCAAAATTAAACAGATGGACTTTATTTTGCGCATTTCTAAATATCGAGCTCTCCAGTGTCCGTCCCCTTTCCTACATGTATGCCTCTTGTAGAATATAACTTACATGTATGGGGAAATAGACTGCTTAAAAATAATGTTATTTATCGCAGTCTGTAAAAGCTTGACTAAAAATTTGACCATGATGTCTCAAGTGAACTTGTCTAACCCATTGACTCCTCAAACGCCCAAGGACACCCCCACCCAGTTGACGAGTCAAATTGTTAGGCGTTAGACAGAGTAAAATCTATTAAGTCTTCACTCCCAGGAGTCAATTGGGTTAAACCTCCAATATAAGTACATGTATGAAAAAAAAATGAAAAAAAGAAAAGAGAAATTTACCTCTAAAATTCCCCTTTTAGTGGCATAAATGACAAGAAAAAGAGCAGTTCTTGGGGATGTCTTGGGCTTCTCTGCATCCTGATGATTCTCTTCTGTTACCATAACCCAACCACATTCAGCATCACGGTAACCTAAAAATAAATAGAATAACTAAATGATTTACCGGTATACTGGTAACTAAAAAAAGTACAGTAGTTCAAGTGTTTCTTTGCATTCTTATTCTCAGCTCAATGGCAAGATCCACTTCAAAGTTTGCTTGCTGTGGACACTGCTCTAAAATAAGAATACATCACCAATCTTAATAAGGTTTGCTGTGGGCTGCGGAATGGTCATAATTATTATGGTTTGTTGAGTTACATGATTTCAAGTCTATTCCTAGCATAAGTCAGTTTTAAGCCTGCCATCAAGGCACAAGTCAAGTACAAATGAAAGTACCGAGTCTTGTCCTTTTTGTAAAATTTTAGAGTTTTTGTTACAGAAATAGGTCTAGTTTTGAAAACGTTCGCCAAAATATGTGGAGTACCATATTATACAGATTGCTTACTCAGAGTGTGAACCTAGTAGTATAAAACACAGACTACACTGCAAAAAAGTTAGAGTTTCATATTCATAAAAAAACAGACTGCACCAACAAAAATCGAAGACATCCAGAGAATAAAACAGTTTAACCTTTGAATAAAATGTAACTAATTACTCACTCAAGCCTCACGAGATTTTAACGCTTAAACTGGCTAAAGATCATTGCCTTCACTCCAAAAGAGCAAATAAAATGGCAGCCGCTAGTAAATAATGTTCTTTTTTTACACTAGTCAAGTGTTCTTTCATTATTCTCAATAATTTTTATTATTACCTTTCCATAACCTAACAACTATTGCCTTCTTTGCATCTAATAGCATTACACGTCCAAAGTCATCTGTGGTCACTGCTAGACGGCCATTTGGTGCTAGTGTGATACTGTTGCCATGCCGACGAGTATCAGGTAAACCAAACCTAAATTTCAAGTAGACCAGGCATATAAGACCAAGATGTAAGAACTCACGTCTTAGTTAAGGACGGTGCCACCTAATAAGAAGAAATTTTTCCCTGGGGTATGACTATGCAGAAAAGTAGATCTTAGTTTGGGTTATCGGAATGTGAAATGGAAATAGGGGGTAACCATAAATTTTTCAGAGACAATAACGTTTGATTTTTGCTTAAACAAAGAAATGCAAGTCTTTTCACAGTTGTTATTGGCACAAACATTTACTTGCATTAAAACAACAGGAAAGTCAAAGATCTTTAAAATAAATGTGTTTTTCATCACAAAAACGTGACCACAGAGCCATTCTTGAGCCTGACAGCCCTCCTCTGTAACCAATGAAAAGCGCCCTTTATCAATTTTTCACAGCCCCAAAAATTAAAATGTAGGGGTCACCACGCAATTTTAAAAGTTAAATTGGTTTTTTCCCCGTTTTGTGGATTGATTTTTGGAATTTTGTCACGTTACTCCCCTCCCCGGTGAATAAAGACATTTGCACCTGTTTTTGTGGTGCACTCTGAGATACTCGCAAAGGCACAAGCACACAAAGAAGAAACTCTTACTTTTTGAATGGATATTTCCTTGCTTCTTTGGATCTCTTTTCGCAAGTGGCTCTTAAGTGACCAGAGTAATGTTGCAAGGTTATTTGGAAAGAGAAATCTACCTGGTTTTTGTTGTACACTCTAATGGAATCCATCCCATACACGCTGACGTGATCACCAAGCATCATGTACTTGCATTGTCAATCGTTTCTTGTAGTGAGCATATTCGCCTTTGTAGGCCTTTGGAAGTCCATTAAAATTCGTTAACTAATTTTTGTTCTGTTCTTTCACCTGTTAATGGACGCCCCTCGTTCTTTGTTCTAATTTTTGTCGGACTTGGAGGCTGGCCAATTGACAAAACAAAAGCAAATACTTGCCTCAGATCATGCTTCATGGTAATTTTTTGAACAGTAATAATTATTGCACTGAAATATTATTGTTCCCAGACCCTGCGTGGTTGTCTTCGAAGAATTTACTACATTTTATTTTGCTTTTTCTTAAGTTCGACGATAAGTAATCCTGTTTCACTGTGGTGGACCTAAAGATGGCTCCACTGAAATTATTATTCTTTTGCACCTCTTTCTCTCGCTCCAATAGATCATTGTTTCTAGCTTTTCCAATATGTCGTTGTGAAAACTGTTCCATTTCGTTGGTCATTAAATATTTTGCTACAAGAGACATGTGTTTCGCACTGCAACCGAATAAATCTTCCAAGGCATTTGGATGAAAAATATTTAACTTAAAAATATAAAATCAGCATGTGACAAAATGATTGTGTGATGCGCAGAACAAATGTGCAATGACAATAGGTGGCATCGTCCTTAAATCATTATTTCTTTTTCCTTTGAGATGCCATTTTCCTGCACATGCTGTTGACCACTTTCTTACTCTTAGTTTATTTAATAATGGAGGGTCCCTAATAGGGCTTTCGGGATCTGAGATTTGGCCTTTTAGGAGCCAGGGATTCGGGATTTTAAGAAATATGGGAGCAAAGTACTGGATTTAATGTTATTACGAAGAGGAGGAGGTGGAGGCAGTGTGGTCCAGTGGTTAGGGCGTTGGGTTTGCATGCGGCTGCTCCGGGTTCAAATCCCGCTCTAACCTCTGGCTTGGATTTGTTTCCGGTTGTCCCAGAATCAACTCCACCACACTTTGTAAATAGCCAACTGGTTGCCTCCCGCCAGTTGGGGTTCTTAATAATGTTTCTGTTAAGTTTGAATTGTTACTTTCACCTTGTTAACAGTGGAGTGCCTGTAAACTAGCTTGATAGCTAAGTGTACTTCCACTATAAAGAAAGCATTTTTTTTTTTTTTTTTATTATTTAGGGATCCGGGGAATCATCACTTTGAAGCTCTGAGATCCAGGATTTCTGACGGCGAGAAATTTAAAATAAACTCAACTTTCGCCTTCGGCAACGACGGAAACAACCGCAAATTTCAGCTGAGCATTCTCCACCACACTGACAGGTGCCTTTTGTGATCCTTATGGCATGCTCTTTGTCTTTAACTTTGGCCGTAATAAGATCCAGTAAAACAAAGGCCTCATGACCTTTGCTACTTGCAACCACATCACGATTTTTTTTACAAAAACTGTCTTGTTCATGCTGTAGCGCATAGGCCAAAATTGTACTCTGGTTTTTGAAAATGTCGGACAGCACCAACATCGCTGTTCACCACATACATGATATTATTGGTTGTGTGGCTCATTTTTATGAGAAGGGAAAGAGCAGAAATGAGAAAGAAGTACAAATGAAAGAGGAAAAGACAAAAGAAGTACAAAAAGAAAGGAAATAATACAGTTCATTAAACAAGCAAATAAACACCATCCCACAATAAATGACATTTCTGGATACAAACACTGGCATTTACAAAGGCGAAAGGTTCAAGAGCAATTCAGTCCTTGATGTGCGCACACACTTCAAAGCTACTAAAACATTTCAACACGGGCACTTCTCTTCGTGCCACCCACCAGGAGTCAAAAAAGGCTTCGTCAAAGGTGAAGCTCTCCAAGACTTTTCAGAACAAACTCTTCTAAAAAAATTCCTGGAAGATCTCATTCAAAATTTTAAATCATGCCTACATGAAAGAGGTTATCCCAAGAATCTTGTTCAAAGCACCCTATCAGGAGAGCAAACGCATCTTGGCTTTAGTTACAAAATACCACCCAGCAGCAACGAACTTGAAACAAATCCTCATGAAACACTGGCATTTAATAGAGCGACAACCATTGCTCAAAGAAATCTAAAAAACCCGCCCCTCATATATTACAAAAAGAGGGCGGTCAATTAAATATATTCTTGTGCGAGCCAAATTACAAAACTGAAAGGCTAAAACATGTGCCTGTCAGCCCGGTACACTGCTAAACTTACAACCGAGTTTAACAAAGTGAAAAAATGTGAACAGACTCAATTACTACTAATAATGGACAATCACACATCATTTCGGTTTCAAAACTTTGATTGCATGCAAATGCTACAATTAAGGTCAATTGGATCATGAACGTTGATGGAACAAACTAACAACTGGAAGGTTTCTCTCTCACTTAATAGTACACGCACTGTGGTTGGTCAATTTTGCAGGCTGTGTTCTAGAGTGCGGCTCACTGCTGGTCGCTAGTTTTCTTTCCAGCGCGCCAGATTAACCTCAGATATAATGAATATCTTACTAACCTTGTTATTTTTCGGTCCGTACTGTAAGTTACGGAACCTTGTTTTTCCCCTGTTGATTTATGAGTCGGTCCGTAACTTACAGTATGGACTTCGAACTCTGTTAGAAAGAGGGCCGTATGTATTCTAAATCAACTGTAGTTGTGATTGATGACGAGGTTTGGACATCATGCTGTGACGTCATGACCAGAATCATGATTAGCCGATAAAAACGTTCGGGACTTCAGGATGAAGGGAAAATTTTGGTTGGGATAGCGGTTTCCTGATACCTCTTAGCTCATTGACCCCTGGGAGTGAGATTTAACACGTTACTTGTGAACTGGGGGCGTCCTAGAGCATTTGAGGTGTCAATGGGTGATATATATATCTTGTGACAGTCACGTGATTCATAATTAAAATTCTGTTGATTTTTATACATGTAAGAAAGGGAGGAAAAAGGTATTAAGTCAAATTCAAATCCCCACCCTTTGGATTCAGAGGATGTTATAATCATGACAACTAGACTACCAAGAATTGCATGACATCCATATGGCAAAGTAGTAATTAGACCATTTCGTATCTTGATTTGAATTGAATGTCTCAGAAACTTCAGCCACCAAGTACAGCTGAGAAAGCTCCCTCCTTAGTTATTGAGTACTTTTGTGGATGGAAACATGTCATCACCTATTCAGCAGTTTTGAGTCAAATATAATTTAACGTTCACAGGAAGGCACAATCTGCGAACCAGCAAGGCGTGTTGACTCGCATTTTAAGTCTAAGCAGTCCCATTTCAAATAGAGCTGATAAATAGTATATTTTTACTCGTCAATGGGGAACCTCTGGGAGTCAATGGGCTAAGCACTCATTTTAAAATGGTTAGCTTACAATAACTGCATGGCTCAAATGCTGACTCGCACAATGGCTTGCATGTTTTTGTTCATGCCTTGCTGGCTTGCATATTTGTAACGCTCAATGTTCACTCAGTGATATTTCAAAACCACAAATTGACCTATGAGTAATGTGTAGCCAGTCCTATTCTTATTTGAGACGTACATGTACAGTATGACCTTGACTTACAATGGAGGTTAACAAAGAAAAAAGCCAGAATATTGGAATTTGCATTTAATATTTCTATATTAGACAGCTTTTCCTCCAGTTAATCCACAATGAAACAAAGCAATTTGTTTTATTAGTGTTCGCGCCACTGCATTAACATGGTACTGTATTTCCTTTACCTTGCATGAAGCGGTGTTCCTTTTTCCACTTTGGGTTTTTCTGGCTTTGCAGGGTCTGTTGCTTGGGTCAATGAAGTTGTTCCCCATCCGAGCCATCCACTGAAAAAGAGAAATAGCACGTGTGAGGTGAATGACAACTTCAAATAGCGCTAATAAACAGTATTATTTTAAGTCTAAGCACCCAATTTAAAATGGTTAACTTTCAATAACTGTGATTTACAGTTAGTCTGCAGTCCACGGTCTGCAATCTGCAAGTGTCAGACACCGGCATGTGTGTGCGTCAGGAGATGCTGCACATACAAAAAGCTGGTTTTGATGCAAAAGTATGGCAAGCCAGGTACAGTGCATGCTACTCTTGCTTTTGAACAGATATTAAGCTGTGAGAGAAAATCTTTCTAACAATTTTTAAATGCCCTGTCATTCATGACTGCCACCTGATTAACCCAAAAGAAAGCAATCTACCACACTGGGAATTGTGGGGTTTGTTTCCAGACACTCAGGGCTTAAAATAACTGAGTAGATCTAGAAAGAGCTTAATTTGTAACATGCCTGATGACTTTCCAAGCCTTCTCTGCTAAAGATAACAACCCAAAGGCAAACTCTCAAAAATACTTGGAAACTTTTTACCCTAATGTGCAATGTGGAGTTCTCGAAGGCCAAGCCTTTCAAACATCCCGTTTACATGACACTTGGAGATTGAATTGAATAGTTTTTGAAAAGAATGTTGGAGAGCATTGGCATCTCAGGGACAGTCGGTCTTCCTTGCTTGTGACAAGAAATGAAGCTTCTACAGTGTACATCAATACTACTTTCTCCATGATAAGGGATGCTTTGCAGTTTTGCAATGGTAATTATTTAGTGTGGCTAATCAAATGGTAACAAGTGAGATAGGGGAACAATTTCACACGCATTTTGTCCAAAATCAAATAGTTTCCCAAGCGTTTAGGCAAGGGAAATTATTTGATTTTGGACAAAACGGAAGTGAAATTGTTCCCTAATTTCACAAGTATACCATTTGATTAGCTATTAATATCATGGGTGACAAATTACACTCCTAAGACCCCCTTTTGGCACTGTAGGAAAAGTTGCCATGACAACATTGTAATTTAAACACCAAAATTAAGGCTGGGGTAAATTGTCACCCATATTATTATTATTATTATTATTATCATTATTATTATTATTACTATTACTATTACTATTACTATTACTATTACTATTACTATTACTATTACTATTACTATTACTATTACTATTACTATTACTATTACTATTATTATTATTATTATTATTATTATTATTATTATTATTATTATTATTATTATTATTATTATTATTATTATCACCTTGCTGCTGTGATTCTTGACAACACTGCTGATGTTAATTTACTTGCTACAGCTAATGCGACATCAGAAATCAGAGCAGGTGAACTTCCCTGTTAAGAGGAAGAAAGATCATACAGGGCAAACCAGAAATGAGAATTTAGATCATCACTCAACTTGATGAAACACTTCACCAATTTATTGCAGGGTTGGTGTTGAAAAGGTAGCAAGAGAGGGGGCAACACTCTCCTCACCAGCAAGGAGGTCACCATGGCAACTGAGCCAGGCCACCTCCCATGCATCTGTCTACACGTCACTGAGTAAAACCAGTGTGTGGAATGTATACTAACCCCAAAATATGAGAGGGAGGGAGGGAGGGAAAAGAGCAAAAAAGGAACTTGGGCCAAAGGACATGACAATCCTCTGCAGACCCCCCTAGAGAACCCCCCAAATATCCCACTGGTAGGCAAAGCTGCTGCATTGGCTTGGCTTTAACTTTGCCTAAACTATACTTATTTGCTTGTACCCTCACTTTATAGATGTAAACTTTAACAAACAAAAGGTCTGGAATTAGCTGTGGGGTACTGATATTGGAATTATAAATAAAACCTCTTGCTTTTTTTATGTTGTATTAATGTTTTACCTTTGCAGAAGCAAACTAAATAGGGCACAAAGTTAGCACCTAACAGGTAGTTAGGTGCTCTATTAATGTCACTGTTCCTTGGTATCAATTATTTATAATTAGCTTTTAAATGCATAATGCAAGGTGCAATACATATTGGCTTTTTTTGAGGGGAACACTGCCTTACGGCAACCTCACTCTTCAGCGCTACAATCTGAGTGGTAAACAGCACGTGCTCGATCGGACAAGAGTATTTAGTTAGCAAGCAATGTACAAAGACAAACGAGCCAACAAGCTAGGGGTAAGTTCGCTGCGCAGACTTAACTGCCACAGATGCATGCAAGGCACTGGATCCCCTCAAGCCAAACACACAGAAACCTAGATTTCCACATGCAAAAACTGGTGGACAACAGAAGCCATCTTAGGGGCAACTGAATGAAATACGCTCTTTGGAGTACGAATATAGAGCTGGTAGCACTTAGAAGACCAGTGGCTGAGTACCTTAATAAGCCAACCTGGCACACCGGCAACAGCTGCCATAGGTGCAGCCCCGATGCGGAAGCTATGCCCCTTAAGGCTATGGTGGGGAAGACCGACCACAATGGCGCTATCCCGGAGAAGTTGAACTACATGTACAACTGGCCTGGTAAGATGATGGCCCGATTGAAAGTGCACAAGTGGTCCCCTGAGGTGACGTGGTTAGTAGGAAAAATCTGTGCATGGCCAAAATGACGCAAATGGGGGAAAAAGTACGAAGGAGTGTGAGGTAGGGCCCTCGTTGGAACGCGTTGGCTTTTGACGACTTTATGCGAACTGTCATGTACTGTGGGCGAGCAAGATTGGGACAGAAACAAATGCAATCAGTAGAAAGATCTGTGCTAGAATGAAACAGACTGATGCCAGGGTAAGCAAACTCACTACAGCAGAGAAGTGCAAAAAATGCTAAAGTAAAGGCAGCCCAGATCATAGAAAAATCCCTAGGACTTAGGCAAGACTGCAATATAGGATTGATAGCGCAAAGCACCCAAGGGGTAACCAGTTGGCGACGAATTTGCGTGTTGCCCTGAAAACGGAGAATGCCCTTGAGAACCTTGCGCAACAGAAGCTTGCCCTTGATAAGATCGCAAACCCCGCTGTGTTATGAGGGTTACGAAAGGCTGCTAAATAAAGTTTAATTGTGCTATGAAGTCCTGATCTAGGTGAGTAGGAAGCTAAGTAGATGAAGGTACCTTCAGAAGCAAGTAACAATTCCCCCTAAGTGCTTTCATGACGATTCATGACGCAAAGAAATGCTTTTCCCCAAAGCTGTAAGTGAGATTGGTATTCTCTGCAAGGCCCCACCCAGCGTTGGTTAAGAACTCAGCCCTCAAAGGGTCATGAACAAAGGCAGAATGATACAAGGCCTCTGGTCTGCGATGGGGGTGAGAGCCCAAAAACGCTGCATCTGAAAGCAGGAGAGTGCATCAGCAATGCCATTAGAAACCCCGGGAACGTGACGGGCCTGTACCAAAAAATAATTATTGTGTTTCATGGAAATGACAACTAAACACCGTACCAAATCCACCATACGCAGGGACTTGGAATATTCTGCATTAAAGCTAAAGGATTGAATTCTTTGAATAAAGTTTTTTGGTATTCATATTGCCTTGCAGTTTTGAGGCCTCAAACTTAGAACGACCGAGTCTGCTGCAGAAGCTGCAGAAGGCCCTTCACTTTATTGCAAAAACAAACACACTTTGTTGCATCTTAGTCACAGATGAATGCACTCCAATACCATGTGAGGAATTTTTGATATGTTAGGAATTGAAGAAAATATCACGCACCAAAGTCGAAACTTTCATCTCATACTTACTTTGGGTAAAAAAGTGCCATAAAATCAGTCTCCGAAGACAAACAAAAAATTCCTCACACTGTATTAATTTTGGGGTAGTACAATCATCTATTAGCGCTGAAAATTTGGAAGCGATATGTTAAAACCCATTGGAACAGGAGGTCCAAGAAGTTGTAATTTTGGAGTCAAAATAAAGTCCTAGCAAATCAAGCTTGAAGATTTTGTGTGCAGTTCACGGCCTGCTGAATGACTCTACCCCTTACTTGAAAGCCAAATATGCTGAGCCAATCAGCGTTCGGGCACATGCTAAGCTGTCAATTGACACCCAATCCTTTCACATGTGATGACATCTACGTCAATTATTTTTCGCACGCAGATTATGGCGGGAAACAAAGCAAAATGATTTTAACCGTTTTGAAATTAATTTTTTCAGATTTTTTTCTTTGGGAAAATGTACTTCACAGCCCACAAATTCAAGATTTGCAAAAACAAGAAATTTGAGCGAGACGCCCAAATTTACCTTTACCGAGATCTTAAGAAAACCGCCAAAAACCACTGAGCTGGCAGCATCAGTATAGAGCTCGAGGTCAGCGGTTGGGGTACTGGAGGAGTCAAGAAAGAAGGAGCGCCCGTTCCAATCAATAAGAAAACCTTCCACATATTTCCCGATTAAGGCGGATATGGTGGATTAGCGACTGGGAACCCCTCTGGTCAGATTGATTATGCATTGAAGGAAAATTCTGCCCGGAGTGACCACCTTACATGTGAACTGGAGGGTGCCAATTAGCGACTGTAGCTCCTCTAAGCACACTGAATGGCATTTTTTGAACGAGGCTAGGTGGTCCTGGATTCGTGTTAATTTATCATCAGGGAGGCAAGCCTCCATGCGAACCAAGTCTATGACAATGCCCACGAACTCAAGGACTTGAGAAGGGCCTATAGTTTTGGATGCTACCACAGGGGCGTTACGCGACATGAAAACCCAGAGTAATGTGCTAAAACTCTCAAGACACAGCACTTTTGAGGGTTCTGCGATGAAAAAATCGTCTAAAATTAATGTGAATTACGTGTTGAAGGCTAATTGTTTTTAAGAATCCATTCAATGCTATTGGAGAAATGGTTGAAAGGAAAAGGGGAATCTACAAATTTAAAACAAAAGTAAACACCCAGCAAGTTCCAATCATTGGGGTGAACTGGTATCAGTTGGAAGGAAGACTTGAGGTCGGCCTTAGCTACATGTACATGTATGAAGGCCCCCTTACCAAGAGTCTGGATGATACTAATAGCATTTTCCACCCGTATGTACAAGTAAGACAAACAGAATGAGTCCTTGGGTATGTGATCGTTAATGCTATCTCCCTGTACACAAGGCACTTGCAAGTCTGGTGGCAAGATGAGTTTTTGTACCCGTGATGCAGAAACTAAACCCGCTCACTCGTTGCAGGTCATTGTTTTACGTTTTGGAAAGTAACCCAAAACCCTCAGAGTAGATAAAACAATAACCTCCAACAACTGACCCGTGAAAAGTGACCCATGCTTTTGACCCAGACCATTTCTGGGCATATTCTCGATAAACTCAGCTGATTCAACTTGTGTGGAAAAAAAATTAAATAACTATTATTAACAATTTCATTACTGTTCACCTCAGTGTCATTGAATAGTTGTGGATATTATTATGTTATGGTTGAATTTTATGTTTGGTTAAAAAACTTTCAAACTAGTACAAGTTCAAATTTAAGGAAAAAGACAAAATTTGAAGCACTACATGTTTTTTAGATGTAGCGAATGTAAAAATACTAACCTCAACTGCTGTGTAGACAGCAACAAAAGGCTCTATCCCTGTGGTAATATAATGAGACATGGCAGGCATGTTACCACTGATGCTTGCATTGAAGCCACCAAGGAATGATCCTGTGCGCAGCCTATCAAACATGTTTGGAGGAAAAATACCTGAAAATAGACACCATTTTGTCCTTAACCCATTGACTCCCGGGGTTCCCCATTGATGAGCAAAATCGTCTGGCATTAGACAGAGCAAAATACTAAGTCTGTGTAGCGTGAGGCCTGAGCCCAAGTTTAGTCGGACTTGTGCAGTTAAATATAAGGTTGGACTTGTGTTTCTCATGTGAGTTCTCAAATGGTTAGTTTTGTCATCACTCATCTCGTTTGCGTTACATTTGGTGGCAGCAGAGGGGTTTTTTTTTTTGCCATGGAAGATACTGTAAAAGCTTTGGAAGAGAATTTGGCAAAACTTGAGGCGAAACTTGGAAAGAAAAGTGAAAGTATGGCTGGTACAAGCAGCAGTTCACAGATCACCTCGCAAGAAAACTTGCTTCGCATCAAACCAGAGAGCTTCTCTGTGACGTCCGGCGAAAGTTGGTTGGTTTCAATACGGAAATTTAAAAGTATTGTAGCCCTTAACAAGTGGAGTCCTGAGCTTCCAGCCCAAATATTGCCCACATAACTGAAAGGCCACGCAGAGCAGACCTATAACAGCCTGACCGCCAACAAAAACAGCCACCTGGACGGCAGTTGAACGCGCTCTGACAGATCGATTTCATCCTAAGGAATCTCGTGAAGTACACATTTCCACTCTGCGAGCCAAATTAAGATGTCCTGATGAAGATCTACACCAACTGAGGTGCAACATTTCTTGTCTTGTGGAGCTGGCCTATTGAAACCGAACCAGGATGAGACAGAAAAATTTCCTCAAACCCATGTGCATGCTATAGTTAGAAATTCTCACTCGCACCTCTAACCTTATGTGCGAGGGTATTGAAGCGCGGGGCCTGACCCCAAGTTTAGTCGGACTTGCCCAGTTTAATATAAGGTCGGACTCATGTTTCTCGTGTGAGTTTTCAAATAGTTAGTTTTGTCATTGCTTATCTCGTTTGTGTTACATCTGGCCGGTTTAGGCCGGTTTGGGTGTTAAAGGGTTAATGGGGACACCGCTTTCAAGTGATGCTATTATTAGAAGGATTGGCACCACAACACTGTATCATGTATTGGCAATAATTATTGTGGTAGCAAATGAAACACAAATTATTGCTGAACAAGATACAGTCATTATTGTGACCTAATATGTCACCGTGGAAATGGGCAAGCCCTGTAAAAACACCCATTATTTTGTCTTTATTTGCTTATATCTCTAAAACGAACTCAGTGACCCCCATTTTTTATTTCTGAAAAGTAATCAGAAGGGCATGATGAAACTTTCTGCAAACTTTTAAAAAATTTTGTTAAGTGGATTCAGAGCCATCTTAATTTTGTGATTTTTTAAGGTAGCTCTGAATACTCTCGACAAAAATTTTTTAAGCTTTGCCGAAAGTTCCATTGTGGCCTTCTAATCACTTTTCAGCAAAAAAAGGGGGTCACCAAGCTCGTTTTTGAGATATGAGCAACTAAATCCAAAATATAGGGTGTTTTTGCTGGGCTTTCCCATTGCCAAGGTAACTTATTCTATCACAATAATGATGAAATCTAGTTTGGAAATAATTCGTGTTTCGTATGGTACCATGACAGTGCTGTTACGTGATACATTGTTGTAGCGTTATTCGATCTAAACAGAGAGTGAAGCCCAAATATTGCCCACGTAACTGAAAGGCCTCGCAGAGCAGACCTATAACAGCCTGACCGCCAACAAAAACAACCACCTGGACGGCAGTTGAACGCGCTCTGACAGATCGATTTCATCCTAAGGAATCTCGTGAAGTACACATTTCCACTCTGCGAGCCAAATTAAGATGTCCTGATGAAGATCTACACCAACTGAGGTGCGACATTTCTTGTCTTGTGGAGCTCAGGTCTATAGAAACCGAACCAGGACGAGACAGAAAAAATGTGAAATGTTACTTCCGGCAACTGACGTCATCATATCATGAGCTGACAAGAAAACCCACTCACAAGCAAAAGTCACTGCACAAACTGTTGTTTCCATCAAAGGTTTTTCCTCGCCCAACTGCGCAAGCGTAAACGAACTGACTTCCGGTTTGAGAAAAAAGCTAAATTTCCGGCGGTTAGCTCTTGACTCTTGTCAGGAGTCAATGGGTTAACAGACTTCTGAATTGGCTACATGTACTTCTGAGCTCACTTCAGGCTCAAATTCAAAGGCAATCCAAACGCAAAGTTCTCTTGCAAAAAATAAAAAGTCATGTAGTTTGTGTTATATGAAGTAACAGTACTGTTACAACTTAATAATATAATCACAAAAAGTTATTCTCTGGGGCATTCATTGGCTGAAGTACTTGTAAACTCTAACCTCAAAGATGGCGTATTTTTTCACATAGTTGAATTCGAAGTTTAGGATTATTATTACAATTACAACAACTAACCACAGCTAGCAATGTCTGTAATGTTCTTTTGACCATTAAATCGCCATTTTTTATAGGCAAGGGGAGGAGGTCCAATAAGCTCTGATAACCCACTAGCTTGTGCTGCAGAAGACAAAATTCACACCATTAAAAATTATTTAAAGTGCCAATTTGTTGATAGCCATTCCATACATGATGGTCAGTCGTCAGCAGTCAGTCTTTTAATAATTCAATGAGTGAGTGAGTGATTGAAGGATTCAGTCAATCAGTAAATTAAAAACAATCTGCCAGTACATGTAAGTCAAGGAAGTAAATCATTCTGTATTAGTCAGTGAAGCAGTCAGTCAGTCAGTCATTCAATCAATCAATCATGACAATCAATCAGCCAGCCATTCAGTCATTTAGTGATCGAGTCAGTTAATAATACAAACGTATGTTAATGAACAAAATGATATATGAAATGAATCATATATTGAACTGTGGATATGAAATCAAGAGAAGCATTATGTCATCCTCGCAGTTATGAATGCAATTTAAGCAATTGCGTAGAGAAGCCTAAAAAATTCAGGACTTCAAAGGAGTTTAACGGGGCTTGAACCAGTGACCTCACAATGCTGGTGCAATGCTCTAGCCAACTGAGCTATGAAGCCACTGATGTTGGGAGCTGGTCATTTGTGGGTTCAATATAATTATGATTCATTTCATAATATCATTTTGTTAGTTGAACATTCATCATGGTAACATATTTGAACCCACAAATGACCAGCTCCCAGTATCAGTGGCTTCAACTAGCTCAATTGGTTAGAGCGTTGTACTGGCATTGTGAGGTCACAGGTTTGAGCCCCATTGAAGTCCTGGATTTTTTACGCTTCTCTACGCAATTTCTAAAATTGCGTTCAGAATTGCGAAGATCATAGCTTCACTTAAATAATATTATAATATTGACTGATAAAAATGATCAATATCAGACTCACCCTTCGCCAACTGATTTCTGCAAGCTCTCAATGACTGATACAAACTAAAGCCATCAATTATAACAATAGCTCTTGGGTACAAGATGGCTAGTTCTTCAACCTAAGGAAAATAAACAATCATGTTCATTCAATGTGATACTCAGCTCTACCCCGAGACTTACATGTACTAAAAAGCTTCTTTCATAACTCTTCAAAAGACCTTAGTTTAATCAATCAATCAATCACTTGTAATCAATTTTGATGCAATTAAATTGTATCTTTTTGATCTTAAGCCGTAAGTTGTTGATTTCAGTTTTGGAAGGTCTACTATTGAGATGCCTCTGTTATTGTTCAGAAATGATGCATTGCACTCCTTCGGGGTGAAAATCCCATTGAAGATACCTGAGGATCTGTAAAGACCAGATAAAGATCCCAAGTTCTTGGAGCATCACATGACAAAAACATGGGTGCCATGCAAAGAACACGAACAGGAGACTGTTTCTATGCAATCCTCACTTCTTTTTATTTATTGAACTTTATTTTAGTGTCAAAAGTATTTAGCACAGGGGCAAACTTTTAAAAAAACCACATCAAATCAAATATTCTACTTATACATGTAACTTGAACATTCAGGACCACTCACTAATCATGGTTTTTATAGTACTTACAGCATCTGTTGCATTATTAATTAGAAAGGTACAGTAGATGGCTGGTACATGTAGTTTAAAAATATTAAAATCCTCTAGTAAGTAAATTATTTAGAAAGTTAGAAGATCTTTTGAAGATTTTTATCCCACTGAACCCTGGAAGTGAGACTAAATAGATTTTCATCTGTCTAACACCAGACGATTTTACTAGTCAATCACAAGGGGGGAGTGGGGGGGGGGGGGAGGGAGGGGGGGGGGGCAGCAGTTTGAGAGTCAATGCGTTAAAGGATCTCTGAACAAAGGTTCAGGATTTTCAGCTGCTCCTGTAAAACTAATGTGAATAAGTACAACGATCATGGCAAAATAACTAGTAAGAACATTTATTATTTTAAAGAGACCCTCAAAGATAACAGAGTTTAGTACCTGCTCTGCACTTCCATAGTTCTTGTGTGGCTGCCATGTTCTACATTTCAGTCTACGAACTGGGTCGTCATGCAGAAACTGAGAAAGTAGCATTGATCCATTCTGTACAAAAGTAGACAGCCCTTAGACAGTACATAAGAGAAGAATTTTTACAACTCTTGTTACTAGGCTAAGCCATGTCGTAATTATGCAGGAAAGCAAAAAAGGACCATGTACTGACCTGCAAATAAATCCTCATGAACCCTGATTTAAATCCAGCAACAATACAAGTCCAGTCTGGTGATCCCTGTGAACTTCTGCAAAATGAATAGTTATATTGTTAATTAATTTTAATGTGTACCATTATTAGCAGCTTTGGTATAATTTTGGATATTTTCAAAATGCACTTTAGAACAATGACAGAAGAATGATATCTTTCAAATGAAACACAAAAAGCTGAAATCCCCAGCAAGAAGGAGACATCCAGTTGGTTATTTACAAAGCCGGGACGATTTGGCTTCAGCATCGACAGCCAAAAACAAATTCATCCTTAGTTTTAAGCAGGATTAAACCAATCAGCCCCATACAACCCCAGGGTAATTAAAAGACCACACTGCCTCCTTGGCAATTCAATTTAATTTAACCATTGACTCCTGGGGGTAGGACTTAATAGATTTTAATCTGTCTAACGCCAGATGATTTGACTCATCAAGGGGGGCTGTCCAGGGTGGTTCAGGTGTCAATGGATTATAAACATCCACTCATCTCTCCATTTAAACCATTGACTCCTAGGAGTGGGATTTGATAGCTTAATTTACTCTGTCTAATGCCAGACAACTCTACTTGTGAAAGGGGGGGGGGGGAATCCAGGGCAGTTTATGTGTCAATGGGTTATTAGGGCTGTACACATAACCATTGTAAATAACCTACTTTTAACATAGCGTGTGCACAAACTATCTTGTAGAAAATTTTCATCAATTAATTTGACTTTGAACACATTTTTTTTGGCAGACCACACGTCAAAAATAAGTACATGTACAGTAATGAAGATGAGTGCTGTTTATGGCTCAAGACAAGTACAATTTGCCAATATATATAGTATACAAGTATGTATTACATATAAAAGGAAAAAGTCATTTACATGGGTTATTCAGTGGTATACAGCCTTATTTCACTGTAGGAATCCAAAAAGGTTGAATTAAGGATTCATGCCATTATATGATTTATGTGACAGACTACAAATTACTGGCTGGGTTTTTTTTAAGGCTTTGACTGACACTTTGACAAGCATTTTACAGATTGTTAGTCCACTGATATTATTATACTTACTTATGCTGAGATGCCAGTGGTATGCACAAAATATCGGTAACACAATCCCTAGGATGAAGAGAAGAAAGATCATGAAGTATTGTGCTTGAAATTAAATCAATGTGCATGGTTGAGGAGAAGATTGGGCACAGCAATTGGGGTCTCTCTGCAGGTACTGGAAAGCATTGTTTTTTTGGTCACTTGGGATTAGTCTTTATTATTTTGGAGTTGTTTTGTTTTTGTTTCTTTTGTTTTATGTTATCTCTGCTCCAGTACCTGCATATAGAACCAGCAATAAATTGCCTCCCAGCAACAATGAACCTTAGAGTTGATTCCAAGACTCAGATAAAATGAGTTAGTTGGTTTTCCCTCCAGTTTGAGACATTTTCCTTCAGTGTTTGATTCCACTTGTTTTTGTCAGCTGTGTCCTAAATTACTCCTCCAGTTCTAAAGTTAATTACTGCCAGTCTTCACTATCACTGCCTGCACTGTCACTGTCATCTGCCATGTGTCAATAATGTTACATGTATCATTGTCATCATGATTCTGTTATCGTAATTAAGATTATTACGATTATGATAATTATGATTTTAATACATATGACTGATAATTATAATTATAATTATGATTATCATTATTATCAGTCATAAGAGCTGTGTGAATTTAAAAAAAAAAGTCTTAGCTCCTAAATGTGGCTTAGAGGCTCTGTGCTTGTCTAAAGGATACTGGCTGATCTTAAGTTACTGTCCTCTGAACCCTTGAGAAATTATATCATTCTGAGATTTCTAAGCAGGGTCTTCATGAGACCTTTGTTTTCACTAACATATAGTGACATGGTACATCCTCCTTATCTCAAATGCAAATTTCTTTACTTTCTCTTCACGACAACAATAAAGTTGCAGGGAAAAGCAATGTCAATAATTAGTGCTGTTATCATTAAATGTCTGAGCCTTACCCTTCTTCCACAGCCAGGCAGCCACTCCATGAAATTTCATATTTAATGTTGGGTTCATTTCCTGATGGTTTACTCCACTTGCCTTGAATAAATTTTAGTCATTCAGAAAAAAACTTTCAGCTCACAAAATTGACTTGATTGTGAAAACCCTTAAATCTAATTGCTCAGAGTACAATGGAACACAAAAGGACTAAAGTAAAGGGTACAAAAAGTGAACAATGCAAAAACAAAACGAACAGTTTTTCAGGTGTCTATATTGTAGTTCAATTTTATCCCCTGCTTTAATTACCATTATTTCAACCAGTCCATTTTTTTTTCAAACCAGTTTAATTTTTCTTATAAGTATAACACCACCCATTTCAACATAGTTGGACATATTTCTGTTATTAAGTTGCACTCTTTATGGAGTATGTATAAAATAAACTAGAGATATCATTCTAAGATTATTATGGAGGGCTACTGTGGATTGTTGTCTCTGGTGCTATCAAAGACCAACAAATTTTAGCGATTAGGGTCAAATGCTCAGCTTAGTGGTTATTTTGAATGGTTATAGCTTTCATGTAAGGTTAGGGACACGGCCCACATTTAAGGAATTAGGGTTAAGCTTCTAATTTAGTGGTTCACGGTTATTGGAAGAAAGTATTCTTTCACATGTGGTGCTGTGTCGGTGGGAAAGTGAAATAGAGAAAAGGGTTTATCAATGAGTTCATACAGTAAAATCACCAATTGAATGTAAAGAAATTTGAAAGCTGAAGTTTTGAGTGTTAGCCCTTCCTCAGAGCTAAACCCTTTTCTGTCTCTTCTGGTGTCCAAATGTGAATAAATCAAAGTTTGGACTGAGAGTGGCCTGGGATGAATAGTAAAATATTTCATTAAAAATTATTATGGTGAGCAAAAAGAAAAGTCTTGACAAGGGTGAAATGTCTATGAGAAGTGTTGTAGAGGGGTGGGTTTAAGGGGTATTCAAGGAGGAAGCCACCTGGAAGATACATGTAGGGGGGATAGATCTGTGAAGGAAGGGTGGGGTCAGATAGAGACAATGGGGAAGATCAGGAAGGGGTAAGAAAAGTAAAACAAAGAAAAGGAATGTCACATTCTTTTTTAGACCTCCAAAAAAGGAAAATCCCTTTTTCAGACAATTGATTTTATAAGCCAGTTTAAAAAATTTAAACTGGTTCAAAAATTTTGGACTGGTTTTAAAAGAATTAAACCAGGGGATAAAATTGAACTGCAACATCTATGAGAGACAATAATTATTTATTGCTTACAACTGTACATGTAAATTGTCCAGATATTAGTGCCAGGATCACTGCTCTAGATGTTTCATCAATTATTCAGTATAACTTACACATTCAAACATACATTTATTTCATTTGATGCACAAACACAGGTGCAAAAACATACTACTGTAATGTAGGTAAAATTAATCTTTAGACTCACCACTAAATTTCTTTATCAACAATAATTTTATAAGGCATAGGGCAGATTAATGAAAAAATACAAGTAAATTTCTTATAGAGTGAGCTAGACAAAAATGTCTCTTGCACAAAAAAAAAATCCTTGACCTGCATGTGAAATAAATTATATGTTCCAAATTACTGGTACCTGCTCTTATGATCCATAATGTAAACCTTACATGCTTACTTTGCAATGTTTAGCTGTCAGTTTTTGGAGATAGACACAATGAGGAAAAGCACAAAATAGAGAACGCACAAAGCAATACATGTATTTGGTAACTTACTTGTAAGGAATATGGCTTTGTCATTCTTTGCTAAAGCTAAGGTGTCATTGGATGGAGACAAGGAGATACAACACTCTTGCAGCCAGGGGGATGACATTTCTACCTGTTCACTTTCAACTGCTTCCTACACAGAAAGGAGTATTATTAGTTTTTAGTCCACATTTTTTTTGTGCTCACAAGCCTCAAGATTTCAAAATTATTACAAAAGTGCAAGTTTTTAATAAAAGGATTTGTTGATTAGTTTATTGAATTGTTGAGGCTAAAAACTATTCAAAGGTAAAAATTACATGTAATAATTATCTGAAATATTCATCTTTAGTTAACAACTACACTGTAAAGACTGTGGAAGTTCAAGTAATTACATGGTGTATTGGTAACCAAGTAAATCAAGTGATTGGCAAGGATGTGACAAAATAATAAGGGTGAAAAGACATGGACGAACAATGAAACAGAGAAGGAAAAAAAATACTGTGATAAAGAACAGGACCCAAATTAAACTCACATTCCAGTCCCAATTGCCATTTTCCACTTTCCAGTCCTCTGAAAAACAAATAAATAACAATGAATGTTAACATTTTAATCCCTCTTCACAAGAGAAATTTTCCAAGGGACTGGTAAATATATCTGGCATGTTGGTTGGTGAAAACAACTAATTGGGGTCAATTTTTCAACATTTTTGTATTACAAGTACATAAGCTAATAATTAACTATCATTGGATGAGGTTGAGCATGATAGTGATAATTATCAAGGCCAAAGTTTGTGTTATCTGCCGAACCCGAAGGCTTAGGCCTTGACGTCAATTCTACATGTATAAAATCTATTGTCTGTAGGTATGATGCAAGAGAAACAGAGCAAGCAAGAATTAGCTGCTTGCTTATAGCCAATCAAAATCGAGCTGGTGAGACCAATGTATAATAATAATCATTATTGTGGTATTGGAACTGATTTTTATGTTATTTGTCATAAATTATTTTGCATGCCCGTTAGGTGTAACTAATTGGTTGCGCTGTATTGCATTCTCTTCCAGATTACAGTGTATCTAATAGTATGAAAAATAAGTTCAATATATAGTCCACCAAATTACATAATTACACTAAAATTTAACATATGCACAGCGTACAGTGTACAAATGCCCAAAAACATCATACAGAGTACCAGGTATATCTGTCAAACCAAAAATTATTGAATGATGTTCATCGAGTGATGAGCCATTTTAAACATGGTACTCAGACAAAAAGCTGCCGTATATGCCTTTACTAGTTTCTTACTACAGTAGGCAGTTTTTCCCAGATGACATCAGTGGTGTGCCGAGGGGGACCAAAATCAGTTGCTGTCTTTGCTCCTAGTAGCCAATCTTAAAGCTCTCACAGTGAGGTATGACCTGACTAAATTTTATAGACAAACTTTTCTTGTCTGACCAGCATTGCAGAGGTCATGGGTTCAAATTCTGTTGAAGCCATCTAAATTTTTCAGGTGTCCATAAGAGACAATTGCTTTAATAAGTGAGAGGAGTATTTCTCTCTTTCATCTACAGCCTGCACTTTAAATATAAACATTTCTTTTTAGAAAACAGTCCTAAGAAAATATGCACGCTGATTGGTTAAAAATCGTGTTTCTATAACTTGATGGAGACAGAACTAGCGCAAGCTGTTGACATAGTGATGGCACGAGCAAAGAGAATTTACATTTTGATAATTAGAGTTAACAAGTTGACTTCCTATTTCTTGTCGCGTTGTTTTCTAAAAGAAACAGAAAACATGTACTCCGTATTTCTATCGAGTTATAGAAACACTCGTGAAAGTTTGAGAGAACTCGAAAAAGCTGTGGAAACACTCGCCGTCCCACAGCATTTCTCATTCTCCCAAACTTTCACTCATGTTTCTATAACTAAGAAACACGGTACATGTTTTCTATTTCTTAAATATCAATACAGTAAACACCCGCATACACTTAATAAGAACCTAGAATTTAAGAACCTGTTAGAACAAAAATTTCATTTTAGACCCCCCTCACCTATTAAAAACCAGTTTCAGTCTAAAAAGTTAAACAGGTTCTTATTTTAAAAAAAGGACTTTGAAATTTTAGGTTAAAGGAACAACGACTTTGATTTGTCACATGGATTTTGAGAATTTTGGCATAGCACAATGTACATTGTTTGATTGCAAATAGGCCTTCAGGCTTCGCAGGCCTACATGTTACAGTTTCATATCATGATTTCATGTCTAGAATATTGAGGACATACATTTAAAAAACAAAATAACCCGTAGTTGTTACTGAAGTATCTAGAAAAATTACTTGTCCCTTACAGCCACTTGTCATAGAGCAAATATCTCTTGTGGAAATAAGAGCCACTTTAAGAACCTAGAATTAGCCTGACACTACTGTAAATACCGTTTTTATAAGAAACATATTTTAGCCTAACTTGAAAAATCTACTAGGTTCTTATATGGGCATCTGGAAAAGCCAGAATCTGGAATCTGGAACCAGAATAAGAACAAGGAAGGTCGATGATACCCACTTGTTTTTTTCAGCTAAAAAAGTTGAATGTTATATTACACTCTTTAAACTGCAAAATCAATTTTTACAGATAATTAATTATTGTTGTGACAACAAAGTTAGTACCGCTGTCATCACTCCTGTTTTGAACCGCTCAAGTTACAAGAATGATTGACATTGAGACTCCTCCTTGTCCCTTGGTGGTGACTGGGAACAAATTTGAATATTACTGAAGCCATGGATGAAAGGAGTCCAGAAAAGAAAAGTCAAATACAAAAGAAATTCACCTTGTTTACTGGAATAGAATGTTAAGGTAAACAACTATGAACCTTGCCTTCCAGATCTCGCACAGTGGAGATCAAGAAGAAACATGGGAAAAAAGGTGAGCACTAGCCTGCGTAGCAGGCCTTCGAAGGGGAAAGGAAAGGGAGAATAGTGGGAAAACAAGGAGGATGTGCATGGAAGAATGGGAGGACGCTATTGCTTTTTCAAGTTCTAAGCATAAAAATTGTGATTGGCTAGAATTAAATTTGTGTCAATCACCAATCTAATTCCCTGCTCCAATTTTGGTTGAATTCAACATCACTCAGACTGTTTTCCAGCTCTCACATGAACAACCTCAAACTTGCCAACAACATTCTCTTTTTGTTGTTGATGAAAAGAGTTTGGATAGAAATTTGAAATTATCGCAGCAATTTTTAACTTTACTTAAACACACCTTGCAAACAAATTGTAAAGAATTTTCGAAAACTTTTTATCGATTCCAGCCACATTTCTTAGTCATTCTGCCCATACAACACCAAATGATTTCTTTTTCAGCGGGTGGTCTTAACAAAATCACAAATTCATAGTTCAGACTTACTCCACCAGTAAACTCCTTTCATAAACTTGACACACATCCTTGAAAGATTGTTCTTTTATTGGGGGACTGTCTTTTGGTTTTGCCCTACTCTCTGGCACAGTAAAAACATTCCTGCATGGCGCAATTTCCTTTGAACGTTTTTGATTGGATGTCATTTGACAGTTCGAGATTTCGCAGCAGCCTCATGTATGCGTATTCGTAATTAGGGGGTTGAACGTATATAAAAATCAAATTTGCAGTTTAAAGTGTGTGATAAATTAAACCTTCAACTTTCTTAGCTGAAATAAAACAACTGGATATCATCAACCTTTCTTGTTCTTATTCCAGCCTCGTATCCGGTTCTGTATCCGGTTCCAGATTTCTGCGTTCCCACAAGTCTGAATTCAATGTCAACGTCTGCTTCAACGTCTTCAATGTCTGCTTTCCCAGATGCCTCTTATATGCGGGTCCTTACTGTACTGTATGACAGTTAAGGTCAACAAGCCATCTAAGGTTTTCTTTAAATTTTGAATCAGTGTTTTCGATGACAAATTACCTTACTAAAGAGTTCATTCATTGGATCGCATTAAGGATTGTATTGTATCGTATTATTGCGCATACGTTCTGTGCATCTCAAGATACTGGGGTTTCCTATTGGTGATGCTTACTAATACAGGGATATTTTCGCGCGGTTTAAGACTATGCCAAGAAAGTAGAACTTAGCAAGTGCTATTGATATCCAAAAAGAAAATTGGGGGTAACCACGCATTTTTCTGAGATATTGAAGCTTCAGTTTGGAAAAGAACGCCATATATTGCTCTGTACTTTAAAGCTCTTTACAAATATTGTTGTTTAATTATCCTGGAAAAATGCATGATTACCCCGAATTTTCTTTTGGATTTCAATAACACTTGTCAAGATCTGCTTTTCTCGCATAGTCAATAAACCGCGCAAAAATACCTTTGAATATTAGTATTAACAAAATGGCTTAACCAAGTTAAGAGTCAAGGAAAAAAGGAGAAATCGTTTTAAATGAGAGTATGCTTGTTTTGTTCCATTCTAGATTTGCACAGTTGCAAAAAGAAATTACTCAATTACAATTGCATTGCGATATAAGCAAGGATAGCTCAGCATCTTTTTGATATATCGACTAGATTGACTTGACGATAAAATGCTCAGACTGCAAGACCGGGAGTAATACCTTACCGATCGTTTCTTTAACATCTTGTTCCCCTGATGTAGAAGAATCATTCAATATAGAAATTACTCTGTTCGGGTCTTGAATGAAAGCAAAGACTGGCAATGAACAAGACATTTTCATCACTTAAAATAAATACTCTTTCCACCCGATTCGCACAACCCCTATGGGTGATACTCTTTCATCAAAAGTCCGCCATGTTGCTTTGATAACTACGTAGTGTAACTATCATATAGTGTCCTAATACGTGCAGCCCTTAGTACTGGCCACTTGCCTGACTGGCGCACGTGGGCCCGCAATCTCGACCCCAGAGCTCTTCTCTTGACCGTGGGAGAGAAGAGCTCTGGGGAACCCTGAAACAAAGTGTCTTTTCATTGGTTTTGGTGAAGAACAATCAAAAGCGTCTCTAATTGGTGCATTCATGTTAGCACGAGGAGTGAGCAGGCGCCGTAAGGTTCAAATAGCCAATTTTTGGCTGTAAGAATTCTACGGCGCATGTTCTCCTACGCAGAGTTTCCCAGAGCCTTGGGTCGACCCGAGGCTCTGGTGACGAGAATGATGCGCCCGTACATCGGCATGTACTGCTGTACATAAGCATTCATGGTAGTTATGGGCATACAATGTATTTCTTTTAGGTGTCTAATTAGGTTTCTTGGTATTAGTTCCCATTGGGATAATTAGGCCTTTATATACCACTCCTTGTGAATGTCACACCACTTGACGCCGACCAGTTTATTTGAGGCTATTTTTTCCTTACTATTTTTAATTGTCGTTTTGAATAGCGTATGACTTTTTTTCTTATATTCCTTGGCTTGTAACCTGTATCCAGTGTGTCCCCGGCTCAGTTTTTTGTAAATAAACTCGACCATTGCTGGCGGCTTCCTCCACTATTTGTTTGTTACTTGTCTCTTCTATACATATAATAGGCACACCATAATGGGCACACCAATTTCTGTTGAAGCTGATAAGAGAAGACTGGGTTCATTTTTGAGATACTCACAAGCAGCAAGTATCAAGAGCTATGTCAAAGTGGTGCTCATATTCAAAATCATGTCAAAATCACAGATTTATTATGAACTTCAAGTTGCACATGTTTACACGAGGAACGAACTAACACGAAAACGAGGCTTTCTTAAGAAAGAGGCTAACATGACAAAGAGGCTAGGTAACGAACATCTTGAGCCTTTCTACACAACACTATGACATCCCCGTTCTTAAGAAAAGATCTTGATTCCAAGCACTATAGCCACTGTGATCGGCAATAAACTCTAAGGGGTCTATGAAATTAGAAAACTCACTCATAAGATCTGGACCTAAAACACAAATGCCAAAATAAACTGGCAAGGTTTGGAAAATATTGCTAACAGATATTGTCGGTCACGCTTGACCAATTACTGTCATTGCAAAATAATGTCATTGTGGGGCTGATGGTAAGTCGGTTTTCACTTTCCTGTTAAACATAAGCTCAAATGGAGATGGAGTTTGGGTATCAAGTGGCGTGTCACGGAGAGTGAGTAAAATGTAATGCATGGTAATGCAAACCTCTTGGATTTCTCCAGAAGTGTTTTCAATTTCCAGATCGTATTCTCGCTTATTCCATTCTTCCACTGTGAGTGGGGGGTTGCAGGCTGGTGGATGATGTTAAATTGTCTGCAGATGAATTTGAATTCTTCACTCTCATATTGAGTTCCTCTGTCACTGATGATACTTGTAGGGTACACAAACTGGTCACACACAGCTGTTAGGTGTTACCTGGTCTTCTTCTTGACTCTTGATGGTCTGGACCCAGGGGTAGCCGGTGTGATAATCCACAATGCAGGAGTAGGTCTGGCCATGGTGTCGAAAACTGTCCATCCCTAGGGTTTGCATTGGACAGGTGATGATCACTGGGATCACTGATGACGGTTACTGCCTTGCCTGATTCTCAAGGCAGTCGGGGCATACTAGCATCATCCGCTTGATCCGTTCAGTCATGCCAGGCCAAAAGAATTTTTCCCGAGCCCGCTGTAAAGACTTATCGATTTCTTGGTGTACCTGATGTAGTTTCTTCAAGAAGCATTCTCTCACTGCCTGTGGAATCACAATTCGGTGGTTCTTCACAACGAGGCCGTCGATGACTGCCAGGTCGTATCGATACTCCCAGTAGGCCACTTCTTGGTCTGGAACCTGGTTGCGGTGCTCAGGCCATCCTTCTTGTATGAGTTTGTTCAATTCTGCGAGGCTCGAGTCTTTCTTGGTTTCAGTACGGATCTTCTCAATGTCACTTTGTCTTGTAATGTTGATCTCGTAGATTCCAATGTTTGGAGCATCTTGGAATACTGGTTTCTGTTTTGGCTTTGATGGTGGTATGCAGCCTGATACACAATCAGGAATCTGTGTGTTTTTCCTTCTCTTGTACTCAATGTCCATGTCGAAACCTTGTATTCTCAGGAGCATTCTTTGAAATCGTGGTGTTACATCCCTGATGTTTTTCTTAAAGCTCGGCATCAAGGGGGAATGATCAATGCGCACAATGAATCGCCGCCCGTAGACAAACCGCTTGCAGTGCTTAACTGCCCAAGTGACACCACGCATTTCACGTTCAATGCTGGAGTATCTGGATTCAGCATCTGTCAAACTGTGCGAGACATCGCGTTCGAATGATGATGTCCTTTTGGGGCTCGAAATACTTCAACGTGGTCTGCTCGGTCACACAATCCTTCAGTTCATTCAGTATAGCAGTATGGTTGTCTTTCCATCTGAAGTCGGCTTACTTGGTGATCAATCAACGAAGCTCTAAAGTTTTGGCTGAGAGGTTAGGATTAAAACGGCCTAAGTAGGTGAACATTCCCTACAAGGCCTGTAATTCTTGCTTGTTTGTAGGGTGTACTATCTTCTTGATCCCATCCAACTTCTTGGCTTCTGGCTTCAATCCTTGTGATGGGAGAGTATATCCGAAAAAGTCAATTTCTTCTTGGAGTATCTTGGCTTTGTCGGGGTTTAGCTTGAATCCTGAATCTCTGCATCGTTGAATTTCTCTGTTCACAGCTTTGTCGTGTTTTTTTCTTAGTAGGTGCTGCAATAAAAATGTCATCCGCACATTGGGGGTGTCACCAAAAGTTTCATCAACTGCACGTTGAAATAATCTTGAGAGCTGTTGAGCCCAAATGGAAGGCGGTTATAGCTGTACCGGCCGTAAAGTGTGATAAAGGTGAGAAGGGATACACTCTCTGGATGGATTTCAATGTTTCAATACCCATTACTCTGATCCAAAGTTGAGAAGTGCTTGCACCTAGCGAGTCTGCTTAAAACTTCTTCTAATGTAGGCGCATAGTGGTGAGGTCGTCGAACAGCGTTGTTAAGGGGCTTAGGGTTCAAGCAAACTCGTAGCTTCCCATTTGGCTTGGGGATACACAGCAGGCTGCTGACCCAATCTATTGCATTGGTTGTTTCTCAATTACACCTTTCTTCTCCATATCATCAAGACAGATTTTCAAATCAGCTTGGAGCTTGTCCGGTGTTCGTCGAAGTGGTGTGACGACTGGTGATACAGACTTGTCAACCTCAATTTCGTACTGGTATTCGTTCAACTTTCCTACACCAGTGAAGACATCTTTGGCATTCTCAATGACTTGCGCAGAGAGCACTTCAATTGGATTCTTCACGTCCAAGGTGTAGCGTGGAACATCCTTTTTGTGTTCGCGTGGGTCATCCTTTTGGTCGTACACCTCACTGACATCAAAGTGACCATGACAATCGTGGCATTTTTTTGGCTTGTCACAGAGTAGGTCGATTATTACCATAGCTTTGCAGAATCGTAGGGAGAATCGGTCACTACCATAGTCGGATATAAAAAAATTTACTTTTCTTCCGATGACCGTGTTGTGCCATACTTCATCGACTCGGAATTTTCCATGGTTCTGGAAAGATTTTTCTCCATATCCAGTCAGACGTACATTGTTCGAATGTAAACGACTTAAGTTGTCACCGAAGAGTTTCTTGAAGGTGGTTGCATTCATCAACTTGTTGACTTGAGGCGTACACTTGTACCATCCTTCATCTTCAAGTTGAGAACGGCATAGTGTGTGTCTAGTCCAAGGTCTTCATCAAAGTAGACATGTTTAAGGTAATTCCTTAGTATTGCATTGCGCATCCCTACTGCGCACGATTTTCGCGTCATTAGCGCGCGCACATGAGCACGTGCGCATACAAAACGTAAGAGATTTCGCTCAAACTAAACCCGATAACGAAATAAATGCTCCTTTTCTCTCAAACGAGCACGGTGACCCCCGATTTTTTTTTCAGGTATTTGCTAAGAACAGTCTAATAAAGAACATATTTGAAGAAGAAAAAAGGTTTGATAGTAGAACATGAATTTTTTTTGGAAAACAGTTCCGTACTGGGTGTATTTTACCCAAGGCGAGGACTTCAAGCTAACCACGGAACTGTCCCAAAAAGTGCAATATTCCCACAACCAGGGAATCAAAGTCGGCGTAAATGAAGCATTACTGTTTATGTAAATAAAAGAAGCTTTATTTTCAAAATAAAATTTTGTGTCTTTGAAGTAACCAAGACTTAATTCTGTATGAAGGTGATTCGAATTTTTAACGCGAAAACAGTAAAAATACCCCATTTTAAGAGCATACTGACGCGTAAACAAGAACGGTGACCCCATTTTTTTATTGCATTTTTTTAATGTTCATATCATGAATGTTAATTATGCCAAGTTTCCAAAAAAGTTTGATAGTAGAACAATTTCAAGGGAATTACCTTAACATGCTTTGGTAGTTTCTTGCAGTGGACTGTCTTCGCTCCTTCTGTACTAACCGCAACTGTGTCTACCTGCTTGGCAGTAACTTCACTTACTTCATAGTCGTGGTTTAGTCTGTTTCAAGGTGGGCTTGCTAATGTTTGTACTGCGACATTGTTCTGCAAAATGCCCTTTCTTCTTGCATGTGAGACACTGTTTTCCAAATGCAGGGCATTTCCTCGTGGGCATGGTTCTGTCCGCATGGCTTGCAGTCGAAAGACTTTCCTGAAGGTTTGCTCCTTTTAGGCGTGTGTTACTTCCTTAGCTAATCACCAGTGCGGGTGTCCTGGAAGTGGTAATCCTTTTTTATTTTTCCTACTTCGCGCAGATGTCTCTGAGCAGCTTCTTCTGCACGAGCAGCACCTAAGATGTCACCTGCATGTTGTTGCAGTTTTGGAAGTGCATAGACTTTTTCCAGGATCTTAGTTTCAATAAGTCCATATTTCAGAGTCTCTGCTTCCATCACTTTCTCGATGACGTCATCATATTCGCATTGATGAAGAACATCTCTTCCTGCTTTTGTTTCATGAACTTCAGTTTCGTCCTGGAGACATTCCATGAGCCTTCACTGCCTTCACTCTTTGAACAAATCCCATCGAAAAACACGTCCATAACGGGTCAAGTTTCTTGTCATCTTCTGCAGGGATGGAGTGGTTTTCATGTTTGAGACATGCTTCAGGCCGCATCCAGATAAGCATCTTATGTACCTTGTATTTTTCATTAACATCCTAAGACCTTCTTAGTGATTGTTTTGAATTTCATGTAGTTGTGGCAGAGTTTTTCGGAGTTGAAGTCTAGCGGCTTGGGCATCTCTACCCCATGGAGTTTGGATTTGGCAGCGGCTTCTAATTTCTTTCTTGCTTTGGCTTCATTTGTCATGATTCAGGTGATTCTGATTCAGGTATTTCCGGTATCTTTTCGTCGCCCGGCGTGTCGACAAACGGGTTTTATTTTCTGACTTGTGTCGAGCTTTGATATAATTCAGCGAGTCAGATTCGATCGAATTTCCGAACCTCAAATTTCCCGTTCCGTCAACCTTTCGAAGTCCGGAGGCCTTTTTAGAAAAGTTTGTTGAAGATTCGAACAATGTTTCTTGTGAGGGATACTTGTTATGGATTTCCCTCTGGGCTCTTTCTTCCATGAGATTTTCCAAATTTCCGAGATGGCTGCCACTGGGGTCCTGTATTATCGCTCGCTTATCTCTGCCCTTTTCCTTTTCCTGAAACTCTACTGGCGTTAAATCGTATTCCTTCTTGTTCCTTCTGTATCGGTGGTCACGTTCGGGGTCACCTTGTAAAAGTCGTGCTCATAATCTATGTCCAAACAAGAGGCTACAGGTAACCTACACTTTGTTCGCAGGATTTTTGCCGACTTCCTTTAAGTTCACACTATTTCAGTGGGGTTTTTTTGATGTTACAATATCTTGCAAGGTAAATATCCAGTTTCAATTCCGTAGTCCGAAGTCCACAGTCCACATTCCTTGAGCCAATGATAGGGTTAAGTGCGATAGCGGTCATTTGTTTTACATTTAAAACTGTTGTTAACGGTATTGATTCCAATCAAGACCAGAAAATAGATGCTTTGCAAATCTCTACTATGATATTTAGAAATTACAATTTGTGATACAGAGTCGTACGATAACCGGATATTGCATTGCTTGCAACAAAAACACAAAAACTCGTTTCCGGTCATGCACACTATTCTTTAATACATATTTCCCCGTGAATCTGTCACGTGATTTAGTTGTCATCGCGATTGCCTCTGAAGGAAGAGATACCGACTTCGAGTCGTACTTTATCTGCCTTCTACGAGACAGAGAGATCTTACGTATGCGCAGCCAGAGCGCGTCCGACAAAAAAATTAAATAAATAAAGTCCAAAGTCTAAAAACGGAGTCAAAAACTATAGTTTGTTCTTTAAACAAAGTAATAAAAGCAAAGTTTTTTAATTTTATTTTTATTAATTTTTGTTATTGCATTACGACAAAACAGCTCTACTTGCAAAACAATGCTTCCACTGTTTACGTTCCGATACTTACGATTATGATACTTACACTACTTACATTACAAATACTTTCACTACGATACTAGCACTACTTACAATTCGATACCTACGCTATTTCCATTACAATACACAATACAATACTTACACTACTTACAAAACGATGCCAACAAACTTACAGCACTATACCCTCACACACACGCGCGCACTCTTCCAATCCGTAATTCAAGTATTTACGTGTTCAAGTTTTTCTTTATTCGACCGGTTACATACACAAACAGAGCAGTAGGTTACAAAAAATCAAAAAACAGCAAACAGACCTCACAAGGTGCTGGATTCTCGGATACTTATGTAATAAACTCAGAAAGGTAAGATAGAAAAAACGAAGTTATGGGATATAGAGATGATCTTTATTTTTCACCGCCTGTTTTGTTTATCCAATTGACTTTCCATTCTTGAGTTTCATAAAGGTATACTTTGTTTAAAGATCCACCAAAACACCATTTGCGTTTTAATGACTTCGACGCCATCGCAGATTAATTAAATATTCTGCTGTGTCCAACAGATAAATCTACGCATTTCTACTACCCCCTGAAACCTACCAAGATACGCGCAGAAGACTCTATGCACAAAGACATCACTTAGCAGGAGAGTGACAGGAAATACTTTTCCCGACACGGAAAAACCACTAAATTTAATTCGTTTTGACTGGATTGCCATATGGCAACCCAGCGTAAAGTGTACAGTGTGCAATGTATACTTAGCGCGTTTTAAAGAGTCTCTACAGGAGATCATGCACCAGGCATGGGTGATGCAGGTCATTTCACCGATTTCGGTGAAACGTGGTCAGTTTAAAGTTTCCATCTTAAAATTTAAAATTTAAAATTCTGAAATGGCTCACATTTTGGAATTTTCCGGAGGGAGATAGAGCACCCCCTTACTTTATTAGTGGGAAGGACAGAAATTCTCCCGCTAAAAGCACTGAAAGCAGAAAGCTGCGGTGCAAAGGGAATGCGTCAGTTTATATTGCTACTGGATACAAATAAATCTACATACTTTGGCATTCTACTTGAGAAGTGTCAGTTCATTTGGATGTACTGGCGTCAATCAAGCACTTCCGAAATTTACCCATGTCACGCAATCCGCCACGAACTGACAAAATACCTCATATTTAGATAGAAAAATCTCCAATGAGCAACATTTAACTTGCAAACGATCTGCATCACAGTCAACACCAATCCTTGGCCTTCATGTATCTAAAATAAAATTTTTGGCATCTGTTAATGTTTCAGCATGGCTTTCAGCCAAAGGCCTTCGCTAATATCGTAAATGGTTTGAACCCAGGAGTCACATCATAATAAAGTAAAGTACGATCGTCCGGGTGAATGTAGTCCTGAGAACGACTTTTTGAGATCACATTGACTGACGTTTCGACAACCTGAGCGGAAGCCATCATTGATAAAATATCGGCAATGCTGTTATTAGTGGTGTTTTATAAATATATCAGCTCCACACCAGACTGTAAATGATATTTAAATCCTTGCAAAAGTTATTGATGTCGGTATTCCGTTGTATTATTCTCCCCAATCGAGCTTCTGTGTATTTAATATGCTTCAAATAAAACGATGCGGTGTGTGAAGTGCGGTTATCAATCATCTCTTGAGGTTACTTTCGTGATTTCGTAACAATATTTCAAGACATATCGTGCACAAATCATAAATGCTTTAAGATATTTACAGAAACGTAGGCTCCCAGCCTCTTTAATTGGATTTCTCCCCCGATTCCCTTCCATTGCCTTTAACCTTCTCAGTTTATTCTTTACTGCTGCTTGTATCTCGTACTTTAAAAAAAAATAAATAAATAATAATAATAATAAGCATATCCTTGCTGTAAAATGTCGTAACAATCGTATTTAAACAGTAAAAGACCTATACTTCGGGGAGAACATTGTATAGTGCACGTAACGCGTCAGCGTGACAAACGAACGAAGACCGGAATTACGTCTTCATTCGCGGGCTACTATGAATGCCTCTTTGACTTGAACAAGATGCTACAATTAGCCTAAACTCGGGCCTGCAAAAATACAGTGGTTTATAATTTAGCACTAAAGAAAAGAAAAGAGACAAGTCTTTCCTTCTTACGTAGGCCTTAAATTGCGCTTCTCATGATGTTGGAATGTGTATGTAGTCAATACCCGGACCCAGATTATCTTCGTTATGGGTGGTGACAATGACCACTGGACCATGGAAACCAGGTAAAAATAGTGTATTTATTCCAAAATGGGCAAGCACATTGTTTTTTGCTGATCGATGGGTATTTTTGCTCAGTGTTTGAGAAAGGAAACGCTACTTGAACGGTTCAAGATGAAACGAAATGACTCATCGAAACATCTTTTGCAGAAAAAAAATGAAAGAGAAACGAAGGTGAGATGTGAAAACAGTGGTGCACGTAAAGGTCACTTTGTCACTTGCGCGACACGTGAAGATGTGCACTATATCTCTGCACTTAAAAATACTTTCAGAAGTACACAAGTTCCTTGAGGATGGACATGCCAAATGAATCCATAGCACGATAATCAAATATTTAAAATATCCCATTTGTTGTAATTTAAATAGTTACAGTAATATGCACCCAATTGTCAAAATAAACTGAGAATGATAATTCTCTGTGATCCAATTTTGGAAAGTACTTATCAAAGACATACAGTAAGCAAAATCTATTTTGTAACTTCCATGTACATTACCAGTATGACTTGGGCTGTATTGAATCTGAAAAGTTGTGTTGAACGCTATGACGGCAAAGAAATGTTCTTTTTTAAAACATTAACATATGAAAAGCAGCAATTATTTATAGAATTCAACAATTTTGAAAGCTTCATTATATATTTATGGTAGATAATTGATAAGCAATAACAAAGTAAAATTATTATTTTATAAAACTCAAACTCTTCTTCATCATCGACTTTAGTATTTTTATTAAATCTTATTAAAATAACTTTTCTTTCATCGATTGTAATTTTCACAAATTTTGTATCATATTTAAGCATTATATTCTCGATAATATCATCAAACATTGAAGCAATTATCTTTAATTCCCCAAATTCTTCGTTTTGATCAGGACAAATTTCAACATTGTCGTTGTTTGGTTTAATACACATTTCTATATAATATTATATTATATTTTTTATATCTTATATTTAGCAATTTGTTATTTTTATCAAAAAAATACATTGTAATACCTTGGAATACCTTATAGCAAAGTCCTTGGAGCGTATTATCCATAAGCATATTATGAAGTTCCTGACACATCATACGCTGCTGAGTGAGAGCCAGCATGGTTTTAGAGAAGCTCGTTCATATGTTACTCAACTTCTTCAGCTGCTACATTCATGGTTCAGTTTTCTTTAGAAAGGTGTCTCAGTCGACGTGATCTTTTTGGACTTTGCAAAAGCCTTTGACAAGGTTTCTTATCGTCACTTGCTTTATAAGTTGCAGTGTTATGGCATTCGGGGTCATTTGTTTTCCTGGTTTCACGATTATCTGTCAGACCGTACACAAAGAGTCATTATTGGAGGTCATTCATCAGAATGGATGGAGGTGTCCTCTGGTGTCCCTCAAGGGAGTATATTAGGGCCACTTCTTTTCATGCTGTATATAAATGACTTCCCCCTAAATGTAAGCTGTAGTACAGAGCTTTTTGCTGATGACAGTGTACTTTATCGTAACATCGCATCTGTACATGATTGTGTTGAGTTTCAGGGTGACCTTTTGTCTGTTTCCTCCTGGTGTGACTTGTGGAAGGTCATGCTGAATCCTGAAAAGTGTAAGGCCCTACATGTTACCAAGTCTAAATGTCCTTTAGTTCATCAGTATGTGACAAATGAGAATAATCTGTCGGCTGTAGATAAACATAAGCACCTGGGTATTTGGATTGAAACTTCTTTAAGGTGGGACGCTCATATCAATTACATTGTTGGTAAGGCAAATAGAGTGTTGGCTCTAATAAGGAGAACATTTGGGCCCAAAGATCCTGTGGCAATTAAAACAGCTTTTAATGCTTTAGTTCGTCCTATTTTGGAATATGCCTGCCCAGTGTGGAAACCTTATTTGGTTAAACACATACACAGTATTGAACCCATCCAGCTTCGTGCTACTCGATTGATATGTGGATCTGATAAACCTTACTCTGAAAGGCTCACTGAACTAAACTGGTCATCATTGGAGCTTAGAAGGAAATACCTCTGCTTGCTTCAACTTTACAAGATAATTCATGGCTATTCTGATATTGACTATACCGCATATGTTGATCTGACTGGCCCAACAAGAACTAGAAGAAATCATGACTTTAAAATTAGGCCTAAAGCTTCAAGGACAAACTATTTTTATTTTCATTTTTTAACCGTTACGTTAATGACTGGAACTCTTTACCTAACTCAGTTATGGCTGCTTCTAGCTTAAGCTCGTTTAAAACTTTACTACTTAATTATCTTTGTAAATAGATAGGTCCTTTAATTTTCGTACACATTGTGAAATTATATATTAGATATACTATTCTTAATTGTTTTAACTTTTATTTCTGGGGAGCAGTTTTTATATGGGAATTCAGTTTCCCCCTATTGCTTTCCTTTACCTATTGTACTTTTGGTAAGAAGCTTTATTAAACTTAAACTTAAGCTTAAAATAGCTAACAAAATGCAAAAAGTCATTTTATCTTTGTTTAGCAAGCAAAAAACAATGATCAAGACCAACATTTGAAGTTTTTGATGCATATTCATTTCTATTCGTACAAGATTATCATCACCATCAACAGTAAAACAATATGAATAATATTCGTCAGTATTATCAAATTCACGTTTTTTCCATTTTTCATCATAGTAATCATACCACCAATTTCTCTCTTCACATTTAACATCAATGCTTCTTTGTTTGTGTAAAAATTATATTTGCGTTTTTTTATCATAATTTTTTAAATATTTAGTTAAATCAACATTTTCGATATTATTGCAATGTATCAAATATTTTTTCCAATGAATGTTATTTAAAATTTAAAAAGAAATTGCATTCATAAGCACATTTAATTCCATAATCAATCAGACTCCTTGTTGTTAACACATCATCAAACGTAAACTTGTTCAATTTTTTGTCAAATGCATAATAATTCTTATTTTAACAATTACAGCATCTTCATTATTTCCAATTACCTTGTGTTTGAATTTATCATTTGATTCAGAATCATAACATGTTAAAAAATTATCTTCCGAATCAGCATCTGAATCAGCATATTTACTAATTGTTTCATCACAAACATTAGATTCAAAAGATTTAATCACTTTAGGACCTAGGGCATGTAATGTCATTCCTCCAACATTCAAAATTCCAAGATTTGTTTTGCTTCATTATTACTTTTTTCTTCACATCATTATCGCTACAAACTCGTTTAAACTCGCTTTTCATTTTGGTTATATATATATATATATATGTATATATGTATATATGTATATATGTATATATGTATATATGTATATATGTATATATATATATATATATATATATATATATATATATATATATATATAACAATGTTTTTCTACTCAATATAGTTTCATATGGACTTTAATACAGGTCTGTTTCGTAGACCAACAAGGAGTTGGACCACTCATCAGTTAAATTCCATGTACACTGTAGCATCGCTGGGGTTTATATACATCAGTAGCGTGATCGTTACAAGATTCAAACTTGAAAAACAATAGTAAAAAAGCATTTGTAAATTTATGATTGGTTGTTGAGGATACGATTGAACCTAAGGAGAAAATTTCGCTTGTGCCTGCAAGTCGATACGAGTTCATTACGTTTGTTGAGGGTTGCCATGTCCGGTTTATATAGAATATAGAATTTCTCGGTACTACATAGATTACATCGTTTAGTAAGGTTGCTATAAGATTTGGCCTTGGCTAGAATTTTCCAGGAGATTGCGAAGTCTTTCTTTTGATCTTTTAGCTGCCATAGATGTTTGCTCAGTTCGGTGTCATTCTTTTTACTTTCGTTTTTGAATGACATTTGGTGGTTTCGCCATCTCGTCTTGAACTCAGTGGCGGTGAGGCCGACGTACGTCTCTGTGCTTTCGGCGGTCGTGATGGTGGCTTGATACACTACTTCCTTGACTAAGCATTGTCCTTTCAAAGGGCATTTGTCTGGTACTCTGCAGTTGCAGAGTTTGGTGGGTGTTTGTTGTGGAGGTGGTATGTTCTGGCTTAGGATGGCTTAGGATGGCTTAGGATGGTTATATATATATATATATATAACCTGACCTTGAATTCATTGGATGTTGAACCCACATACTGAACCTTACACTTCTTGCAAGTGGCCAAATAAATCACGTTTTTAGATTTGGTTGCAAATCTTGCAAGAAGT
>OX421455.1:12508667-12526167 GCA_949126865.1 Montipora capitata | reverse complement strand
GTAAACCCAAGCAAATTTACTGAATATATCTTTGACAGTTAATATGTATTTGTACTCTTTATTCCATTTTTAGAGTTTATCCATAAAAACGAGATGTGCAGACCATATCTCATCTAATCTCTTTCAGTTTTGAATTTTCGCTTGATTGGTTTGTGTAGTTCATTGGCTAATTGCTGAGCCCAATCATAATTACTCAGCACTGCTTTCCGTTTTTTGGCTTAACACCAAGACCAAGTTTTTGTTTTTTATTGATGACATTTCTGGCTAACCGATGACCCAACTGTCTTTCATTATATGGGACGTTATCTAAGGCCTGAACCATTTTTCTGTCAGCTCTATTTTTGCATTTTCTATCATCCTTACAAACACTGTAATCGACGTCATGCTGCATGGCAATAGCATCAGTTGGTCCTCTTGGTTGATCATATATTTCCAAAATTTGTCCTGTTTTTGAATTATATCTCACCTGGTTTTCGAGATCTTTATATGGAGCTGTGTATTTATGACCAGGTAATGTCAAACCACTTTTTGGTTTCGGAAGTTTACCAATGGCCTTATTTATATCAATTGTACCACCATCAAGATCTTTTCTGTTTGTTTTTAGGCTTGCTTTGGTCTAATTTTAGTCGACAATTGATTCAAAGCTTGTGAACCAACATTTTGAATCGCTGTATTAAGCTTATCCAAAGCATAATCAATGCAATGCATTTCTGATGTATAATATCTACCCATTTCAACTGCTTTTTTACCAAGATAAGGTACTCCTTTGGTTAAATGTAATTCTGCTGCTGTATTACCAACATCGCTTAAAATACCTTTTCCTGCCTGTTTGCTAAACGGGCTAATCCGTTTCCCTTATTTTTAACAAATCGAGTCTTTTTAATACCGCATTCAGCACAAGTGCAATGAAACATTAATCTTCCATTCTTTGCTTGTTTGTAGCCAGAAGGCTCAATGCATTCGGTTTCTTTGTTTGTTTGTTTGTTTTTTTTTTTGTTAAACGCAATACGATTTCATTTAGTTATAGATATAATTTAGATATTTTTAAAATACCGTTCAATAAATTTTTCATTAGCCATTGTATAGCGTATCATGGATATTAAATACTTTTAATATATCATAATATGAATTGCCTTTATTCATTTCATTTAAAAAGTATAAACAAAAGGAACCACATGTTGTTGTCATAATATTTTGTATTTGATTTTTTTGATGCACCAAAGTCAAGGAGACCACAGGAGTGAACAGAACGAGTGATGAGATCAGACGCCGAAGATGGAATTGGATCGGGCATATATTGAGGAAGAACAGAGAGGAGCACTGTGTTACAGCATTGGACTGGAGGCCAGAGGGGAGGAGGAGACCAGGTCGACCAAAAACAACATGGAGGAGAATGGTTGAAGACGAAAGACGAGTAGCTGGGTGGCAATCATGGACGACTGTCAGAGCTTTAGCAGCAAACCGAAGTGGATGGAAAGAGAATGTCAAAGCCTGATGTGCCTTATGGCACGAAGAAATGTATATATATAGAGAGAGAAAGTCAAGTTTTTATTTCGAGCATGATCTACAATCTCTTGAAATGGAGGCATGCCAAAACTGTCGAAATAATTCATAATGTTATCTTTAACATAAGTACAAACCTAATGAGAACCTGACATATATGCTGGTTAGAGATTGTATATGAATGTTTGTTTATGCTTATGTTGAACAGTTTCATCTCTTGACAAAACATCTTTTATTGGTATATGCAAATATTTACACCAATTTAACAGGTCGTGATTGGTTAATGGGATATTTTTATGAAATTTTGGTTTTAGAGTATTGCTCCTAAAATTGGAATATTGTTAAATGGACTTTTTTTTCTTTGGCTTTTTTTTTACACCTTGACCGGTTACATACTGAGGATAACTAAAAAACGGAGGAGGCATTTTTGGTAAACCAATTTGTGGAGCAGAACCTCCTATTTTCTTTTTTTTTTTTGTTTTTTTTGTCCAATTCTTGGTGCTCCTGAACCAAAAAGCTTTTTAACAGCTGCAACTGCCAATGAAATACCAATACTTGCTAATTAAGTCCCTAAAAACCCTCCTGCTTTTGTCTTTGTTGGTTTTATATGAAAGGCTTTTTCCATTTGTAGAGCATTAAGGAGGTCCTTTTTTTATTCATATTTAACAGATCCTTACACGGAATCAACTGATGAATTCTGTTTTGTGGTACAATGAAACCACCCGTTTTAACTCCTTTGCCAGATATCTTTTTGACTAGCTGTGAAGCTCCTTCTGCAACTAATCCTGATAAAGCTGATAAACCAAGTGTTTTACCAAGCATTGGAAGCAATGTTCTACTCAATGACAAAATTGAAGTCAATAGTGAGCCTCCAACTTGCTTTCTAATATTTGTTTTACATAATTTTATATCCATACCTTTTTTTAATTGTTTGCTTTTGTTTAATCGTTTAACAACTGTAGCTGGAACATGAAGAGTATCGTTTCCAGATAAAACGTTATTTGTCAATCTTAAAACAATTGTTTCTCTTTTGTGATAAGCACTGCTGAGGTTCTTTTTTTGATTTGGTGATAATTTTACATTTATTTATAAAGTTGGGTCATTTATTTCATATTATATGTTATATAATTTTTCGGTTATAAAACATATATGAAATAATCAGATTAACTTCAAAAATAACAAAATTAAACAATAACCAATTCATTGCCAATTTTATCAATAGCAATAGTTTCTTCATACAAAACAACTGCATGAACACAGAAATTATGATTTGCATTTGCAGATAATCTGTATCTGAATGTTAATTGTTTTGGATCGCGTGTAACTTTTTCTGTTTGAAAAGACAAGTCAAAAAATATGAGTGGATATAAGCTCATAATTATTGAGATTTAGCTGTGTGCCTGTATTATAATCATTGTTTCGCATTGCATAAGACATTAAATCATTAAATATTCGTACTTTACTATCGTTCTCGTACTCCAATTCTGGATAAAATATACTAGTGCTATATTCCAATCTGCAATTTGCAAGATTACCTCCACCATCTAATGTAAAAGTATCCATTTTGTATGGAGTTGTTTCTTCATGACGAAAACCATTATCATTCCTGTAGTTTTTCTTCAGATACACAAAAACATATTTGACATTATCGATGGAAGCTGAAATCTGGAAAAATCCAGATGTTATTGTGGGAGCTGATACTTCATACATTTCTTTCAGATATTTCAACTTTGTTTCTTTCATGAATGAGCTCACAAAACTTGAATACAGACTATCCTTTGGGATCATTTTAGGCAACCTTAGTTCATATTTGCCAATAACTATCCTTCCAGCATCAGCTGCATTAGCTTTATGAATCAATTCATTGCCTTCATTGAAACTGATGTTAAATTGAAGCTGCATAGGAACCAACATTTTACTTTCCAATTCTTCAAAAAAGCTGAACCGATAGGCCACTTGCACTAAGAGGTCATGTGACATCGTTTTTATGAAAATGAAAGTTACATGATTTTGCCTTCCAAACACTATTGGTGGGTCATCTGTTAAACAAAATAATAGTGATTTGGTTTTTCAAACCTGCACCATTTCCTTAAAATGAGAAAGTCCGTAGCTGGTCACGTGACCAAAACTTGATTTTTTAAAATTATGAATTACCGCTTTCTGACAGAAATTTTGCACTTGAACTTCAAGGAAAATGTTGAAAAGATGATGTGGTAACGTTTATGGCACATCTGAACTCAACTATCAAACATTTAACAAGATATAAGCAAAAAGTAGTTTTGGCCGCCATGTTGGAGGGCAAGAGTATGCCCTCCAACATGGCGGCCAAGACAAATCATGCTACTTTGTTGAAAAATCAAAGTACCATAAAATATTTCCCTTAAATGCGTTTCCTCTCAAATTTCGCGTGTAAGATAATTTTTATGTATTCTGTCAATTTTTGGCAACCGCAAGATTACAACTCACTGTTTAAGGGAAGCATTGGCCACGTGACCTCTTAGTGCAAGTGGCCTATTCACAGGAATGATTACATTAATATTTTTTGCTCCTCCAGTTCCATCGTCGTTGGTAGCTTGAGTTTGTAAAAGTCGAGATTCAAAACCCAAGTTAATATCATCTGTTGTTTTATCAGTGTCCAAATGCCATAAGCTATTTTTACCAACTGATCGACTGTAGTCGTCAGAATACTCTAATAGATTTTTAACAGATGTAACATTGTGTAAATTATCAGTATCATAAACAATTTTACCGGCTGATTTAATCATGAGATGTTTAATAGGACTGTGAGAGCCATTAATAGCCGTAATTCGATCAGCTGCTGCATATCCTTCTCCATCAGCAAGTTTCTAAAGCTGAAAACGATTTAAAATAACCATTATACCAATCGAAAAATGAACTACGATCATTAATTTTAAATTTGTATCCATTTTTTTCTTGGTGTTGATTATTACCAGGAGCTCGAATTACATCATCTAATTGAAAACGAACATACTCATTTCGTTGCAAATATTCACTTGTTTTAAAAGCCATTATATTATTATATTACATTACTATTTGCGTCTTCTTTTAATACCATTGCCAGATATCAAACGATTCAAAATCATATTGGTGTTTTCTTGTTGTCTCATAGGTTGAATTGGTATCATTTCTTGTTGTTTTGTTGACCCTTGCCTCGTTTTAGAAAGTTGTTTCAATATCAAATAACCAGATGTTTCAGCAACTTTTTAACCTATTTTATCACCAACGTGTGATACTCCTGATTCGAGTGCTTTTTTGGCCATAGGCTTAGCAAATTTTTTGAAAACAGCTGATGCAATACTTTTCATTGGGTTGAATATATTATCTACAATAGTACCAGAGCCTTTATATTTATAAACGAATCGACCCACCCGTTGATTATATAATCTTTTGAATTCGTATGGTTTCATTATATTGTTATGTTATATTATTCTACTCTTTTTAAAATCAATGAATGTGCTACATCGGCTCCATTTAGGTCAAGTTATCTTCGTTTTCCATCAGTTACCCACATTCTGATAGAAGATATGGTAGTTTTATTTACAGGATTTAAGGCGATTCTTCGTGGTTCTAGTGTAAACGAATACGATGGTTGTAAAACGCTGGTACTAAAACTGTAAACAATATCTTTATCTTGTCCGTCAACTAAACTATCGTGAATCAAATCACAATGAATATTTAAAACATCGGTATCTTGACTTAATTTTGGTACTTTAGTACCAATATGAGACCCGCTTGTTGATATTTTTTTATCAAAATCAATGAGATCATTAAAATCCGATTTTATTAAATAAAGTCTGACTTGAGCAGGCAGTACAATTGTGACTCTGAATGTTGTTGCATTAAATGTCAATGATATGCCGTCTTTTTCATTATTTGTTGGAGATAAGCATTAAAATCAGTATAATTCTAAACTCCAGGTGAAAAAATAAGATCTTCAAAAGTTGTTCCATTATAGATGCTATATGCTGTTGTTTGATTTTTATAACTTGGATTAACATCAAACCAAGTAAAATTCATATTAAATAATCCTATTTAATCCAAGAACGTATTCAAAATTATTGTCCAAAGTTATAGGTTTATTAAATTTTGTAACGAAATTTTCAGGTTTATTAAAAGGTATATTTTCAACAGAATAGCTCGACAATACAATTTCTCTATCCATATATATACAATATCGTTGCCATTAATTTTGAATACTTCTTATAACGTTTGTCATATTGTGATCTATTGATTGCTGACGTTTTTAGCAATGTGTTTAATATAGAAAGACCCATATTACGCATTGGTATGCTTGTATTACCAGCTAAAATTTCACCAACAACCAATTCTAATTGTTTAAGAAGCTGTTTTGGATCATTCAAAAACACAACATTTCTACTTCTTTGTTTTTTTTCGAAGTCAAGAACCTTTTATTGTTTTTACTTTCTTTTCATAATGTTTGATGTATCTATTCAACGTCACTCTTGCATTGTCTATTCTCTTATTTTCCAGTTGTCTTGCAGCTTCAGAAAAATAACCACTTTTGTATTGTTTAGTTAAAGCAGACTTATAACCTTTCGATTGATTTCTTATTGTTTTAGCATCATTAATAATCTTATTAAGGTATTTTCGGTTTTTTTGTTGAGTCATTTTTTGATTCAATACCTTAACAATAGAATCATTTCATTATGCATATCTTCATCGTCCAATCCATAATCAAATTCATTATTATCATCATATTTTGGAGGCATAATCCTGTGGTTCTTGAGGAAAGTATTTTGGATCAACAATAATCTGTTTTTTACCTTCTAATATATCTTGTAATGATTCTTCATAAGTTGGTGGTTTTCGTACAAGTTGTTTTTCTTGTTGTTTTAACACTGGTTCTTCAAATCAATCACCAAGATTCATGTCTGAAACTTCGTCCTCAATATCAATACCATATTTAGGAACCTCACCTTTTTTCAATGGTCGACGTTTTGTTACAGGCATTTTTAAATTACTGGCAATAACATCATCTGGTATGGTTGCTATTGGTTGAAACACCTCGGAAAAAAATGCTTTGCTTGTTTTTTGACCCAAATCATGCTGTATGATAGCATTTCTTATGGTATTAATTTGATCTCCTAAATTAATTCAGATTTACTTTTTGCAAGTTCTTGCCATTTTAGTAAGCTCATTTGTTATATTACTTGGTTACATAAAAATGGAAAATTGTATATAAAAGACAGCGTTTTACACAGGGTTCAACACAATCTTGTGCATGGTGTTGAACATCATGTTATGAAATAATATACCCATATGATATAAATGAAAATAACAAATTACGATTCTACTGATGATAATGTTGGAAATTATAAGCAGTTATACCCTTTTATGCCAAATAAATGCTTTAGAATGTTGATTTGTGGACCTTCAGGATCTGGTAAAACAAACACATTAATGCATATGATTTACAATTTGCTTTATTATGACAAAATCTATTTGTATGCTAAAAACCTTGAGCAATCAAAGTATCAAAATCTATTAAACATGTTCCAACCAATATAATTGAAGCAGGTAATGACAAAATAATTCCAGTATCTGAATTAAAAAGATGATAACCAAAAGCTGGTGATATTTGACGATTTTGTTTGTGAAAAAAACCAAGGCCCATTGATTGATTATTTCAAACGTGGAAGACATAAAAATTGTAGTGTGATTTATTTGAGTCAATCATATTATAAGACTCCAAAAGATATAAGAGTGAATTGCTCGAATTTTTGTATATATGAATTTCCTAGTACAAATGAAAAAACACTTATTTGCCGCGAAAAAAATACTTCCAAAGAAATCTATGATATAGCTTCATCTATATTGACAAACCACAGAAATTAACAACTTAAGACTTCAATGAACAAATGTAATATACACCAGTTATATAAATGAGTTATTCAAATGGTTTATTCCAAACACCAAATATGAAAATAATTGAAGGCATACCAGGAATTGGTTTTAACCTAACTCCAGATGGTAATTATGATATGGAAAATAAAAAAATTAACTAATTTAAAACCAGGCACATATGACGATGATTGTTTAACCAAAAAATAAATATATGATCGTGTAAAAGCAAATGGCGGAGGCAGTTCGACTATTGATTTAACTGATTTTTTGAAAAAAGATGGAAGCGATATAATGACTGGATTGTTGAATATGAATAAAAGAAGGATCGAAAATGTTGCACCTGGTAGACATAATCAGCGGACGCTTTAACTCATCTTCAACTGGAAGCTTTTTATTTTGATCTTAATGTTGATAATGGTAAAATAGCTATATAGAAGCTCAGAATCCAATTGATATGGGAAATAAAAATAATAAGTTGTTTACAAGAACATATTCATCACAAAGATGCAGCAACAAAATTTTACATCGATAACTCGATGGTGTCAAAAGCAGATAAAACAGAGCTGAATAATTATATTTTAAAAAGCGGTTTGACAAGCAATCTTGACATGAAAAACCATTTAAAGTAAATCTCAAAGCAGCTACTAGTGGCAATGATGTCGTCAATTTTACTCAATTAAACAATGAGCTGAGTAACTATTTGCATTTAACTGGAGGTGACATTCAATGCAATAATCATAATAGTATCTATGGCATAAAAAAACTCAATAGACAAAACGTCCGCTGTTAATCGTGAATATGTAAACAATGAACTCAAGAAAAAATTGGATAAAAACAAGGATATTAACATGGATGGTATTAAAATAATCAGTTATCGTAATCCTAGTGATTTGAACGAGCTTGTAAATAAATCCTATGTTGATTTAAATTTAAGTAAATATTTACCTACAGATGGATCTATAGCTATGTAAGGAGAGCTAAGTCTTGGTTTACATCCTCTAACTGATCTGCCTGAACCAAAATTTATCAATGACGCAGCAACAAAAAATTATGTGGATACTGGTCTAAACTCTAAAATAGATAAAATATTAATATACGATATTGATGTAAATAATAACAAAATAACTAATTTGAAAAAAGCAACACAAAATAAAGATGTTAATTTAGAACAACTGAATGAATCCGCTTCAGTAATATCTTCAACTACAGAAGGATTATTTTTGAAAAAGGATGGTACAAATTTACTCTCAGAAAATCTCAACCTTAATAATAACAAAATAGTAAATTTAAAAGAACCATATAATCCTAAAGATGCAACAAACAAAATTTTGTAAAAAATAAAATAGGTCAAAGCCATATCAGCTCACACGAAAATCGTAAAAATGGTTTTGCTTATAGTATGGACGACGGCGAATTAACGGTTGATTTTGGCATAGAAGGAGCTAATTTAATAAATATTAACCAAATGCCTCTTAAATTAAACAAAAAAGTATTCATCATGAGAATAACTAAAACTCAAGATGCTTCTAGTTTGTTTAAAGGAAAATTGGATTTTAACTTATTTAAGCTATTAAAAAATAATTTCAGCAATAATTATACTGTTGCGATAGAAATATATTTTGAACAATACCCATTTTTAGAAATGGAATTCGATAGTGTTTCCAAAAAATCATTATCTTCAATTATTAAAAACTCATATATTTTTGGTACTGTAAAAAAAAGCACATTTATTCGGGATGGAAGATCTTACTACAGTAATGCTTTTATTTCAAGCGGTGTAAAAATCAATTTTGATTCGATAAATATCAAGTCAATTACTTTATTTAATGAAGGAAAATATATCAATAAAAACGATATAATCCATCTAAATTATGAAGATTTAGGTAGCGGTAATTTTAGATCCTACCAAATAAGATTTCGGTTTACTGCTCTACCTACAAAGTTGGTTATTAATAGGGTTGTAAAAATTTTATCAATTAATCCCAGTAACACTGTTGATATTAAATTTAAACTCGTTTATCAAGAAGTTGGCGTGTAAATAATATAATATAATAAAAAATAATGCTTTACATTTTATATGAAAATAGTGATTATGCTGTTGATATAAATGGTAATAAAATAGAATTCACAGTTGAGTATATCAATGACCCCCACAAGTTAATTAATAATAAAACCGAGCTACTCATCAACGATAATGGTCATCTTCACACAGAAGGTCGTCATTTAGTAATCAAACACGGCAATGTTAATAGTCATGCAATAGGTAAAAGCCAGCTTGATGCAGCTATTACTGATCTTCAACAAGAAATAACATTGTTACAAAATCACATAAAAAATAGTGGAAGCAGATAATAATTGTATAATGTATATACATAATATGAGTGAAAAAATATTTAATTTCAATCATATAAGCAAAAATCTATCAGATGAAAAAATTAAAGAAATAAAAGATTTGAATAAATATTATCACAAAAAATTTTGGTGTTATAAAAAATCATTTCAACATTACCAAAAAATGCATCTATCTACCAATCTTGGTTCAGCTGGATTAGTAGTTATTGGTACAATAGCAGGTGGTATTACTCTTAATCCTATAATTTTAGGAGCTATTTCAGGAGCCGGTGTTCTTTTACAAACATATGCTACTGCAAAAAAATATGATCGAAAATTAGAAAATTGCAGATTTGCATCTACTGGTTATTTTGATATAGAATCCGAACTCAGAAATAGTTTAAGAAGCAGTGTATTTGATGAATCAATATTTTTTAACAAATGTTCTGTCATAGATAATATTATAAATGATAATTGTCCAACTATTCCAGACAAAATAATGAAAAAATATAATAAAAAATTTAGTTGAAGTTTGTCACCCAATAAGTTGTAAATATCATTCCAGTATGATTCATAGTATTGCAATTTTTTTTTTGATTTAGTAATTTTGAATAATTTATAAATCGAATATTTGATGGAAACAATTCTTTTCCTGTTTCTGTTTCTGTTTCTGTTAATTTGTGGTACAATTGTGTTTATATATTGAAATGCTATACAAACACGATTAATTAAACATTTGGTGTTTGTTTCTTATTGACAATACCAATATCAGCCATGACATCTAATATGTGATATCGTCTGAGATATACTGACTTTTTTCTGATTTTGAATATTATCATAAACGTTTATATATTTATGAGCAAATATTTCGCTATGATGCTGACCACAAGCTTTGCAAACAATACGATAGTCATCTGTAATTAAATCATAATTGGTGCAGCATTTTTCAGGATTATATTGATACAATTGCAAGTCTTTATTACAAAAAGGGCATTGAATATATATGGTTTTGCTTAATTCGTCATGAAGATCTTTGTTGCAAGTCGTTTACATATATTTAGAAAAGATGATATTTTATGCCTAAAAAGTTCAGTCGGTTGCTGTATCTTCCAAAGTCGCTTCCAAAACAGAAACTTAGTTGAAAATAAAATTCATTTGAGAAACAGTTTTGTTAAAAAAATGAAAGTTGTGATTGGTTAAAAACTACGGGAAAGTCAGGCTATGGTGATTATTTCCTGGTCCATTTGATTATGCGAATATTTAAACGCATTTCAACTTCACTGACAAAGTTTACTCACAAAGTTTACTCATAAAGTTTACCGACAAAACTATTTTGCATTTATTTATGACATCATTTTTTATTTTCCGAGAATGCCACGCTATGGTGATTATGCAAATATTTAAACGCATTTCAACTTTGCTGACAAACTTTAATCATAAAGTGTATGTTCATTCAAAAATTGATAAAAGTTGTGACTTTATTTTAATTTTGAATAACATAAATAAAATATGAATGTAAATATAATTAAGCTTATATATGCCATAAAAGCTCTTGGGAAGCCCCACTTTCAAAAGCCAATTTTTATAAGAAAGCCGGGGGGATTAATTCAAAATAGTGGGCATGTTGTAGTTTCTAAATCTGGTAGAAGACTGTTTATTTCTGTTATAACTCATTTTCACAAAAAAATTAAAATGTAGGGGATGTACAAACATAGCTATCTCAAAATAATTGTTTTATGGCTTATTGCTAATTTGCAAAATGCGTATCTCCAGAAAATATCTGTACTTCCCCCCACCCATTCCTCTGGAAAACCCAGTTTAGGTTCATACTTTCATTTAATAATGTCGACCTTTAAGAACCCACCCCTTCTGGAAATTCTAGTCACCCTCCTTGGGGTAGGTATCGGTATTTTCTGGAACCACACAATGAACAAACATTAAATGGTACTTAGTAAAATGGTACATTGCAAAACTAAGAATACCCACTCCCCCAAAGGGGATGTAAACTAATATGAGCCAAAATTATATTTTAAGTGGTAGATCATAGACAGCTAACTAACTAGGCATGTTGTGGATTTACCCCACCCCTAAGACTGGAAATAGCTCATTTGAGAAGAGAAACTTCAAATCACTGATATCAAGTTCCTTACTTAATCTACAAATCTACTGAACATGACTTTATCTAACATTCAGTTTAGTGTTTAATTATGTACCCTGTTTTAGTTTAATATCTGCTGGTATATATATTTCATACTATTTAAACATCTGGTTTTTGTATCATAGATGGATGTGAAAGCTGTGAGCAATGCAACAGATGATGTGCTTGAGAAACTGGGATTAATGAAAATGGGAGACAGAGTTAGTCTCAGGGTCAGACAATCTCAGTAGGGGAGAGAGAAGTAAAAAGTTCAGATAGTAAGAAAAGGAATCTCTTGGAGGCATTTCTCAGTAGAAAGAAGAAGAGACGACAATCTTCTAAGGAAGTTACCACTGCACATTCAGACATTAAGGTTGCAAAAGAAAAAACGAGAAAAATCCAGTTAGGCTGGCTCCATTACAATGGGAAAACAGGGAAGTTCCAGTCTGTGAGGTGCTTCAAGGTGGGGGGTCAAGAGAGGAACACATGCCTGTAGAAGCCAGAAAAGATGAAATCATAGCAGAATGGATAAAGCTCTTTTTCCCAAATGGTTCAAGTAAATGTTTAGGAGAGGCTTCCAAAATGGACTTTGGCCTTGCCAATTTCAAAACAGAAGCCACTGAAGACACAGTACATGTAGATGAATCAGAGATTCCATTTACATTATTGAATTACTTGGAAGCCCACAAGACAAGCAAAATTAGGCTGTATTTGACATCTAGATGTAAATCATTTCCTGGTAATGAAGTTACCCAGTCAGACAAGAGCACCAGTAAGCAACGTGACAGGTCAGATTGTAGAACTGTGAAAGGAGTTCAAAAACAAGGTAACGGTACCTGTAGCAGTGGTGATGAGGAAGATCTTAAACCCATGTTGGTAGTAGAGGATGAAGTAGAGCAAACAGGGCATGACACATTGATTGGATCATCCGAGCAGCGTGACATCATCAAGGCTGAACAGGACAGTGCTTATTTTGCATCACTTGCAAATGACAGAGCCACTGAGGAAGCAAGAAAGGAAGCCATAGAGAGAGAGATAACGGAATGGCAGAGGAAGGAGTTCCTTCAACAGATGCGTGCTCTTAGAGTTCCAAAAGAACCAAATTCTCCATGTATAATGGTCCAGGTTCGTCATCCATCCATGGGGTTATTGAGGCGTGGGTTTTCACCATCTGACACCATGATGGCTGTATATGACTGGGTAGGATCCCCATGCACCTGACCCAGAGTATTTTGAGCTTCATTCTAGTTCTGTCAAATGCTTACCTCCCAGCATATCAGTTGTCGAGGTTGACAGAGAAACCCTATGGCCGAGTGTGAGGTTCCTCCCTCTATCAATGATGATGCGGATGATGCAACAGTCGAATTCAGAGGGTTTGGCCAACTGCTCAACTGCAGTGCAACCACAGTAGTGAATCTAGGGATTGAGTGTATAGTGGAGCAGCTTCCAGAGAATTTCATGGTCGGAGATTCTTCCATTGGGGATGATGCCATTGCTGATTGCTCCATTGCATAAGTTTGAGGGCGGTGCCTACTATTGTTACTGTGCATACATTCTGCACATCTCGAGATACTCGGGATTTCTATGGGTGGTGCCTACTAATACAGGGATATTTTTTGCGCGCTTTAAAACTTTTAGCAAGTGATTTTGGTATCCATAAAGAAAATTGGGCGCAGCCATGCATTCTTCAGAGATAATAAAGCTTCAATTTGGAAAAAAAGCGCCATACATTGCTTTGTATTTTGCCCTTGAAAAGTCCTTGAATGGTCATTGAAAAAATGATCTGAAGTCTGTATGAACCACGCAAACCAAAGCTCTCTTGTGAATGTCTGTTGGAACTTGCTTCCAAAGTGTAGGTACAGAACCACATAATTGTGAACATGATATAATTACAATATTAATTAAAGTGGAATCCAAACAAACATTTTGAAGTGGGATTCTACATGTATTCCGATAATGTACATTTTTTTATATTGCAGAAACAGTCACCAGAATGAAGCACAGAGGAAGGTAAGCAGTCCATTCGTTCGTTAAGTGTGTTATGGGATACAATGGCGAGTAACTGTCAGTGCATCCAGGTTTTCAATGTTCTGGCTCTCTTCATTTTTCAACACTCTTGATCAGTTTACATGTATGATACAGTGTATCGCACATTCAAACCATTAAAACCGAACGTTCCTGATAGAAAGAAAGGCCTCACGGGCCTTCTAATTATTTTGTCTTTAGGAGCCAAATTATTTATCAAAAATTCCTTGTTCTGGCTTTTTTTTCCTCTGTTGGCTCCTATGCTCCTGGACGAAAGTTCAGAGAGATCGAGATGGTGAACAATGGCATGTTGGAATGCAGATCACTTGACAGGTCTACAATCACAGTTTGTTGAGGTGTGCCAGGTAAAGCTGTATATGAATTGTCACTGCGTGAATATTGACCCATACAATATGGAGCACGCAAGTTCATTCCTCGTCACACTCGAGGCTTAAAATGTAGGGTGGAAAGTATCAGTAAGAGTGCTATTGATGAATAAGCTTTCTCACCAAAAACTGCAAATTCAAAGATATTTTTATGTAAATGAATGACTCTTGAGTTTTCAAGTAACAGGATAAAAGCCATCATCCCAGGGGGGAATTTCAGGTACATTAGTGGTGGGAAGGTGCCAATCAGACCATATTGTAGACCCCAAAAATTCTAAAACAACCCAAACACATCACAATTATTTACATAAAAATGAAATCCCTGGGCAAGCTTTTTCTCAACCAAAAAAATTTCTTATTAAAACAAATTATTTCACCCAAAAATGTCACCGCAAAATTTCTAACCCCAAAAAGTGCTCATGCAGAACTCAATTTTTTAACCCCGAAAAGGCCTTCGCACCTCCCTGTCACACGTGTACCTGAGTCCGTTCCTCTTCCCCCCCCCCCCCCAAAACCAGGGCCCATCATACCAGCTATTAAGCATACAACAGAAATTTCAAATGAAATGCCTCACTCAGAGTCCTTCGATAGCTTTCTTTTACCATTTTATGGTCTAGTCCTTTTTGTATGTGGGTTATAGGAAAGCGATGGAGATAAAAGAAACAATCATTTTGAAGATGAGAATGCTTTGAGAACTCCTTCTGAAGTGCCACACCTTGATAGTGATCAGCGCGAATACCTGAATGAGAATGTATCAGTGAATGTTGTAAATGAATCTACAAGCAGCAATATGCGGTAAGCCACGTTGATTTCTTCTAGATCACTTGCAACCAGATTTATTTGGTTATACTTCAATGACCACAATAATTGTGGCATCTTGAGGCTGGATGGCCTAAAAAGGGATCCGAGTCTCCATCCAAAAGATAGAAAAACATTCACGTGTAGTAGTGGCCAAGCAGCCTAGCTACAAGCCCATACATACAAATGTTAAAAGGTCAATGTACCTGCCATACTGAAGGTCTAGTCGAGTGGAAAGAATACAATAATGATGATAATAGTAAAGTAAGGAAAGGGGATAGTGACGTCATAGACTGCTGTCCATCATTTCCTCTGTGAAATAAATGGGCGAGTATTGTTGTCAAGTGTTCTAATTTTTTTCACCACGTCTGTTCAAATCTGTAGCCGAGATAGAAGTCTAAATATCTAAAGCGAAGGGGAGTATTCGCATATTTCTGTATCCTGAGGATAAGAAGAGGCAGGGTATATCGTGATATGGTAGCGGCATTCCAAGAAGAGAATATTATGAGTATTACATTAAAAATTGTAATGGTGGACGGAAGGGGAGAAGAAGATCAAGGAGTTGACGTTGGTGGTGTTTATCGCGATGCTGTTGCCCTATTTTGGCAAGAATTCAACGATTCCTCCACCCTTGGGGAAAGAGAAAGAGTACCAACCCTTAGACATGACTTCCAATCCAGTGAGTGGTCAGCAATTGGAAGGATACTTGCAAAACGACATTTAGATCCTTGTATGCGTAGCCAAGCGCTCATTGTGAGTGTCTTATTCGGAGAGAATGCTGTCTCAGAACAGACTCTCTTGAAGTCGTTTCAGAAATATATTGCCAAGGATGAAGAGGAGATTGCTCCCGAGGCTCTCAAAGGAAATCTAGATGGCACTGAGCTAATTGACGTGCTTGACAGGTTTGGCTGTAGGAAAGTCCCCACGCAAGAAAATGCTAAAAATCTCATTCTGGAAGTTGCTCATAAAGAAATTGTACAGAAACCCCAGTATGTGGCAGATGCTTGGCGAGAGGCCTGGTGATGCTGAAAAGCAAACATGAACTGTCTACGATCGAAGGACTCCGTAACATGTATCAGGAACTTGAACCAACTAACAAAACATGTTACAGGCAACACCAAAGAACAACTCTGAGCGAGCATGACTCGACTACTTGAAACGATTTGTTAGAGGAATGGATCAGGGTCAACTGAAGTCGTTCTTGAGACATGTGACGGGAGTAGATGTCCTGTGTGTCCCTTCTATGATTGTCCAGTTTACAACCCTTGATGGATTGGGAAGACGACCCATTGCACATACCTGTGGTGCCTTGCTGGAGCTTCCAGCCACTAAAATTTATGACTCATTTCCAGAATTAAGAGAGGAGTTTAGCAATATTCTTGCCAAGACAAAGTGTCCAAATGATATAATGTGACTGTGACTGGATCTTGCAGGGTATGAACCTGCTGACTCCGTTCCCCACTTTACTGTAGTGGAGTACTGTTATCTTCATAAACTTTCATAAACAGTCGACTCAATCACTACTTTGTCTTATACCGTTTTTTCACGTTCGGGCAGATTAGTTAGACGGACACGCCAATGCATGTCTGCTGGTGTATCTTTTGTTTCATTAACCGAAAGCTTCTGTTGGTAGTTAGTCTGGTTCAAGTTCTTAGTTGTGTTTGTTTGCCGTTTTTACTGCGAGCATTCAATTTCTAAGGCTTATAGTTAGGTAAACAGAAAGAGCACGAGCGGTCTTCATGTTTTTGTATAAGCCAGTGGCTGCCTTATGAAACACAGAATATCGAAAAACTGTTTCATGTGCGATTTTCATTGAGATGTAATGTACAATATGTAATATAATATATACATATTCAAACACCGATAAGATAGTTGAAAAAGCGATGCGCAGCAAATCATATTGAGAGTTTGACAATAGTCAGCCATTGAGTTATGCTTGTAACGCCGAGACCAGGCGACGTTCAGTCCGGGGCTTCACTTGTGAATGTTACAGACATTCAAATACCGATCAGTGGGATTAATGTCATTTTTATAGGGTCCGGTTTTTTCCCAAGTAAGTGATCAGATTAAAGTTGAGTTGATTTCAGTTAACTTTAATACAACCTCTGTATAAGAGTATAGTTTTACAGTTTATGGAAGACTCTGAGTCTTTATCTTAGCACAAAGGAGTGAATTTTGAGTTAGCACGGTATAACTACGGAGATACCAATCAAGTTGTGTTAAAGTGTTGAAAAAGGTTCGCTTCTCCTTTCAATGAAGCCGGAGTGTTCAATACCTGTTATTGTGACTTTTCTAATCAATCAATAACTTTTGCTGTACGAAAGGTTCTAATGGTAAATATTTAGAATATGAGGTTGAAGTCAGAAAGCCAGAGCATTTGGTAAAAAAAAAATTGAAACCAGCTAGGACGAAACAACTCTGCAATCAGCTGCAA
>OX421455.1:12498667-12501167 GCA_949126865.1 Montipora capitata | reverse complement strand
TACAACATCCTTTTCAAATTAAATCGTCTGGACGACTACTTTTATGCAGTTTTCAGGTTGTGGGTCATGTTTTTTTGTTTTAGGAGGAGGCACTACAACAAGTCACCGCTCATCTGGTTAAGTAACATGTTGTTTTGGAAAAATGGTGGGGGTGATAGAAATATTTATGATTTGTTTGCTGCAAACCTTAATGTGGTTGATGAGTATTTTGTTGAACATGTCCACAGTGTCATCAGGCGACAAACCAAGGTAAGTGATTCTGATGAGCAGGTGCAGGAAAAAGTTCATGGAATTTTTGGATGTAGTGAGAGACAGACCAACTGGCGCAGTAACTTCACACCGTCCAAGAACTCGGTGTTTAGCAGACAGCAACTGACCAGCCTGTATTGCAAGGCAGCCACAGTTATAACCAATGTTTTCATTGAAATTGCTTCCAATGTAAATGCAGCAACCGTCCTGCCAACACAGCCAGGTCAAAGAAGGGATTGTTCTTTATGGTTGCTTCCCAACTTGTTTGGAGAAAAGTCCATTAAGAGCTATATCCTTCCTCTTGGATACAATTTCCACCCACAACCTGACTTCAGAAAGAGATGTGACAGCCCATCTTGTAATGTGTCATCTGACCTGCCCTGGAAGCTCTTTGAAGGTTGCTGGCACTCATTCCACCTTGAGTGCTTAAGGGGTTTGTCTATCTGTGTCATTTGTAGAGACGGCCTTCAGAAGAACTTGCAATCTTTGTGCAAAACTGCAAATGAAGCGTTCGTCAGAGGAGTTCCAATTGTACCAGAAGGGGAATGTCAGGAAGAAGCTATCCGTGAAGAAGACACTGATTCTACTGCTGGTGAAGCTATCCGTGAAGAAGCTACCGATGCTACTGCTGATGATGACCATGAAATCCCAGTGATAGGTGAACTGAATGTGGATCAAATAATACAAGGACTGACCAGACAGCTTTTGAATATTCAAGTACACCAACCATCCATTGGCTCATCTATCCCTGTATTACATGGTCAAGATAGTCAATCTAACCAGTCAACAACAGGTAGGAAACCTTGTCATTGTACTCTGTGCCATCACATTTACCAGGGTCATCGACAACAAACCAACCAAATGGGTGAAAGGATGGTCCATTGTTTCTACTGTCCCAACCAAGTCTGTTGTAGGGGTGGGGGAGGGGTCAACTGTTCCTGTCATTGGTGTGAACAACACTCTGTCCACTCCACTAGAATCTCTTCTAGTAATTCTTTATCCATGATTACAGGCCACCAAAACACCGGGCCAACAGTTGTTTTTCAGAATCAAAAGGGGAACATAACTGAGTGGGTGGTTTCTTTTTCCCAGTCCAGTGTGTCAGGTCAGTCAGGGAGCAATGCCTGTACTATTATTGCTGTTTTAGTTGCCATTAATTTTTTATTGCCAACTGGCTGGGTCCTTCCTTGCCCACAATCCCGTTTACCTCAATCATTTGTAAGCATGTTCAGGCAGATAATGGTACAAGGAAACGTAGTTCATCAGTGGTTAGGTCATACTCAACAAAACTACAGTGCCCCAGAGGTGATCCAGCACTCTAGCTTGGGTTTCACTGGTGTTGCAAGATGTGGAGATGAGTACCAGTTTCAATCCTTTCAGCAGTTTGCTGTGGAACTCGCAAATGTAGTCAACACTCATAAAACCAAACTGGCTGCAATTATCATTCTTCCACCAGACAAGTCAATGGTTCTCCTCATCAATGAAATGGATCAACTTGTCTTACTAGAAAGCCATCAGCACATGGGAGTGGGAGGCATTGTGGCTGCAGCTGGCCCCAGTCACATCAAAGACATGGTACTTTATATCAAAGAAATGGCAAAGCGAGACTGGGGAGGAAATCCAGTTCCCTTTGATGTCTCTTTTGTTGAGCTTATCTAACTTTTCCCCTTCTTTAGCCACGTAGGTCTCTGTTTTTCAAGCAGATGTGTCTTTTGTGGGTATATAATGATCAATTTCAGCATTCCAAATTTTCTGCTTTTGGTCACATTTGGTAAGTGTGTTTCAGCCTGCTCCATTTTCTCTTTACCTACCTTGGTTGTTTACTTGTCATTTAGCTTTCCATTTGGTTATTATTTACGTGCATCCCACTTGGTCACCTTGAATGGTTGTACTGTGGGTTGCTGTTGTTTTAGTAGGGATTTATAAGTTTCTCTTTGTCCAGCTTGTTTCTGTTTCCCTTGATTGTTTACTTGTCACTAAGCTTTCTATTATGACCTGGCATTTTACAGTTCAGTTCTCAAAGTTAAAGGGGCTATGTCATGTTATTTGGGATGTTAGGGCCATTCTTGAGTTAATCACAACTTTTAAAACTCAGAAATGGTAATGTAGAATTCTTTTACTGATAAAATCATCGTTACATCACAAACACGATGATTCTGAGCAAAAAGAACCTTTTCCCAGGTGATTTGCCATAAACTTGAAAAACGTCGGGCCAACCTCTTTCAAGATTACCCAAATTGTGAGGGCCAGC
>OX421455.1:12488667-12491167 GCA_949126865.1 Montipora capitata | reverse complement strand
GATTAGAGTTTTTTCCAAATATGCACTTCAATCATGCAGATCGATGGTGAAACGATATTTTGGGCGGAGAAGTACCCAGAAGTACCCAGAAGTACCTACATTTTCTAATACTTTCGGAGTCGAAGATTTTATCAAAATACACCAGTTTAATGAGCCCGCAAGTGGCACTTGTGATCAGGCAATTTTGATCATTGCATTTGAAAGCGATCGCACAAACGCGGATTTCAGATTTAATTCACTTTTTTTTACTACCTATGTTGAACGAAGGAGTAATTAATTCGAACTAGGAAGGAAGACGTACACATCCACAGAACGACTCTCAACAACATCGGGTATTATGCATCGTCGCCGTTCGCTCAAGCACTCGATGTAGCTCATATGAGCTTTCCTACATTTCAATGCAGCCCATGTAAAATCATTCAACTTGACACCAAATTTTTCTTCCAACTCGCGATGCTTAAGAACCGAAGCCTTGACACCAAGGGCTGACGGTTTGTAAACTCAACATCCTAGTCTCCATCACTGCTCACCTCTGCATTGTGGCTGGAAGATAATGATTACGTCACGATCTCAGTTCATAATATGATTATATGTCCATCAGTAACTGCAGAAGAACAAGAAATAGTCATAATTATAAACGTTTGAAGCCTTATTGTCGGACAGATATTGTTAAAAATTCATCAGTTTGGAATAGACATATAGATAAGTGAAACGATTTACCAGCATCAGTTGTAGATCTTGAATCTGAAACAGCTTCAAGAAAGACTAAACGAAAATTTTATTTACAAATTAATTCATGAGAATATTGCTGTATTTAATCTAGATTTCAGATTGGTGGGGCGGGTGGGGGGCTGGTTTCATATGGGGGTTCAGTTCCCCTCTACCATAACCGGTTTAATTAATGGGCCGTCATTGTCATTGTTTAATAAAGTTCTTACATATAGACGCTCCAAATTTCCGGATAACAACAACAGCAAAGGCGCGCAATGTAAATTGGGAGAGTAAGGTTCTTTAAACACCAAATTACGAACTGAAATAACCTCAACTGATTGCCTGATTGAAGCCAGTTCATCCAAATGAACTGAGACTTCTCAAGTAGAATGCTAAAGTATGTATATTTATTTGTATCCAGTAGCAATATAAACTGATGCATTCCCTTTACACTGCAGCTTCTTGCTTTTGGTGCTTTGTAGCAGGAGAATTTTTGTCCTTCCCACTAAAAGAGTAAGAGAGTGCTCTGTAGCTATCTTCCCCCGGAAAATTCCAAAATGACCTGTATCACCTATGCCTGGTGATCTGCTGGGGCCAGTTTTTCGAAAGTCCCGAATCTTTATAGGCCATTTTCGGGTGTCACAATTCCTTTTGTATCTCAAGAACCGGGAGGAATTAAGTCGTCAAACTATATAATCATCTTGCTTTTTGTTAGCTTGAAAGTATGCCAACAGGTCAGCGTTCCGTATGAAGTGGTGATCTGTTTCACAAATAGCTTTTTGGGCCCGAAATTTTTCCGGGACTTTCGAGAAACGTACCCCAGCTGAAATTTACCACAACATGAAAGAATCCATAGTGGAGAGAAATCTCATACAGCTGCACCGCTAGAGTAATCTAGCACCCGTTTAAATGGCAGCTTCGCATGCAATACATGTGGTAACAGCAAAACTGTTCTCCTACGGCAAGCCAACTTCATTCCCAGGGTCTTCTCGGCGGCGGATTGGGAGAAGACCCTGACGCAGCCCTCCTGACACATTCCCTGACACAAAGAGCACAAAGAAAGTTGGCGGCTAGTGAGGGGAGAACTGAATTCGAACAAAGGCGACTTTTGTCTGATTGGTTCATTGTTTTGCTTGTACCCAGGTTTTTTCACGCGCGCGCGCGAAACAACAACAAAATGGCGGCCAAACATGTGTTGTTCGATTACTTGCTCCAGGGAGTTTTATAGCAGGAGCGACGTGTACACCTTTTCTTCTTTCGGAATAACGGTATTTCAGTGGTAGAAGCTGATTTCTTTTAAGTCTTTCACTGTCGCGCGATCGATTTTGCGTCCGTGGCTTCGTGCACAATTGATTTGGGCAGATTTTCCGAGTTAAAGAATGTTGTCATAGATCGATTGAGGCTGTTGTTCAGCCGAGGTCGTACTGTGAAGTCTGCTAAGGTAAGATAGGCTATTCCTTTCGTTTTGTGTATAATCTCAAGCCAACATACGCTAGCGCAGCCTAAGAAATGTCCTTGAAAAAATTAATGTATTTTACCTTCCTTCTTGTCCACAGAAATCTTATAAGAAATGCCAGCGTTATTATTAACGTCTTCTTCTTTACCAGTTCCTAAATTTTTACTACTAGTTACAATTAGCAACGTGTGTGGAGGATTGAAATCGGAGAGTAGATAATAAGGGTACGGTAGTAACCTGTAGGTAGTTGATGAATGTGCAAGCTATTAATATTTAATATTATTTCCTATTTTTTGAGCCTTTTAAATTCGCTGGTTTTCCAGGAAAAATTAT
>OX421455.1:12473667-12483667 GCA_949126865.1 Montipora capitata | reverse complement strand
GGTTCAGTATAGTGTGAACTAAACTTACCCAAGGAAAACCAAAAGAATACTTGTATCTAATATAATTACCTGCTTCTCTTACTGATAAGTCCAAGCACTTGGACTAGAACATCCGTATCGATCGGATGACGCCATTTACAAGTACATCAGAAAAATAATGGCACTTCCCTTCCTGCCAGAGGCGAACATCGTACCTATCTTCCAACGGCTCAAGGTCCAGGCAACGACGCCTCTTCTCCAACAACTTGTTCAGTATGTGGCAGATACATGGGTTTTCAGCACCATGTGGCCTCCTTCCTGTTGGTCTATCTTCATGGTTCCTGTCCGAACAAACAACGATATAGAAGGGTGGCACCACAGCATCAACAGACGCGCTAACGGAAGAACTCAAGTTCCATTTTACCTTCTGGTTGACCTTCTTCACCAAGAGGCCAGGCTGGTCACAATACAAATCCGGTTCATATCTGAGGGTAAACTGTCACGTATACAGAGGCGCAAATATCGTCTGCTACAGGCTCGGCTTTTTACCCACTGGGACGAATTTAGTAACAATAAAATTTCTGCTCTCCGCCTACTTAAGTTGTGTTCATACATGAACGGTCCCAGATCCTAGATACCTGAATTTTTACAAACCTTCAATCCTTTAATCATTTTGTTAATATTATTATTTATTTGAAATTGGTTTCATCGCTTTTTGACTACATAATTATTGTAGCGATTTCAGTTTTTTAAAGTGCGTTGCCTTAAGTAGTTTGTAAATATTGTTACTTATTTGAAATTTGTAATAAATTATCACAAGGACATCATTTAGTGGAAGCTGTGTTGATTTTTATAAGGGGAAGACTCGCCTTGATCCGTTAATAGTTTTCATAATCCAAGCCTAATATGATATTTTCCAAGGCGAAATTTTTATTTCGATCGATCAGTTGGCGCATTTCCCGGTTTTCAAAACTTTTCGAAACTCCGCACTGTAAAAGCTTCGTTCCCCCTTAGTGATTCCAACATTCAAACGCTCTTCGGTGATGCAATTTTCCCTTTCGTAAACAAGCGATGCCATTTGGACGAGAAAATTTCACTGTCAAATTGCGGAAAAAATACTTAATCTAGGACTAGAAAAAAAAATTATTAAAGTTGATGGGACGATGTCGAACTCGGTTCAATGATTTGCGAGGAATTGTACTTTACCTCTACACTACCGAAGCTAATCCTGACAAACATTTGTAAGCTAACCTATAGAAACCATGCCACACTATTACTATGCCGGTGAGTGCTATAATAGCTCTGACTAGAGTCACCAAAGCAATACGAGATGGTGATGCCTTGGTGGCGATTTGGTGGTGGCGAGATGACCCTTGGTGGCGAGTTTACTGGTGGCGAGTCTTCCTGGTGGCGAGGTGACCATAAACCTTTTGTAGACAACACCGTATCACACGAAACCTGCTGTGTCGAACCTTGAGAATTTCTTTTTTTGGTTGTTGGGCTTACTGCAGCAAGCGGGAATTCCCGTATCACGGCCTATGACAAAAGTCTCGAAAAAAGGAATCAAAATATTTTTTGCCAAGGAAATTTAAATAATCTGGAGCACTCATAAAGTAAAGCCTTGCGTCTTGGCCTTATCTGTTCTCTTCACGACTCAAAATCAGCCCTATTTGTTCTCCAGAACAATTCCCGATTCTGTGTCGACCATGTGGTTCAAAAATTTCAAGGTTGGGAAGCTTTATAGCCAATTGAGATGTTCTTCACTAGTGGGCTGCCATTTTTCGACTTCATCTTGTTAGCTGATTTATCCTTGTCCTCGCTTCAAACGCCAGTTTATCCATATTTTTGAATGTAAATTCACATTTCAATATAAAATCCGACTTACTTTATTATTAAACAGCACTCCATTCTGAGTTGAAGTCTCTTAAATAAGGAAAAACAACACTAGGAAGGCAAAACTATCCTCTGCTCCTTGCAAGTTCTGCAGTTCATTGCCACACTTTTGACTCGCCATCTTCGCTTCATTTGTGATCCTTCGCCGTATTTCCCGTTATATTGCACCAGTATCAGTCAAAAAGATAAGGTAATGCCAAGTCTTTCAAATAACTCATCATCGTTGCATTCGTTGTTTGCCGTCCTTTTGGAAACAGGCGATGAATATCCATTCTGAGTTGAAGTCTCTTAAATAAGGAAAAACAACACCAGGAAGGCAAAACTATACTCTGCTCCTTGCAAGTTCTGCAGTTCATTGCCACACTTTTGACTCGCCATCTTCGCTTCATTTGTGATCCTTCGCCGTATTTCCCATTATATTGCACCAGTATCAGTCAAAAAGATAAGGTAATGCCAAGTCTTTCAAATAACTCATCATCTTCGCATTCATTGTGTGCCGTCCTTTTGGAAACAGGCGATGAATATTAACGATGCCAGCACTACATCCGCCATTTCTCACGTTCCCGCGTTTCGAATGAATTTGACTGAATTTCAAGGGCTTTTAGGGGTGATGAGGCGCATGCGCAACATTAGTCTCCTTTGTTCTGAATTCGTGTTTAATTCTTTTCAAAATTGTAGCTGTCCCGTAAGAAGCAGCCGCAAATTAACAAGCGTATAAATACAGTAAAAAATAATTCGCTGATTTTTCAAGTTGCGCGGTGATCTACATCAGGCTTTGATTCCACAATAAAGCTACGTTGGCTTACGGCTTATGCACCTTAAACCTCTGGAATAGCGATCGCTGGATATATAAAAGGACATAATGCTGTTTGAAAGACGTTACGGTAGTGAAGTGACTTTATTTCGTAGGTGCGTTTACGTTTGGTTGATTTTGGCGCCTCAAAGTTGTAATTACCTAATACGGGCTTTGTTACTGTTGTTCAATTATTTTCACCATGTCAGATTGTGTTACAAAAATTATAAAACTGTGCAATGGGGTTCATAGATTATTGGCAGTTGTTTTAGCAGCTGTGTGTGACGCTGTTGACTCGTGTGACAGCTGCAGTAAAGGCGGGTCTATTAAACACAGGTCACATTCCACAGGTCAAGACTAGAAGTCCCTTTTCCGATGATAAACAACTAAGCCAAAAGTTCATTGCCGTGGCTTTAACATCGTCAGTTCCCACGGCCTGCTCCCGTCTGACCTTGTAGCTCAGTCGGTAGAGCAACCCGAAGGTCGTGGGTTCAATTCCCACCCTGGTCAGAGTTTTTGTCTGTCCTTGTGTGGGCCCATTTCTATCAGTAGCGCTAACGCTCACATGGTTCATATGGGGTAGAAACTAAGTACTTCACATTACACTCTGTTCAAATATAAGTGCTACACGGCCAACGTTTGCAAAAACGTAATCCCTCCTTGTAAACTGCATGTCATCTTGTAATTTTCCAAGAAGGTTATTTAAGATTGTCTTAAGAATTCTTGAAAATAATAATAATATTATTATTATTTTCAAGACTTTACAATCTTACCATTATTAGGCTTGTCATTTTAGTCTTATTGACCGGTCAATTCGCTAACGTCTTCCATTTCTGCTTCTTCTGATATGTATATTAGACATTATTAAAAACTGGATCATTGGATAATGCAATTCGAGAGTTTTGATTGGCGTAGCCTACAAACACGGCAGGCATATGTGTGATTTTTTGGTCCTTTTTATTTTTATTGTAGTCTAGTTTTCTATATTTTGGGGGGGTTTTTAATAAAACAATTATTCCACTCGCGCTTGTTAGATATGAGATGATTATAGTCAACTCGGCGCTACGCGCCTCGTTGGCTATCTATCATCTCATATCCAACGCGCGCTCATGGAATAATTGGCAGATTGCTATGGAATAGCATGCTCAACAATGTACTTTGGCTTGATGACGTCAACTTTGCCACAAAATATATTAATTACAATAACAACTATATATTGCATAGGCCCTAATGTTGAATATGTTATCTCCAATTTAAATTCTGTGATGGATCAGATCTCATTGTGGAGTATGAGGAATAAGCTTATCATTCATCCTGCTAACACAGAAGCTATGATTTTGAGGACAACTCCTTTTATTGGCCCTATCTAACCCATACGATTCGGCTCTGTTTTGTTAAAATTGTTATATCTGCTAGCCGTCTTTGTGTTACCATTGACAACAATCTCTCTTGGTCTATTCACATTGAGAAGGTTAAAAACAGCTACTCCAAACAAGTGGGTTCCCTGAGAAGAATGAAGCATTTGCCCAAATATGTCTTACAGGACATTTATTTCAAAGCTGTTATTCCCTGTATGACCTATGCTATCTCAGTTTGGGGTAATTGCTCTACCCATCTTCTACAAACATTGAATTGCATCCATGCAAGAGCGTGGTGCCTTATAAGCAAAGTACAACCAATCGAAAGTGATAGCACTATTCTGAAAAAAATTAAGTGTGTGCCAATTGATTATCTCTATAAGAGGTGCATCCTTATGGTAATGTTTAAAGTATTTTGTGACTTGGAACCACAACCAATTCTGGATCTCGTCACAAAGAAAGTTAGTACTACATGTAGATCAACTCGTATACCAAACCAGGTGGCCATCAAAAGGGTTACTTCAGAAGCTGGTACATTTTAGATACTCTCTCCAGTACAGAGGACCTCTTATCTGGAACTTTATAAATAGTAACGTTAAGCTTACTGGAGTCAGTTTTAATTCTTTCAAAGATATCTTAAGGAAATTTTCATTCGAGATCCATAATTTTTCCTTTGATAAAGAAGCTATTATGATAGGAAAGAAGAACAGTGATTACTTTTATTGTTAGATACTTCTTACGAGTTTTAAGTATTTGGTAACTATAGATTTTAGGTTAAATAGGGTATTTTATATCAGTTAACTTATAACTTTTAGGATAGTGTTCTCTTTTAGGTCAATTTTGTATTTTTAGTAGCATAGGATGTATAATTTTCCTTGTTGGCAATCAGAAAAGAATAATTAAAATACTGACTTCACACTGACAAGACCTGACGTGCATTCAATCGTTGAGATGAGAGATTAAACCACAAGAGAACATTCAAATACTAGTTTCACTGCGAAAATGAAGTACAACAGATTATTTAAACAAAATGTGTGGTACAATAATACTTCCTTTCAGGAAAATAGCTTTGGGTCACTGTATAGTGGCGAAAGTCGTTTTCAGAAGGATCATATACACCGATAAGAAATCGGATAATCATTCAAGTGTGTGAAAAATAAATGATAATCAGGTTGAATTGATTGAAAATGAACATGCAATATAAACTATACATTTACGGAAGACAGTGAACACACCTCCATCACTAACTAGCTAGAACCAGGGCCATAATTATGCGCCTATCAATGTTAAGCCCAGGATGGGGGGGGGGGGGGGGGGTGCTAACCCAGGAGAATTTGACATTTTGATTGAAGCTAGCGCCAAATTTTCCACCCCCGGGCACCTACAGACCGTTAAATTCCCCACCCCTGGGTACCTTCTGATCGTCACATTCCTACCCTGGAGTAACTTTTTTTTCATTAGATTCACATTTAACAGGTGATGGAAATGTTTTGTGTAACACGAAACCTTACCGCTGCTTACGGTACTGAACAAGAACCCGTGAAATTGAGCAAAACAATAATATTGTGAACAATATTATTATTTTTGTAACCTTGTAAATAGTTCTTTTACTATTTACAGGCTTTCAAATCAATCAAGCATGCACAATGATAGAATGGAAAATTCATGAATACGTAGAAGTAGACAAAAATCACTAAAAAAAAAAAACATTCTTGTACTTCTGAACACTCCAGCAAAGACAGAAAAAAAGTGATGGTCAGGGTCCATATTACAAAAAGACAAGGCAGATTCACTTTCCTTTCTTTCACCCCATGGTGTCTAGAAAAATCAGGAAAACCAGGGAAGTCACGTAAAAATTATGATTGTGGATAACTCATCTCCAGGTTCTCTCGGTGTTCCAAGATGGTGGGCATGTCAAATTCCCGACCCTGGGGAAACACATACTGTACGTGTCAAAATCCCTACCCAGGGAAAGGTTCTCTGAGTCAATTTCTCGTAGGTAAACCCCCACCCTGGGGCTTAACATTGATAGGTGCATTAAACCTTAGCTCACTGAATTTTACGGTAATCATCCATCCTTGAGATACACGTGATCTGCTGGGTGCCAGGGTCTTCTCCCGACCCGCCGCCGTGTTGAAAGCTGAGAAGACCCTGGGAACGAGGTTGACGGCAAGCGTGTGGAAAGGTGAATGACGTTAAGAAATCGGTGTGTCACGTAAATTAAAAAGCAATAATAAAAGCAAGGTGACACACGCAAACATCAACCCCAGCAAGACTGAAACAGCTGTCGATGGCTGCTAATTGACCAGGTGAAATGGTTGTGCGCAATGCGTGATGTGTTGGCCACACCGGGTTGGTGTTAGGGTATGTCACCTTGATGTTATTGTTGTTTTTTTTTTAATTTACGAGCCACACCGATCTGTTAATGAGATCCACCTCCCCTCACGCTTGCCGTGGGAGAACAGTTTTGCTGTTCCCAACCCAGCTTACCACATGTATTGCATGTGAAGCTGCCACTTAAAGGGGTGCTAACTTCCCCTATGTGGTAGGTAAACTACTCCATGCTATTGAGCACTTTCCTAAGATCAAGTGTTCGTTGTCCGCGGTGTCGCATTTTACGCAAAAAAAAAAAATGTAAAGTGTACATTGCACCCTCGGCAATTGTGGAAATTTGAATTTGGATCGACAACGGACAAGAATTTAGACAACCCCTATAAATATTCTTGCTCTTTGGCCATTTCAACTTAATCAAAAGCGTACAACAAACAGCGGTTACAAACATAATAAAGCGCATTTTACTTTTGACTTCATGTTTCGTATGCTACAACATACATCTTCAGAAGTGACGGTTCAAGAAACTCAAATATGATCTATATATAGACACCGACGACTCAATGTCAATATCCATTGATGGGCACTACCTGGAGGCTGTATAGAGCTTTACCTACCTGGGTTCCACAATCTCCAACACACTGTCACTGGATGCAGAGCTCAACTCTCGCATTGCCAAAGCCTCAGCCACCTTGGTTAAGCTGAACAAGAGAGTGTGGGCCAATAGTCGTCTGACCGAGAAGACAAAACTGAAAGTGTACCAGGCGTGTGTCCTCGGCACCCTCCTGTACAGTAGTGAAGCCTGGACGACATATGCCAGACAGGAGAAGCGACTGAACAGCTTCCACCTCCGCTGCCTCAGGCGCATACTTAACATCAAGTGGCAAGATAGAGTGTCAAACACTGAGGTCCTTGATCGTGCAGGCATCCCCAGCATGGTCGGTCTTCTCAGTCAAAGACGTCTGCGATGGCTTGGCCACGTGAAGAGAATGGACCCGGGGCGAATCCCTAAAGACATTCTGTATGGAGAGTTGGCTGAAGGTACACGACAAACAGGACGCCCCCATCTGCGCTTCAAAGACATTTGCAAGCGTGACTTGAAGATTGCAAGCATTGACCCAAACAGCGTCGAGAACATGGCTGATGACCGAGGGATGTGCAGGGGGGTAGTGCTGAATTAAAAGAATTCTATCAAGATCTATACGCTAATAGGGATTCAGATTTTGATGAAGATGTTTTCCATTCCTTTCAGACTCAGAACGTTAGCATACCTAGGTTATCGAATAACCTAAGCCAACAGTGTGATGGATTGCTGACTTACACTGAATGTTATAAAGCTCTAGAGAAATTTGAAAATAATAAATCGCCGGGAAATGATGGCCTTACGGCTGAGTTCTACAAAGCGTTTTGGCCAATTTTAGGCACTCTTCTGGTAGACTCTTTAAATGCTGCATATTTAAATGGCAAACTGTCAAATTCCCAGCGGCAGGCAATTATTCGGTTAATTGAAAAGAAAGACAAGGATAGAAGATATGTGGATAATTGGAGACCGATATCGTTGCTAAATGTGGACTATAAAATCGGATCTAAAGCTCTAGCAGTAAGGCTCGAAAAGACTCTCCCATTTATCATTCATGAAAACCAATGCGCATATGTCAAGGGGAGAACGATCTTTGACGCAGTGAGGTCAATAAATGATGTAATGGAGTATACCAAACTACAGAATATTCCGGGTCTTATGACAACATTTGACTTTAAGAAAGCTTTTGATTCTTTGAGCTGGAATTATTTGTTTCATACACTAAAAGTTTTTAATTTTGGCGACTCCTTTTTGCACTGGATTAGAGTACTTTACTCGGACATTTCAAGCTGTATAATGAATAATGGCTTCGCATCTGATATTTTTGAGGTCAATAGAGGAGTTCGCCAGGGGGATCCTTTGTCACCATACCTATTTATTATTGCCCTTGAAATTGTCAATATAAGTATTCGTGAAAATAATGACATTAAAGGAATCAAAGTTGGTAAATGTGAAGTTAAACTTAGCGTCTTTGCTGACGATCTGACAACTTTTGTTAGTGATACACAGTCCTTTTTCTTGCTGCAAGGTCTCTTAGATAGATTTGGTAGAATTTCTGGTCTAAGGTTGAACGAAGAGAAAACAGAAGCGTATTGGCTTGGTAGCCTTCATGAGTCGCCAGAGTATATTGGCGTTGACAAAGTAAACAAACCAATGAAAATTTTAGGCATTTTCTTTACGTATAACTGGCAAAAGTATCAGGAGCTCAACTTTGAAAGTATTATTAGGTCCATTCAAAAATCTATCAATGCATGGCGGTGGAGAAACTTAACACTGATTGGTAGAATTCAAAGTATTAAGACCTTTGCAATCCCCAAAATTATGTTCCGGGCATCGTTAATCCCTTTAACAAAAGAGATTGTGAAGCAGGTGAATAATGTTCTTTTCAATTTTATTTGGAATTCGGGGAAAGATAAAATAAAGCGCCTCACACTTATAAGTGACTATAAAGATGGTGGATTACGTATGCCACATATTGAAACACTTATCAAGGCTCATAGAATTATGTGCATGAAGAAATATCTCGAAGGTTATAATAGTACCTGGAAATTGTTTCTTGATAACTATCTTGCTGACTTTGAGGGCGCTTTCTTAACTAAATGTAATTACGATGTACGTTTTTTGCCGAGGACTCTTCCTAAATTTTACAAGGAATGCTTAACTGAATGGGTGCTTTATAAGACATCACCAGTTACCACTTTACCTGATGTGCTAAATGAAATCATATGGAATAACAAGTTCTTATGTATAGATGGAAAACCTTTGTTTAGGAACAAACTTCTAAGGAAAGGATTTCTTACTGTAAGTGATATTTTGACTGATTCCGGTAGAATGAAATCATGTAGGACATTACAAAATCAAAACGTAACCGGTGCGGAGTTTTTTGTTCTTATGAGTGTCTTTAACTCTATTCCATCGGAGTGGAAGACCCTTTTAAGGGACATGCCAAGCACTTTGCCCGAGGCCCACGAATCGCAGGACTCAATATTTCCGTCTTGTTCCAGATACTTATATTGGCAACTAATTAAGAAAATTGAGAAGCCCCCGATTTCAATATCTAAATACGAACTTTTATTTCCATTACATGACTTATCTTGGAAAGACATTTATCTCCTCCCTAGACGTGCTTCACTAGACTCAAAGATAAGAGAATTTCAGTATAAGGTTTTAAATAGAATCCTTTATGTAAATAAAGCCCTCTATAAAATAGGAATAGCTGGTTCACCTTTTTGTACTTTTTGTCAAATATCAGAGGAATCCCTCGAGCATCTATTTATACATTGTCCAATTTCAAGTGCTTTTTGGCTTTCTGTAGTTGAATGCTTGAAAAATTACTTTTCGACAATCCAGTGTTTGACAGATGTGAGTATAATGTTTGGGCTCTTTGGAAAAGAAACGCAACTGATTAACCATATTATATTACTAGGTAAACAAGTTATTTTCCAATGTAGACTTCTTAAAGTGAATCCTTCCCTTTCACTTCTAAAAACAAAAATAAAAATTGCTTGTCAAGTGGAGCATGTCATAGCTGAGCAAAATGATATTGTAGATAGTCATAATGAGAAA
>OX421455.1:12451167-12471167 GCA_949126865.1 Montipora capitata | reverse complement strand
GTTAGTTTTATAGGTGGACGCCCAAACTATATTACATGCAGTAAAAGAAGTAAGGATAAACAAGTGAATAGTACAATACACGTAAAGACTATGAAGATAAATAAAAACTCGATTTGTGTATCATTCCAATTGATTTCGACACTTTGTTAGCCACATGAGAGATCTCAGACTTCCAGGTTACGTTTTCATCGATGATTACACCCAAGAAAACTGTTTCTTTAACTTGATCAATTTGTTGTTTATTTTTACAAAATTTCTACGTTTTTGGTTTGGTTTGAACACTATGAACTTGGTCTTTTTAAGATTCAGTGAAAGCTTATTAACCCTAAACCATACTGACAACTTATTTAACTCGATATTCAGCTGATTAACCAAATATTCAGGATCTTTACCAGACAGAAAAACGTTGGTATCGTCCGCGAATAAAATCAGTTGTAGTGCCGTAGATGCATTGACTATATCATTAATGTAAAGAAGAAAAATAAAGGCCCTAGAATAGAGCCCTGAGGAACCCCACAGGACATATAAAGCGAGAAGAAACATGACCGTTGAAATCTGCAAATTGTAATCTGTTAGAAAAATAGCTTTTTACCCATTTTAAGGCCAGTCCACGTATACCATAGTGTTCAAGTTTGTCAAATAAAATATTATGATTAACTGTATCGAATGCTTTTGAGAGATCAAGGAAAATACCAACAGCTATATCACCACGATCTAAAGCAGAGGAATCTTATCATACAAATCAATCAACGCAAGTGTAGGGGAGAGTTTTTTCCTGAAGCCATATTGCTCATCACAAAGGACATTTAAATTAGTTAGATAATCATTTAAACGGTTATAAATTATTCTCTCAAGAAATTTGGAAAAACTAGGTAGAACTGAAACAGGTCTATAGCAGTGGCGGATCTAGGGGAGGGGCCCGGGGGGCCCGCCCCCCCCCCCCCCCCCCCCCTTATTGTGGCAAAAAAAAATGGGTAAAAATTGAGGCTAAATTTTTTTTTTTGTTCACACACTCCCCCCTCCCTTAGCTCAAGGTCTGGATCCGCTACTGTATAGTTAATAGTTAGTGAACAACGCCTGGTCATCAGCTTTGAATAAAGGTATTACCCGTGCTATCTTCATTTGATTTGGTACAATGCCATGAGCAATTGACAAGTTAATAATGTGAGCCAAAGGTTCAGAGATTAATTGGATAGATTCCTTTATGAGGGACATGGGAATGTTATCATAACCCGCAGCTTTGTTGGATGCAAATGATTTAGCAATAGCAATGATTTCTTCTTTTGTTGCCGAGTGGAAAAAGATAGATTCTGCAAAAGATCCTGAAAGAAAGTCTTTATGAGAAAAAGGATGAGATTGTATTTCTTTTGCAAGGTTGGGACCAATACTGGAGAAATACTTACAAAATTTATTCGTGATGATAACTGGATCAGATATTTCTTGACTATCAGATGTGAATATTGAGTTTACTTTAGGCTTTGATTTCTTCCGATTCAAGATGTCATTAAGAATTTTTCAAGTAGCATGGGTATTTGATTTTGCATATTCTAATTTCTTCTCATAATATAATCTTCTAGCCGATCTCAAAATGTGATTTAATTTGTTTTTGAAAGACTTATAGAGTAAATTGTTATTCTGTGTCGGTTTATGAAGGAATTGTTTATAAAGTTTGTTTTTCCTTTTAATCGACTTGAGAAGAGCTTTAGCTAACCACGGTTTTTTAATAGATCTCTTCTTCGGAATCAATTTCCTAACAAGAAAACAGTCATGGTATATTTCGGTAAATTTTTTTTAGGAAAATTGCTGTATGCAGTATGTGGATCATTATAACCTGCGAGCGATGACCACCGGCAAAACCCTCAAGTTTTTCAACAAACTTGGACAGAGTAATCGGGATCTTATCTCGGACAAAAATGGGATCTTGTCTATAATGATGTCCTAGAGTGTTGTCCGAATGAATAGAAAAAACAGGAAGGGGATCTGAGATGTCAGTAAACAATAAACCACTTCTCGAACGAACAAAGAAATTGTTCACAAAAATATTATCTATTAAAGTAGCGGTGTGAGGGGTGATAAGTGTGGGACGTGTAATCAGAGGGAGTAACATATTAGAATACATTTCATCAAGAAATTGGCCCGTAGAATGATGGTGTTGGTAGTTCATTAAATTAATGTTGAAATCGCCCAATAAAACACATATCTTATAACTACGATCTCATAACTACGATCGTAGATAAAATCATTTAAGCGGGTTTCTTCGCCTCATAAGTTGCGGTACTTTTAATGTTAAGTTTTTTTGGAATGGGTTAGTGTTTTTCATGTTAGATTAAGGGATATTGAGAAAGGGTTGTTGGTTTCACTTTTCCTGGTGGTTCCCAAGCGACATCTTTTGTCGACTCTTATGAGAAATTAGTTCCTAGGGTGGTTTGCTCTTTTCTGTAGTTGCGATTAAAGTCTGTCTTCTCCTAAAGTCACGAACGTGGTTCATAACAGGTGTCGAGAAAGGTGTTTGGTGCACTAGGCCAACTAAGTTTTCCATTAAGAATGTTTTAATTAGTTTTTGGTATCACTATGGTTATTTTTCTTTCACTCAGTTGTGTTTTCCTCCAACGAACTCTTTTACTGTACTTTTGGAAGCATCTTATTTTCAGTTGACCTCTGGGCCTTTTTGTCCTGTTCTCGCGGTTCCAGATCGCATTCGTGACAACAGCGGTCTCTTTTAGGTTTTCAATAAAGTGTTTTTAATCTATATGCTAATATTCCTAAATAATTAAAAATAACGCCTGTGTTGCAGTAATTGTCCTGTTCTGCCTGGAACACGTATTCCAGATAAATTTATGGAAAAGGCAGCGCTTACGCTCGTCCTTTCTTTCTTTTGTCTATTGTTTAACTCTGTTATGTAATAATTGTAAATCGCCATTTTCTCCGTAAATTTGTTGTGTAACTTAATTCTAGATATTGTAACTCGTTCCTTGTAATTTTTGTGACTTGTCGTACTCCGTTCGTGCTAGTCTGATGTTGACAAACCTGTAAGATCTCGTCAAGGCAAACGACTTTTTTTGTAGTGGAAAAAGTATGTTAAGGTGCTAACGTGTCTTGCGCGCGTCATTTTGACGTGTGATTGGCACTTGATTGTTCAGTCGGATCAGGAACATATAAAAAGAGTTGTATTTCTAACAAATGCAAATAGGAGAGTTTTAGCAAGGACTAGTCGAAGAACGACCCGAGAACCAATAAAGATAAGAGACAACCAGAGTGTTGAGGAGTCTTTACTTCCCCCGAGAGATTTTCCTTCAACAAGCTATAAAGCACTTTATGACTTCTTGTGGAACAGCAAGACAGAGCTTGTGGCGCGGTCGAAGTGCCAGCTCCCCTTAACTAATCTCAAGGAGGCCTGGCCGTCATTAACCCGCAGGAAAAGGCCCGAGGCCTAACGTTGGGTTGGGTTCCCTGTATAGGAGACCAAACTTGTGACTCTAAATGGGTCTAGTACGCCAGATTCTGAACTAAAAGCTGGTCTTTCCCAAGGTCAAACTCTATTCCGAAATACATTGGGGGTGACCCCCTTTGTACTATCAACACCTCCTTACAGCGATTGACGACCTCAATCTAGATCTGACCCTCCTACCAGACTGTAAAGTTAAAACCTTCTACGAGAAACTCGTGAATCCTTCTCCCCGGCGACTGCCTCGCACATTCGCTTGGGAGGGCAAGCTATCCACCACCCTACCCTGGCTAAGTATTTGGCAGGGGATATATGGAGGTTTGAGTACCAATTGGGAAGCAGACACAGCGTGGCGCTTGGCTCATGGAGTTGTCAAAACCCGGGCATTTCTGAAACGGTGGTGTCGGCTCTGTGTAAGTGAGCGATGCCCTGCCTGTGGGCAAACCGAATCTTTCTCCCACGCCTTCTGTGAGTGTACTATTGCACCTCAGGTGTGGGTGTGATGATCTCAAATCGTCAACCAATTTTACTCTACTCCTTTAACCCTCTGTCCAGCTTTAGTTTTCTACAAACACGTCCTCCCCCCGGATCGCAAGTGCGACCGCCGGTTGACCGATCCCTATCCCTGAGCAGAATGACGCCTCACGTAAACGCCCGCCATCGTCCCCAGCGAAATCTGACAAACCGGTCGTTAGAAAGGCCGGCCAGTCGCCCTTAAACCCATTCCTGAGTAAATTTACCTCCGCCGTCCGCAAGGAGTGCTCTGAAAGGGAGTTGCTTATGACAGAGCCTATACCAGAGCTGGTTCAGCTGAATTTTGCTACCCTGTACTATTTTTAAATATAGAGTCCCCAAAACACTCCTCAAATCATCCCTATCCTAGAGGAGCTGTTTTCAGAAACTAGTGAGGTCACTAGCACAGTCTAGCCAAAACAAAACCTATACCAGAATCGTTTGTCGCTCAAAAATGGATTTATTTATACTTGTTCAGTTTTTTTAGTCTTTTTCTGGTTTCCTTAGTAGTCTAGATCAAATCTTCTACCAAATGGTCAGTTTCGTGAAAAATTATACCCTATTCTAGACACAAACGCTCTGATTTATGTACTCTATCCTAGAGTAAATTTCTTGAAAACCGTACTTTTCATAGGGGCACATACCGAGGAAAGATGCAGTCACAAGACCGCCAATAAGGACATTGGCACGGTATAGATAGATAGATAGATAGATAGATAGATAGATAGATAGATAGATAGATAGATAGATAGATAGATAGTTATTTAAGAATAACTTCGCAGCCAAAAGGCTGAATTGCGTTATTTACAATTGTAAAAAATTCAAAAACGAAGATTAATGTAAAGGGAACTTAATTACAAGCATTATATATATGTGTATTTATATATATAAACTCTACATCTAAAATATCCTAATTCATATGATAATAATATTAATAATATTAACTGTCAACTGTGTAAAGATCTTCTTACTTCGAATCTGAAAACGTGCACATCTGAGGGATAAAAGACCTCTTGAAGCGCTTCGTACGAAAGCGAGGCAGGTTATACATTCGCGTGCGTCTAAGATTTTACTTAATTGAATGCGCTTGAGGTAGCAACTTGAGCAGACGGACATCAGATGCTAGAGAGTCAAAGAGCTTGTTACAAAGCATGGATCTACTGGTATACAATGTATCTAGATTATACTGTGCGAGGCGCGGGTTGTCTCATATCTACAACCCGGCGAGATAAGACTAATTGCGCGCTTCTGGACCCTTTCCAGACGTACATCGGCAACGCGTGGTGAAACACGGGCGAGCTGTATTCCAGGACCGGTCTGATACAAGTCCAATAGAAATTTATAATATCAGCTGGTGGAACAACTGCCCTACGCAGTAATAACAGGAATTACAAACGCTTGTTTACTTTCTTTATAACTGCACTAATGTAAGCATTCCAACTTAAGTCACAAGAAATAGTTAACCCTACGATCTTAGCCTCATGGGCAACTGATAAAGAAGAACCGCCAATTGACAGTGGATGACTTTCATGCTTTTTAACCTTAAAGTCAATTAAGAGTTCTTTAAATTTGTTGGCATTCAACTGCATATGCTTCGTTGATGTCCAGTCCTCAACTAGGTTAACTGCAGGCTGTGCAAAACTTCGCCTGCCGCATTGTGAGCGGCGCGCGTAAATATGACCATATTACGCCCATTCGTAAAGAGCTCAATTGGCTACCTGTGGCAAACCAGTTATATTACCGAAGCGCTATAATGGCCTTTAAATGTATGACGAGCCACGCCCCTGAATATCTGTCTTCACAATTTTTAAAGCGAGCCGAGGTGAGCGGTCGTAGCACCAGAAACTCGCAATTGTTGAACATTCCACTTTTTAAAACCGCTAGCGGCCAAAGAACCTTTTATTATAGAATAGTTAATTTATGGAACTCTTTAGATTATTCTCTTAAACTGTGTGATTCAGTCACTGTTTTTAAAAATCACCTGAGGACCAAATTACTTAAAGAACTGTAATTTATCGATAATTTAATACTTATATATTTTAACAATTTTTAAAATTTTATCTTTTATCTTTTAATTGTAAATAGGAATATATTTGTGTTAATATTGTCTTTGAAAAGCCCCTTTGGGGAAAGTCAATAAAGTATGTATGTATGTATGTATGTATGTATGTATGTATGTATGTATGTATGTATGTAAGTATGTATGTATGTTAACAGCATGTTGGGCGTGGCTTTGTTTGCCTTTAGGGACCACCTCAGCAACAGTGGTGTCGTCCACGTACTTCCATGTCCCGACATTGGGGACTTGCAGGTCGTTATTCATCAGAAGGAACAGCCAGGGTCCCAGCTTTGTTCCCTGGGGTACCCCGGCTGTTACAGACTTCCAATCCGAGAAACAAGTCGAAGATAGCTTGACACGCTGTTGGCAATTGGTAAGAAAGTCAATGATCCAAAGCGCCGCCTAACGGGGAGTAGCAAGACCAAGTATTTTCTGAACCAGGATGTTGTGATCTATCAGATCAAACGCCTTTCTCTAATCGAACAAAAGGACACGCACTGCTACACCAGTTCCATCCGCGGCCTCTAACCACTGGTGCACCATGGACACCAACGTTTGGGTCGTGGAGGATTTGGGGATTGTCCCAAACTGGTCAGAATTTTTGATGACTTAATGGACGAGGAACTTTCAAAACGGCACTTGAATAACACAGAGCCATCCCTAGATTGTTGAGGTAACAATCTGCCGTAGAATCGAGACAGTAAACCTCGTAATTCCGGAAAAATTCTTAATTTTGGGAGCACGTAAATAATGCGTGCTGCCTTCGAGGCGCTAACGTGGAAAAAAAGCGGTATTCAAACATCAATTACAGAGAAGTCATAAGGCTCAAGTTTTTGTGCAACAACAACAACAACAACAACAACAAATGCTGCAACGTGATATTTCAGCTGCAGTGTCAGCAATGGGCCATTAGGTCTTCTGCTTTGTTTCACAGTCGAGCTCTGTGACGGGTGACGAGAATGACGTTTCGAGAATCCAATTTTTGAATTTTGCTGTGTATTTAGCTGGCACTTGAAAATCGTACAGATGATCGTTTTTGCAAAATAACATAAGCCTTTCAACTTCCTTTTTACGTAGGGATGTTCTCCCATTTCTGAAATTCTATACTACGAAAATGCGTCGCCGTGTCCCCTCGTCCCCACGTCTCCGAGTCCCCACGTCCCCGAGTCCCCAAGTCCCCTATCCCCACGTCTCCTATCCCCACGTCCCCGTCCCACTTTTCGACACAGCCGCAGCTAACTCAGGACTCAGGCGAATTGCAATCGGCTTCATCCAAAACGTTATTCACAGCCTACGTTTTTAAAGAAAACGATAAGAAAGTGTTTGTTTTTATTTTTATTATTTTTCAGCTCGTTTTAATTTTGATAAAAGCATGTCGTATATAGCTGAAAAAATCTTAGACAACTCGCGTTAAATGATCTAGTGAAGACTGTATAAGCGGTCACCGTTTAATTTTTTATGGCGTTATTTACCTCTTCGTGAAGAGCTTTATTTATCCGACGTTCATTTGCAAGCATTCTGCTTTTCTTTTGCTAATGAAGAAATATTGTCGGGACAGCGTCTTCGTTTAACTCGCGTTTACGTTTTCTGTCGGGCCATAGATTGAGGTTACAGCAACTTTTGAAGCACTCCTTCTCAAAGTGCTCGGAACAAATGTGGCACTGGCTAAGTTTGGGCAAATTTGCCCTTTAAAACTTATATGCATCACGTGCGCCTGATATCTCTGCTCATGACGCTTTTTTCTTCTCCGAAGAATCTACTGCAAAACTCGATCAACACGCGCAGGAAGAATGCGAAGGACCCTTAACAAAAGAGGAATGCCTAAACAGTCTAAAAACTATGGCATCGGTCAAAACTCCTGGGACTGATGGCCTTCCAGCCGAGTTTTGTAAGGTTTTGTGGGAAGACATTGAAGGCTACTTACTTAATGCACTAAATGGTGCATATGAAAAACGTTGTTTATCAATTTCCCAAAGAAGAGGTCTAATTACTCTCTTACCAAAAAAGAACAAGCCGGCTAACCTTTTAAAGAAGTGGAGACCTATAACTCTTCTCAATTGCGACTACAAGATTGCAGCTAAACAAAAGTACTTTGCCAGGGCAGCTGTACGATTTTCACTTGAACCAATTTACCTTAATAAACCTGCGTAGAAGCCTTTGATTTATACGTAAAAGGGAACCGCACATGAAAGAAAACCGATTATCTGTCACGAATCCGGCCTGGAACCGCAATGACAGGCCAGACAAACCAGAGAAGAAGTGAAGGCGAGTTATATCCAGGAAATACGGAAAAAGAACATTCTCGAATAAAACACAACTGGTAAGCAGAAACAACCGTGACTAACACCGAAAATTCAATTAAAATATTCTTAATGAGAAACTTAGTTGGCCTGGCGTACCAAACACTTTTCTCAAACACCAAACGAAATTCATATAATCATGGGTACTAAAGGGCAAGTGGAACCTTAAAAACCAGTTTCTCACAAGAGTGTCATTAGCAATGTTTTTCGGAAAGCGCTAGTAAAAGTGTAACCAATAACCTTTCTTAATATTCCTTAATCCAGCATGAAAACACTAATCTGCACCATTAAAGCCAAAGCACTTACTTTGTATACTTTAAAAATTTTACATTCTCGCCATCTGAAGTTGATAGTCCGGTAGTATAGCTAACAGACAGCTAGGCCTGCCATGTTTTACTCATCAAAATTCGAGTTTTTCTCCTAATTTTTGTTTCATTGGCGTTGAATAAGACATGATGCTTTTAAGTAATCTCAGGTGAAACCAAAAACCCCATTTTGGTGGATCCATTCTAGTCATAACAATGCTTATTACATGTATAAATGTCACTTGGGCTGCAAATAATTTATTTCTTAACAGCATATGTATGTATGTATGGCAAAATTGGTCAGATGAATGGGCATCCCTTATCTTTGGGGGGCAGGATTAGTGCAAGTGGCGAGAGCACTATGCCTTCCACAAGTGTGGCTTGAAACTGGGCCTTAGATTTAGGGGATACAACAAATTGCATTGATACAGTCAACTACCACCTTGCGGACACCTCGCTTTTACGGACACCCCGCTATTACGGACAACAGCAGACGTTTGACTGAAATAAACTCCCGCTATTACGGACTTACGGACACCTTATTCGGTCCCAACGCCACAATTTTATTGTTTTCTCTCTCGTTATAGCCGACACCGCGCAGCATCTTGGAATATTTGCACACACATCAAGTCTACTTTTTCTGCTTTTTTGATTCACAGAGGGGAGTTTAAGGTTGCTAATGAATTTAGTCTCCTTGGCGACAAAGTGGGGGAAGTTGCAATCCAAAGGAGAAGTACAGAGAGCCGATTGGAACGATATTTTAAGGCAATGTAATGTGTATTGATGCAAACAATAGCTGATGTTCAGGTTTTTCCTTGAAAATAATATTTTTTAGAAATGTAGATTACTGTACTTCAGTACAGTAGGAAACCAAAACGATGCATGTGTGGACATTGCTGCAACATACGATGATTGTTTTCTCCGTACTTAGAAGAACTTCTGTAAAGGTTACGTAACTCCTGTTCTGTTAAGTTCTGTTCTGTTTGTAAACGAAGTTCTGACGCTCTTTACGTGCGACAACGGGTCTGAAAAAGGTACTGGAGTTAATGAAAATGAACAAACATGTGACCCCCTTCTGTAAATATGATTTAAAATAAACATTTTCTCGCACCCCGCTATTACGGACTCTCGCTATTATGCACACCAAATTGTGGTGCCGAGGGTGTCCGCTATAACGGGAGTTGACTGTATCATCTTCACCCTGAAAAAAATTAATTTAAAAGAGATTCATGAGCTACTGGCAGAGCCCAAACACACTGCAATGTATTTGTATTTGCGATGTTTACACTGCGTTGTCAAAAAGAATTTAAGTAGAAGGAGATTTAAAGAAAGTAGATCGATATGTCCCTGTAACCTTCACTTTTCCTCTACTCCTCCACACAATTCTCTTTAGCTAGCGAATAAGCCGGTGAAATTATGAAAGTAACCGGCAATATCACTGGTCGCGCAACACTCTGTGACAACCCTGAATTCCTTGGTTAAATGCATTTCTTACATCTGGTAGACTGGTGGAGGCTGTACTTGAATCACCGAAAAAATGCTATTATTAGCGGAGCTCGGCGCGCGGAGCACCATGGGTAAGAAAATGTGGTAACCTATCTGTGCGAGGAAATTTGGTTTTGGTCACCGTACCACCGTCTACCCCTCTGACCCGTATCATATGACCATATCGCGGGCTCAAGCTTAGATTTCATCGAGGTCAGCTGTTTTTTTTTAAGTTGAACGCTGAACTGGTGCTGATTTCGATTGCATCCCAGGCTCAAGCCAGGTTAACTTATTGTAAGAATAAATAACCCAGGAGCTCCGCGTTTAGGCTTGGCTAAATCTATTTATTACTGGGTTACCATATGGCAATCCAGGTGAAATCTGTGTCGAATTTCTTCGTGTTTTTTTTCCTGTGTCTGAAATCGAAAAAGTTGCGAAACGGGATCCTTCCTGTCACTCCCCCGCGAAGTTTTGTCTTTGTCCCTAGAGTCTTCTACGCGTGCCTTTGGTAGGGTAGTAGATAGGCGTAGATTTTATTTGGTAGACACAGTAGAATATTTAATTAACCTGCAATGGCGGAGAATTCGATGTAACGCGAATGGAGTTATTGGATCATTAACCAGAATTAACGTTGGAATCTTTAAAGCGACGCATTCCTCTCCCCAAGTCCTTAAAATAAAAGAAAGAATCGTGCAAAGCAAACGTCCGCGCCCTAAGAGTTCACAGGGGAAAAGTGAATGAGTTATTAAAAAAAGCGCTGGGGAGGCTTACGATCCCTCCTTTGATATCGTCTCGCTAGGGTGTCCTGTCCTGGATTTCGGGACTGTTCACATCATGTACGAAAAATCCTGGCTCCACAGTTTCCTCCTCCAGGGGATTTGGAACGCGGGGGAAGGGTCTCCCGTATGACGGGTAACTAGCTGATCCTAGGGCCAGTTGCTCGAAGCCCGGTTAGACCTAACCGTTGGTTAAGAGGTATCAAAACCAATAGTTTCCACAGTATTTAACGCTGGTTAGCGCTAACCATGCTTCGAGCAACCCGGGCCTGGTCCATCTTGCAGCTCCACTCTTGCAGACAACGGGCCAGTATCTTGGATCACCGTCTCTGGGATCCACCGGAGTAGCTACGTACATTTAAAGCATCCCCAATTGCTACTTGGCGCATCTGGCTTTGTTGATAATGTTGTTTCTTTTGCCTTGACTGTGCTGCATGGACCTTTGCATGACCTCTGGTGGTAGTAGGTCCGGATGGGACCTACCTACCTCATCGTAGCCGGGAAGGTGATTCACCAGTGTTGCTGTGAAAACGAGCTAACTTGGTCTCGACAGTGCCATCACCTTGCTTCCTCATCCCTAGTTTAAAGTTTGTACAGCTCGCTCCACGAGGCTGTTTGACGCTCGGTGGTAGGGTGCAGAAGTAACATGTTTGATGCTATTTTTCTGAAGGAATGACTTGAATTCACTACTTGTAAAACAAGACCCATTAGCGAAGGTTGCCCTCATCTTCTTGATGGTGGAACCGGAGCTGGCGGAATTCACTCAATGGATATCCATTCACTTTGAATGAACATCAATAATCAGCAAGAACATTTTCCCCATGAAGGGGCATGCCTAGCTGACATGTATCCGAGACCAAGGACGGCCCGACCATTCCCAGAGATGCAATGGGAACAAAGCGGGGTCTTTTGGTGGCTTTGGCACACTTGACAACTTTCAGTCACCTTTTCCTCCAGCCATGTGTCCATACTCGGCCACCAAATATAACTTCTGGCAAGATTCTTCATCTTAACAATACCTGGGTGATATTCGAGCAGTAAGTCCAACACTTCTTTCCTCCCCTGACGGGGTATCACGACACGGGAACCCCACAGAACACAACCTGCAAGCACACTCAGCTCCTCTTTCCGGGCAAAATAAGGCGTTAGCGCTTTTTCAACTGTCATGGGCCATCCATGGAGAATAAACTGTAGGACCTGAGAAAGTACTGGATCACAGGCTGTCTATAACTTCACTTTGCTCGCATCCACTGGGCTGGAATTAATGGTCTCTAAGAGGTGAACAATATCTCCGGGAACTGGTGTGGTCTCTGGGGCATCCTGGAGAGGTAGGCGACTAACAACATCTGCATTGCCATTCTGAAGACCAGGACGATAAACCAACTCATAATCATATGCAAGTAAAGTTAAAGACCATTGCTGCATCCTGTTTGTGACCATTGGTGGAGTGGCGCGTTCCTGGTTAAGTAGCCCTAAAAAGGTTTATGGTCAGTGTAAATCTTGAAATGACGAGCATCAAGAAACTGATGGAACTTTTCACGGCAAAGACCAAAGCTAGTTTGCTTCTTTATCGGAGTTTCCATAGCCTCTCTCTGCTGGTGAGAGTGTTCGTGAGGCGTACGCAATTAGTTTCTTTGAGCTATCTCCCTAACATGAGCCAGAACTGCGCCAATACCATAGGGTGATGCATTACAGGACACCACCAATTCCTTCTCAGGATCATAATGTACCAGCACATCTGATGATTGCAGGAGGTTCTTAGCCCTTTCAAAAGCTTCCTGCTGCTCTGACCACCATTTTCAACAGCCATTTTTCCTGAGAAGCTTCTGCAGCGGCTCTAGAGTAGCCGAGAGATTGGGCAGGAACTTGCCATAGAAGTTAAGCATTCCCAGGAAGGACTTCAATTCAGAGGTGTTGGTCGGAGTAGGGCTTCTTCCCTTTTGGAGCATTCTCCTCATCTACCAGTAGGTGAGTAGACCGGAGGATTTCCCGCCGTCTTATCAGTATCTGATTTAGGAAGGTTTTCTTTCTTTTTTGCTCTGCACACCCGAAATAAATGGCCCAATTTGCCGCACGCAAAATGACAGTTCCTTGTGAGGTGCTTGCCATCACAACGATAACACTTTCGCATCAACTTTGTTAAGCAAAGTATTCCCTTTTTGGGAATCACCTTTTTGACTCTGTGAAGCATCCTTAAACTTAACATCAACTCCCGCTTTAGGGTTAATTTAGGGCTAATAATCGACGTTGTATCCTTATGTCGCGGACACCAGACACGAGCCAATCACGTAGCATTTCATCCAAAGTCGTACCCAAGTCACAATGTTCACTAAGGTGCTTCAACTCGGTTAGAAATACCGTATCGCAACAGTCTCACCTGGTTGCTGGGAGCGAGTGTTAAACTTGAATCGCTGCACAGTACAATAGCGGATGCCCTCGGCATAAAATCATCTTGTACAAGTTTCGCCAGTTCCTTGTAGTTTTGTTCTTTGCATCGTCCGGGACGGCCAAACTTCGTATATTAGTTTGAAGGTTTTGGCTCCCACACTAACCAGGAAAATGGGTCTTTTCTTGTCAGGATCAGTGATCTCGTTGGCTTCAAAGAAATGAATGAACCACTCGATGTAATGGCGCCAATCTTCGGATTCGTTGTACTTATCTAGTTTACCAAACGTGGTGCTTGTGCACCCGTGGTCGATTCTCTCGTCGCCAAAATGTGGTATATTAACGTCCAATAGCCTGGTCAAAACATTAACTCAAAAGCGAGCACATGGCGTCGACTTAACATAACAATGTCACATGACCAACTAGACCCTTGGACACCTCAAATTGTAAATGTGTCTAATTCTTGCATTGGCAGTCAAGAATTATTTGAAAGCTGAAGCTTGTTGCCTATTTTGTGCTTCATTATTCAAGGAAAACGTTCTTCAGAAAAGGGTTTGATCCTGAACTCCGGTGAGAAATTATTAAGTTGCGTATGGTTTTTGACACGGCGTGTACATGTGTTGCTTGTTTGCGCGCACGAAATGTTTTTTTTTTTGGAAGGTTTTTTTCTTGTCTCTAATAGCAACTATCTTGTTTGTTTCAATAAAAATTTTGGCTGGAAAAGGTTTTTGTGAGATATTTCTGCCTTTGTGGATTCATCGTGTTGTGTAAATATGAACTAATTTGCATACGTGGGTTGAAATTTGATTCGGGAGCAGTTTTCATAATGATGACAGGAATTCTTGCTGTTTAGTCATTCTGGCCTTAGTTGTTCGAAGGGTAGATAGCGTTATCCATCGGATAACTCGCTATCCACTGGATAACTCAACTGGTTTTCCTAGTGTTTATCCGCTGGATCACTGGTGATTTATCTGGTGGATACCATTATCCACATGAAGTTAATTTGGGAAGCCAACAATATTTCTTGAAATATAGGAGGGCCACCGAGACCGAGACTAGTTAGGTCTTGGACGGGTCCAGGAGTAAGAATTGTATCTGAGAACCCGGTTTCTGTCTTCCACAGTGTTGAATCCCACGCTTCATAACTTGATTTCGAATGATTTGATGCTTAACAAAACAGCACATCACGAGCAACATTCCTGTCTGAATTTGTGCCAAATTTAAGAGCAACAGGCATGCCAAAAGGTGAAGGATTTTGGTATACTCCATTTTTTCGCAAAATGAAATTTTTGGCGCGCTTGTTGCGAAGTCGAATGATTGACAGATTTGTTGACCATTTGCAGTTTCAGTGCGGATACAAAGTAGGAAGACAAAAATTGTCCTGACCATTTTTGTCCGTTCGTTTTGCCCAGGACAATGCAAAATTTGTCTGCTAATGCGGAACGTCGTGCTTATCACTCTCTAGCAATAAAAAATGGGTGTCACGCAGTTCGTTTTTGAGATAAACGCGTTTAAAGACGAAATATAAGGTATTTTAAATGGTTTTTGTGTTGCCATGGTAACCTATTACGTCACATCAATGGGTGCATCTTCTTCAGCGATTATTGGTGTTTCATATGGTACCACAACATTGCCGTTAATGCGACGATCCACTCGAAACTTCAACATCCTCCCCACCGCCCCCCCCCCCCCCACCCCCCGGGCAAAGGCCGGGCATGTAAACTTTTGAAGATTGGATCGTTCAAATTCCCGCACCCTCGGGCCAAAATGGTTTTCAAATGCCCTCGAATTTGTCTGTCATACCCTACTAAAGAACAATCGTCGTCGGCTGCTGCCGTCTTTAATACAGACCTTTTGAAGACCTTTTTTGTAAGCCAATCGCCCACAAATGCTACATCTCTTACTTTAAACTCTTCCATCTCATCCAAACACGTGTTTTATAGCTGTTTTTATCGACTTCGGCGCTCGAAAAAAAAATCATTTGAAACCTGACACTTCCGGTTCATTTTCCCGCACCCCACGCAGGCAAAGGTCAAATTCCCCACTCCCCGGGCACAGATAGGCACAGATAGGGATGTTGAAGTTTCGATTTGATCGGCGCATAAGTGAAGCACTTGGGTAGATTAGTACAGTTTGTTGAAAGTGTTACAGTGCCCATGTGATCAAAAAATCATTTTTTATTTTTCTTTGGATTTCGAACTATGTTAACTAAACACTATAAAGCGACCAAAGTTTTAAGCCTTGATTTAAAAAAGAAACCTGTTTATTTTAACTGCAGTTTTCCTATTTAATGGTCCGCCATTACTAACTTTTAAGTTCTTGAGAGAGCTGGATCGAGGAGAAAATGACGTCAAAGGCTCACTCGTTTAAAAATGCAATGCGTGTGAACTTCGCGGAATTGATATGCAGCACGAACGTTTTGGGTCCCTGATAACAAGGATAGAAAAATACCAGTAAGTGGGAATTAAGAGGTAGAGATAGGAGAGTTGCACAATCAGTACCCCAGATCTTTTATAAGGTGAAAAGGCTTCAAATCAAACAGCCTGCGTAGCAGGCGATAGGATTAGGAATCTTTGTTTGCAAATCTTGAATCGGTGGGCTGTGAAGAATAGAAGACCTTACACAGCAATGACCAGAACCAGGTTGCTGACCAGCGGTTTTCGTTAAAACAATGTTTTCTGGGGGTGCTCAGTCTCGCGGGCTCAGAAAACCTGGTTGTGGTCATTGCTATTTAAGGTTTTTCGCGACAAATATTTTGCCGGAAAAAAAAAATGAAAAGTTAATTTTAAAACCTCTAAAATCGTTTCTTTTTCCCGCCAAAATCTTCGCGCGAAAAATGATTGATTTTCGTATCATGTCAATCACTCGTGAAAGGATTAGGTGTCATATTGACATGCAGCCTTCACGCGCGGTCTGCTACCTTACCAAGTGCCCGAACGCTGATTGGCTCAGCATAATTGGCTTTCAAGTAGGGGATGGAGTTATTCAGCAGACCGTGAAATGCACGCGAAATCTTCAAGCTCGAATTTCTAGGGCGGTTTATTTTGCCGCCAAAATTACAACTTCTCGGACCTCCTGTCCCGATGAGTTTTAAGATATCGCTTCCAAATTTTAAATTCTAGTAGATGATTGTACTACCCCAAATACCGTGTGAGGAATTTTTCGTTTCTCTTCGGAGATTGATTTTACGGCACTTTTTCTGCCCAAATTAAGTATGAGATGAGAGTTTCGACTCTGGAGCGTGATATTTCCTTCAATTCTTAACATATAAAAAATTTCTCACACGGTACTGGAGTGCATTCATTTGTGACTTTGAAATTCTTAACCGACATTTGCGACAAATATCCATTTTCAGATTTTGTGTTCGACTGGAAATCCGAAGATCCAGATTTTAAGATCGAAATCTGGATTTCCCAATCGAAAGCACCCTAAGGGATTGGGAAATCTGGATTTAGGGTGCTTTTGATTGGGAAATCCGGATTTAGATCTTAAAATCCGGATCTTCGGATTTCCAATAGAACACAAAATCCGAAAACGGATTTCGCAAAGGAGTTTGTTAATTGAAATCCTTGCCCGACATGGATTTCCAATTAGTGAATCTGCGACAAAATCCGTTCTCAGATTTTCTGTTCGATTGGAAATCCGAAGATCCAGATTTTAAGATCTAAATCTGGATTTCCTGATCGAAAGCACCCTTAACTCTTAACATCTGGATCTTCGGATTTCCAATTGAGCAATAATTGAAATCCATGTTGGGTAAGGATTTCAATTAACAAATTCCTTCGCAACATCCGTTTTCAGATTTTGTGTTCGATTGGAACAGACCCAGATGTTAAGATCTAAACCCGAATTTCTCAATCGAAAAGCGCCCTAAGATGCAACAAAGTGCAATTATTTTCGCAATAAAGTGAAGGGGCAGGGGCTTCTGTAGCAGATTCGGTCGTTCTGAGTTCCAAACCTCAAAACTAAAAGGCAATATTAAATACCAGAAAACTAAAACTTTATTCAAATAATTTAATATATTAGCTTTAAGATGATATATAGTTTGACTCTATACAAAAAATAGCGGCGCAACAATTTCATTTTTCTGTGGACACCTGATTTTCCTTTACCAAGACCTTAAACGCCTGCTGCGCAGGCAACAAATCACTGAAACAAATTCAAAATAGCGCATATTTGTCTCTTCAAAAATGTAAAAACCAAAGTAAAGAAATACACTGCAGGTGACCAAAAATCAGATGATTGTGTAAATAAATTAATACATCTTGATGAAGGGTTTCGAGAATTGAGAGGATCACCACCATGTTTTGAAAAATGCAAAAAGGACTCGCTTGCTATCATTCGCCAATTAAGTAATCCCACGTGGTTCTGTTCATTTTCTGCAGCAGAAACAAGATGGTCACATCTTTTAAAAATCCCAGTAGACTTGTAGAGAAAAAAGAGCTCAGTGACTAATGATGAGATTAACGATATGACCTGCCAACAAAAGTCAGGCCTTATTCAAAAAGACCCTGTAACCTGTGCTAGGAACTTTGAACACATGGTGCAGCTCTTTATACAGGATGTGTACTGTTAAAGAGTAATCTTATTCCTATTGGAGAATAGTAGACTTCTTTTACAGGGTTGAATTCCAGGTAAGGGAATCACTTCACGTAAATGCATTATTTTGGGTATCTAGTCGCATATGAGAACCCCCTGTGCTGTTACACCATTATCCAGATGTTATTACACTGACTAGTGCATAAAGGAAACTTCAGCCTGCCAATTTCAAACAATCGCGGTAAATTTCATATCCACAATTAACGGCGGTTGCACTTTGATTCCGTTCTCATGCGCTTCTTTTATTTATCGACTTTTTCAAGTACAGTATCTTGTCAAGATCGCATTTATTTATATATGTTTTAATTAAAGACGAAAAGTATAACAGAGTTGGTTCGCCTCGACTATTAAGTTTTAAGATGAGTGGCTCAATATTTGATAAATATTCCAGGAACACCAGGCTTAAATGAAACAAATGTTATAGTCCAAAAAATAAAGCGATGCCAAATAAAATCTCCTTGGCTGTAAATTTCATGTTTCATTCGGCCTATGAGATGGAAAGTAAACAAAAATAGGATACCGAAATTGCAAGAGGTTTAATTAGTTTTTATCTTTCCGGCATGTAGCCTCTTATTTAAATTGGCACAAAAAGGCGTGTGAAGTCTCAAAACAATTTGTTTCCTATTTTAAAAACAGTGGATTTCTCTTTTTTTTTACAAAACCCGTGGAGGTCCTTCAAAATTCCCCTGTCTGCAGGTCATTGAAAGAACTAATATTGTCGGATACCAACTCGAAGACACCATCTTCCTTTACCAATTACAAACATCAGCGATGAATGGAAAAATCAATTACCGGTAACCGAAAAATGAGCCGTGTATAAAACATCTGTCATATCCAAAGGTAGAGGAAACATTTTCTTCGCTGTTCGATCACCATATCCTAACCGCAAATCTCGACCATGGAAGAAAACCACACTCAATGCACGATGCAGATCGGATTCGAAGGCGAGATATTAGCCAGTATTTGTCATTCATTTCTAGCTGTTGGTGGATCACTGGGCAACGTTCTGCTTATTTTGGTCTTCATTCGAACACCAAGCATAAAAACTGTTTGTGGATTGCTGATATCAAACGTAGCAGTAGCCGACCTTATGGTAACCTCGGTGGTAATGCCGATCATTGTGTTTGCTTTGATTCAAGGGTTCTTTCCTCAGCTTTGCTTATTTAATCCTGCCATGACCATTGCAATGATGACAGCGTTGTTTTCTGCCAAAGCTTCGATTTTAACGCTTACAACGCTTAGTATAGATCGTTGCTTCGCTATCTGCTACCCTCTCAAACACAAGGTCTGGGTCACTTTTACAAAAGTCAAGATACTTATCGCCAAAATATGGATTATTTCTCTGGGTCTTCCAATAATGGAAACGATAAATCCTGGGCTGTTACATGCATCAAGTATCATCCAAACGGTAGCAGTTGGGCTGTGTTACGTTGCTATCATTATAAGCGGCATATTTACCATCCGAAAAGTTCGCAAAAGTTCCCTACAGATCAGCGCTTTACACAACAACCAGGGGCGAAACAGCATGAATGCCGATCTACATCAAAGAAACAAGCAAGTTGCTAAGACCGTTGCTTGGGTGGTCTCCCTATTTTCATTGTGTTGGCTTCCCATGGGTGTGGTTGTCAGCATTGACGATTCAAGAAGTAATCATGGCAAATTATATTTTTGGTTCGGAACGTTGGGGCTTGCTAACTCTGTTGTAACTCCTTGGCTGTATTTCTACAGGCAAGCAAACTATCGCCGGGCTTTGAAAAACTTGGTGTGGTAGGTACAAGACAAGTAACTATTCGCCTCCTGAGCTGAATTCCACTCACAATTATAGTAAAGGACAGAAACATAAGCAGCCGTCTGTTTCTCGAGATACCAAAAGCATGGACGTAAACTAGAGGGAATAGAACTGAAGAAAACCCGAACGCAAATACGCGTTATGGCAGCTGCAACGGAGGAAAACGAAGACACAGGTAAAAGCTAAAGAAGTACTTCCCCGTTTATACGCACCTTGCCGGCGCTTCTGCATCAAAAGTGTGGGCTGAAAAGTTTCCGACCAGAATTTAAAAAGAATACTCTTATACCCAATCCGCCAGAAAAACTAACACTCCCCGAATTATCTTTTTTGGGGTAATCAATCTT
>OX421455.1:12403667-12443667 GCA_949126865.1 Montipora capitata | reverse complement strand
AGCACGGATAAACATACTTACAGTCCCAACAGAGATCCGTCCATGGAGGTCGCCATGTTGGATATGACGTAAGAGCCTCGATACGAAATACATGGAATGTGGCAGAAATGCATTTCTTCTCATTTTAGCCGTTTATTCGGCGGTAAAATGACTTCCACAGGTACTTTAATTAGCTCTAGTGCATATACCTGTCAACAACCGTCAACAACAATAACATTTCAAGCAAGTTTGCGAATGTTTCATTAACTGTTGTTTTATTGTTTATAAGCCTACAACTTCATTTTTACACCGAATCAAGTAGAAAACAATAAAATAACAATAGCATTTGCAATTGGGCAAAGTTTAATGTGATTTTATTTTGTTTCTAATCTGCTAGACAATTTCTTCCAGATCTCCATATTTGGGTACCCTGTGGTTTTCGGCCTAAAATAAAAAAACCCTCCTTAACTCGAAACCTATACCACAATTTGACTTTACTAACTACCAGGCGTTGTTGAGGAGATCAAGTTCTACAAAATTCCGCTTTCAAACCTTTTCTAATCCGTGGGTTGAACAAAACCCCCCATTTTCCGGGTTCTGCTACCAGACTATATGGACGAGCTGGAATCATTTTATGCTAACCTTTATGATGGTAGCAGTCGCCCATTAGATTCAACCAATCCCATGTTCTTAGATATCTCTAGGGGATTTCCTGCATTAACAGATGACTTTAGGAAAATTTATGAAGGGAAAATAGGATATAGTGAATGCTTCAGTGTGCTGGGGACCTTCCCCAAAAATAGAACCCCTGGTAATGATGGTTTGACAATTGAATTCTATCTCGCTTTCTGGCCTCTGTTCGGGAGGCTCTTAGTAGACAGTCTAAATTATGCATTTGAGTTTGGAGAGCTTTAAAATTCACAGAAACAAGCCATAATAACCTTAGTAGAGAAGAAAGGGAAAGATAAAAGGATGATTAAAAACTGGCGACCTATATCCTTGATTAATGTTGATGCGAACATTGCTTCTAAAATCCTAGCAAAACGTTTGGAAAAGGTTTTGCCTGAAATAATACACTCAAATCAAAAGTATACCAAAGAGAAGAAAATATCTGGAATTTTAGTGGCTATTGACTTTGAAAAGGCCTTTGACACGCTTAATTTTAATTTTTTAATAAGAACATTACATAAGTTTAATTTTGGCCCTTCTTTTCTTCAGTGGATTCGAACACTGTATAAAAATATATCGAGTTGTGTAATGATGTAATGAACAATGGCTTTACAACAGGCCCCTTTTCGTTGAGCAGAGGAATACGTCAAGGCGATCCACTTTCTCCCTATCTCTTTATAATTGCGTTAGAAACTCTAGCTATTAAGATTAGAAACGACGATTCAATCAAAGGTGTTTGTATTGGAGAGGAAACCACGTAACTTTCCTTATCTGAGGATGACATAACTTGTTTTTTACATGACAAAGAATCTCACACCTCCCCCTTCGCCACTCTGGAATCCTTTGTATCATGCTCTGGTCTGCGTGTAAATCACGAGAAAACTGAGATTATAGCGCTTGGCAATATTATTCTACACGAAAAGGATTTTAAGGACCATAAGATTTGTGAAATTATCAAGATCCTGGGAGTGTATTTTGGTTATGACGAAAAACAGAGAAACGATCTAAATTTCCAACAAACATTAAATTCTATTAAAAAATCAATACATATGTGGAAATGGAGGAACTTATCTATTTTGGGTAAAATCCAAATTATCAAAACTTTCGCAATTCCTAAGTTAATGTTTAGAGCATAGGTAATTCCGATACCAAATGAGCTTGTAAAAGAAGTTAACTCGATTTTCTACACTTTTATCTGGAATGGAAAAGATAAAGTCAAGAGCTGTGCGCTTATTTCAGATATTGATAAAAGTGGACTGAAGATGCTGGATATTGAGTCTATGGTCAGTGCAAGACGAGTCATTTGTTTAAAGAAATTCTTAGAGGATTACCCGAGTACCTGGAAATCGTTTTTAAAAAGTTGTATTTTTTCTGTTGGTGGCAGTCAAATTTTGCATTGTAACTTTGATACCGTCAAATTAAAAACTCAGTTTCCGAAATATTATAAAGAATGCTTTGACGCATGGTCAGGTTTAAATAGTACAACGCCTGTTACTTTTAACGATGTTATGAACGAGATCATTTGGAACAATAGGTTTACATGCATTGATAAAAAGTCTGTCTATAGAAGTGATTTATTTAACTTCATAAAGGTGGGTGACCTTATTACGGATAACAATCTTTTACTCCACGAAGATCCTTGTGTGGCGATCTCTCCTGAACAACGTTTCTTGATTATGGGTGTGGTTCACTCTCTTCCATCGGACTGGAAAACAATTATTAAGTCTTCTTTCTGTAAGAATGAAGTAAGACCCATCCCTCATACACCGTACATTAAATTAAACTGTGGCTCTTTTCCTATCTTAGATGTCACCTCTAAACAGATATACGACTCTTTTTTGTGCAAAAAACAAATCCCTCCGACCGACCAACAAAAAATATCAGACAAATAGCAAGATACGGTCATTAACTGGATAAAGGTTTATTCTCTTCCTTTCCGTACTACACTTGATTCCAAATTGAGAGAATTTCAATACAAAATCCTAAACAATATTGTCTTTACAAATGATAAATTATTTCGCTTTGGTCTTTCGCAATCTCCAAACTGCACTTTTTGCAATGAAGAACCAGAATCCTTAGAACATTTACTCTCTCGCTGCAAAGTGTCTTCTGAATTTTGAAAACAAGTCTTGTCCTGGCTTAAAGAAAACAACATTGTTATAGAATCCTTTAACGAGATAGGTTTGTTTTAGGGATTTTTGAAGAAATGGAAGATTTCTTTATAATCAATCATGTTATGCTTTTAGGTAAATATTATATTTATGTAAGGAAATGCCTTGGAGGTTTACCTTCGTTGAGAGGCTTTATTGCCAGGATAAGACGTGTTTATAATATCAAACTCCATATTGCGAGGGATAAACTCGCCACTCATTTTAAAAAATGGGAAAACTTAGTAGCTGCTTTAAACACTTAGTAGAAAACTAACCTTGTCACATCCTACATTTAGTTGGTCTTCTTTGTTTTTAACTTAAAGTACTGTTTCGTTTGTTTTTTAAGTAAGTCATTTTGGGTAGTGTTTTGTAAATTGTAACTTTCTCTTTTTTTTTTCTCCTTTTGGTAAGAAGTAGATAAGTTTGTAAATGGTAGTTGGAAAATAAAAATAAAACAAATTACAACAACAAACATTCACTCCAAAACCTTCCCAGAAACGCCAAATCGAGATTGAAGACATTCTAGCAGATAGCCGACAGCATCAAAGGCTGAACTCAGATCGAGGAGAACTAGTAGAGTCACATGACCTTTATTTATGTTCATCAAAACGTAGGCTGAAAGCAGATCAGGGTAGAGTCCATTGAAAGACATTTGTGCAATCAGCTGATCATAAGCTGAGCATTCCTTTAGTTTAGAAATGTATGGTAAATTACTAACGGGGCGGAAATTCCTTTCAAAAGATCCAATCCAAACCGTTTTAATAGAGGGTTCACTAATGCTTCCTTCTATGCATCCAGAAAGTTCGCATTCTCAAGAGATAGATTGATCCTTCGTTTGCTTTGATGACGGGCAGCAATACATCAATACACTCAGTAACCAGTGTGGTCAGCATTGGATCAAGAGCAAAAAACCCTTCTTTGAAGATCTTTGTACAAGTGCCCTAACATCCTCATCAGTCAAGGGTTTGAACTCATAAAATGATCCTCGGGATAACAGCAAGCGGTCTGTGAGGCCGCGTCATGGAGTTCTTTAAGGATGACAGTTACCTTTTCAACAAAGAAAGTGCCCATATCTCGTGCAGGCTGAAATTTATTATCATATCGCGGAAGACAATTGCCAGGATCATGCTTTAATAATCTCCTGGTGGTTCTAAAAGGTTTTCCCTAATCAGTACTGTTGTCTTCTATAAAGTCCTTATAAAATGCAATCCGTGCGCTCTTAAGAAAATAAGTCAAACGTTTCCTGCACGCCTAAAACCAAAGTCAGCCTGAGATTTTGTTTTCCGCCATCGACGGTTTCTCAGCTTCACGTCTTGCCCATTTTTCTTCCCGTATGTCCTCATTGAACCACGGTAGACGAGGTCTAACTGTCATAACCCTGGTTTTCAGACGGGCGTGGTAATTCAGAGTATCCGCTATCGTGGAATCATAGCAGCTAATCAAGTTATCAAGAGCACTTGGTGGATCTAGGCACAATTCCGAGTTTCTCAGATCACTCTGCAATTTATCAACGTCAACAGCCTTGAAATTTTTGAAAGTATGCTACTTGCTTAAGCATTTGAAGACCACAAACAACCGAAAAATGACATGAAAACAGGTGATCAACACTTGGGGAACCATCAACAACAAACTGACATTTTCGTGAAATAATCATTTCCAAGGTGTGTCCGAGAATATGAGTTGGTTTTCTGACATGCTGCTCAAGGTTTAAACCCTAACCCGAACCATAAGGTTAGGTTTAGGGTTAGGGTTATTACTCATGGGATTGAGAAGGGTCCCTCGTGCATGCCAAATCTTATCTAAGAACTCGTCTATAAATAGCTTGGTCTGCGAAAATGTTGTTAACTGGCATCAGAAGGCAGAAGCCATGGGATAGACCTATCATTGGAGTTGTAGTTTCCTGGTTCTGAGGTCCTGCTCTAAATCAAAAAGTCACTCAAAGTGTAACAAGTTAGGATATCGCCTATACATTAACCAGGCTTGGAGCTGCGTTCCCTGCTAAGAGAGGTCTCCTTTTCTATGCTCGTCAGTCCAGCCCAGCCATAGGTCGAAACTCACTTTGACCCAACCGCAGTCCACAACAGTGCACGGCACTGTTCAAACAACGTTTGCTGACTGTGACTTGAGCCTGCTGTGTCCCGCGCATTCCTTTACAGTAATTCCGCTGTTGTTAAGTGAGCCCACACAACATGAAGTGTCACGTGAGCGTTCTGGTTGCTAAGTAACGACCATGCATGCTCAACACAGTTAGTCTCGACCCATGTCAGAGGTCATCTTTCCCGTACTCGTCAGCCCAGCGAACGCAAAGGAAAAGATATCTCTTTTAGCAGGGAAGGAGCCGCGTCGGTGCAAAAGCAAAACATGGTTTTATTAAACGAATTGATAAAAGCTGATTGCCACCGTGAAAAAACAATATGGCTGAGTTTTCTAGCATTAGCATTTCTTCAGAGCATGGGCCATTTCATTTTTTCGCTGTTTTGATGAAACCAAATCTCTGAGCAATCCAGGCCTTATCAGTAGTTCGTCTCTGTCTTTTCTTTCTTGTATCGATATGTCGCGGTGGCCTCATGGTCAGTGTGCTCGACTCCGGATCGAGTGGTCAGGGCTCGGGTCCTGGCCAGGAACATTGTGTTGTGTTCTTGGGCAAGACATTTTACTCTCACGGTGCTTCTCTCCATCCAGGTGTATAAATCGGTTACCTGGGGAGAACCCTGCGATGGACTGGCATCCCATCCAGGGGGGAGAAGAAATACTCCTAGTTGCTTCAAGCTACAGTAACCGGAGGTAAGCGCTGGCCTGATGGGCCTTCTGGGCTCGTAGCAGACTTTACCTTACTTTTTACCTATATTTTGTACCTTTGCTTACAGAATGTCTACGTCAATCAATTTAACTAGGCCGTGACCAATTCAAAGCGTTTGCATTAGCCGCGCCCAAACATTAATTTGTGGTTCTGTGTATATCTTAAAATTATTGTGCATGGGATGTGTAATAATTTTTAATCGCGTGGTTTTAGAATTGTGATTAAAAGGGCATAAATTACGCATGCGCGCTTTCTTAGCTTGAGTCGCTTCCTTTTCTGATTGCACCGTGCTGTGTAACCAGGCCTTCAGTGATTGGTTTGAAATCTTGTGCCTCTTTCTCAATCACATTAATTAACCTGCGCTTGGAGTACGTTTCATGTGACGTTACATTCCAAATTTCCCAATATTTAAGGTGGCTTAAGCCAGTTTTAAAGTTTTCAATTAACGTTCTTATTAGGCAGTTTGGCACTACAATGCTGTATCACGTATTAGCAATGTTATGGTACCATAAGAAACACCAATTATTGCTGAACAAGATGCGGTCATTATTGTGACGTAATAAGTCACCGTGGCAAAGGGAAAGCCCTGTAAGAACACCTTTTATTTTGTCTTTAGTTGCACATATCTCAAAAACAAACCCGGTGACCCCATTTTTCGTTGCTAGGAAGTGATCATAAGGTCACGATAAAACTTTCTTCAAAGTTTTAAAAAATCTGTTCAACGGAACAGAGCCTCCTTTACTCTGTGATTTTAGGGTGGCTCTGAATCCGCTCCACAGAATTTTTTTAAACTTTGCAGAGAGTTTCATCTTGGCCTGCTGATCACTTTGTGCAATAACAAATTGGGGTTACTGAACTAAAGCCAAGATATAGGGTGGTTTTACAAGGCTTTCCTGTTACCATGGTAACTTGCTCCCCTCACGAAAATGACTGCATCTTGGTTAGGATTAATTGATGCTTTACATGGTACAATAAGATTGCTCCTACGTGATAAAGTGTGTAGTGTCAATCCTTCCAATAACAAGGTCTGTCGTAAGTGTTGAAACTGGTTTGAGCCACCTTAATTAAGCGCCTGCTGCGCAGGCAACAAATCACTGAAACAAATTCAAAATAGCGCATCTTTGTCTCTTCGAAAATGTAAAACCAAAGGGAAGAAATACAGTGCAGGTGACCTAAAATCAGATTATTGCGTAAATAAATTAATACATCTTGATGAAGGGTTTAGAGAATTGAGAGAATCACCACTGTAATTTGAAAAATGCAAAAGGGACTTGTTTGCTATCATTCGCCAATTAGATAATCCCACGTGGTTTTGTTCATTATCTGCAGCAGAACCAAGGTGGTCACGCCTTTTAAAAATCCTTAGTAGACTTGTAGAGAAAAAAAAGCCGACTAAGTGATGATGAGATTAACAGTATGACCTGGCAATAAAAATCAGACCATATTCAAAACGACCCTGCCACTTGTGCTAGGAACTTTGGCACATGGTGCAGCTCTTTATACAGGATGTGTTAAAGAGTAATCTTGTGCCTATTGGAGAAATACTAGACTTCTTTTACAGGGTTGAATTCCAGGTAAGGGAATCACCTCACGTACATGCATTATTTTGGGTATCTAGTCGCATATGAGAGCCCCCTGTGCTGTTACACCATTATATATCTAGTTGTTATTACGCTGACTAGTGCATAAAGGAAACTTCAGCCTGGCAATTTCAAACAATCGCGGTATCTTTCATATCCACGAGTAAAGGCAGTGGCACTATGATTCCGTTCCCATCCGCTTCTTTTATTTATCGGCTTTTTAAAGTATTTTATCAAGATCGCATGTCTTTATATATGCTTTAATTAAAGACGAAAATTATAACAGAGTTGGCTCGCCTCAACTTTTAAGTTTTAAGATAAAAGGGGATCAACATTTGATAAATATTCGAGGAACACCATGCTTAAATGAAACACATGTTATAGTCCAAAAAATAAAGCGACGCCAAATAAAATCTCCTTGGCTGTAAATTTCATATTTCATATCGGCCTATGAGATAGAAAGTAAACAAATATAGGAATCGATGCCAAAATTGCAAAAGAGTTTTAATTAGTTTTTAATATCTTTCCGGCACGTAATTACAACCTGTTATTGCAGTTTCTGCGTAGTTTTTATAATGTAGTTTCTACGTAGTTTTATATCATGCATTTGTAGTTTAACTTGTTTAATTTTCAGGGTAGATTTTTATTGAGTGTATAGGCGAATAGAATGTAACTAAGACATGTACGTACTTTTATCTCTTGGGAATCAAGACTATTACTTACTATTTAAATTGGCACGAAAAGGCATGTGGATTTCTCTTTTTTTACAAAACCCGCGGAGGTCCGTCAAAATTCCCTTATGTGCGGACCATTAAAAGAACTAACGGTACCCCTAATATATTTGGATACCATCTCAAAGACACCTTTACCAATTGCAAACATCAGCGGTGAATGCAAAAATGAATTAATTGAAAAATGAGCCGTGTATGTAACACCTGTCATATCCAAACGTAGAGGAAACATCTTGTTCGCTGTCCGATCACCACATCCTAACCGTAAATTTCCACCATGGAAGGAGACCATACTCAATGCAGAATGCAAGTTGGATTCGAAGGCGAGATATTAGCCAGTATTTGTCATTCATTTCTCGCTGTTGGTGGATCACTGGGCAACGTTCTGCTTATTCTTGTCATTATTCGGACACCAAGCATAAAAACTGTTTGTGGATTGCTGATATCAAACTTAGCAGTAGCCGACCTTATGGTAACCTCAGTGGTAATGCCGATCCTTGCGTTTGCTTTGATTCAAGGTTTCTTTCCTCAACTGTGCTTATTTAATCCCGGCGTGACCATTGCAACGATGGCAGCGTTGTTTTCTGCCAAAGCTTCGATTTTAACGCTTACAACGCTTAGTATAGATCGTTGCTTCACTATCTGCTACCCTCTCAAACACAAGGTCTGGGTCACTTTTACAAAAGTCAAGATACTTATCGCCAAAATATGGATTATTTCTCTGGGTCTTCCAATAATGGAAACGATAAATCCGGGGCTGTTACATGCATCAAGTATCCTCCAAACGGTAGCAGTTGGGCTGTGTTACGTTGCTATCATTATAAGCGGCATATTTACCATCCGAAAAGTTCGCAAAAGTTCCATACAGATCAGTGCTTTACACAACAACCAGGGGCGAAACAGCATGAATGCCGATCTGCATCAAAGAAACAAGCAAGTTGCTAAGACCGTTGCTTGGGTGGTCTCCTTATTTTCATTGTGTTGGCTTCCCATGGGTGTGGTTGTCAGCTTTGACGATTCAAGAAGTAATCATGTCAAATTATATTTTTGGTTCGGAACTTTGGGGCTTGCTAACTCTGTTGTAACTCCTTGGGTGTATTTCTACAGGCAAGCAAACTATCGCCGGGCTTTGAAAAACTTGGTGGGGTAGGTACAAGACAAGTAACTCTTCGCCTCCTGAACTGAATTCCACTCACAATTATAGTAAAGGACAGAAACATAAGCAGCCGTCTGTTTCTCGAGATACCAAAAGCATGGACGTAAACTAGAGGGAATAGAACTGAAGAAAACCCCAACGCAAATACGCGTTATGGCAGCTGCAACGGAGGAAAACGAAGACACAGGTACAAGCTAAAGAAGTACTTCCCCGTTTATACGCACCTTGCCGTCGCTTCTGCATCAAAAGTGTGGGCTGGAAAGTTTCCGACCAGAATTTAAAAAGAATACTCTTATACCCAATCCGCCAGAATTATCTTTTTTGGGGTAATCAAACTTGGCCGAGTTGCTCAAAGCTTAGTTTTCGCGAATCATTGCCTGGACAGTCACATGTTACTGAGGCTGATCATCGCTATAAGGAAGGCGTAGCTATAGTGTTGTGGATTTATCGCCTCACCGTGCTAACGCCTTGGATTTCAATTCAAGAACGTGCGTCTCAAAAAGTTCATTCAGCTTTTTATCCACTTGACGTCAGGAAAACGAGCACCAGTACTGTGCTGAAGACAAGAAAACTGTAAACGAGAAACAATTATGAGTACAAACTATTAATAAGTAGTAGATTTTCGATCCTAAAGGTGTCGCCCCAGCTGGGAAAATCTAACAGTAAGTAATCAAGAGTTTAGTGTTGTTTGCTAAAAAATTGAAGGAGCTAGTAATAGGTTAAGGCTCGTTCGTCAATTTAGGTTTCGCACGTATTTATTCATTTCTGTCTCGCCAGCTACATTAAAATATGATCGCCGGCGTGTCACAATCAATTAAAATATTTACAATACAATGCATAATTCAAATATTAAAAAGCTTGATAAAAAATTTGTGGTAGGAAAAAAACTAGTTTAAAAAAATCGAGAACATTGGTAAATTAAACAAATGTATACATATCTATGTACGCAATATTAAAAGTGATTCCGTGACTATATATAAGTTCCTTAAAAGCATCTCGAAATAGATAAGCTCTTAAATGAGCCTTTAATGAGTGGACCGATGTTATTTCATGCAATGTATCAGGTAAAACGCTCCAAAGTTTGGGGGCGGCCGCACTGAAGGCTCGATACCCCAACGTTTTCTAGATACGCACTATTGGATGTTCTAGTAAAAGTGGGTTGTTAGATGTGAGGGAGTTGTTAGATTTAGATTTAATGTTAATAACACAGCCTATATTAATATTTGTTGAAGGCATACCATAGATCGCGTTATAAGTAATAACTAAAACCTTAAGACTATTCTAAAGTGGACAGGCAGCCAGTGTAGGGTGTAAAGCACTGGTGAAATACGATCAAAGCGTGAGGCACGCATCAGTATTCATGGGCACCCAACGAGAGTATAGTTCAAACCACTTAAACATAGCATTCTTAAACGTATTTTGGTATTTAAATGATAGATATAGGCATATTTTTATCCCCTAAAAAGTTTTCATCTGTTCCAACTTCCTAGCAGAAAATCTAGTGATCCGAAAATTATAGGGATCAAAACTTACCTTTTCGAAAATTTCAGGCAGAAAAAAGGCTCTCAAAACTTTTAGGTGACTTTTTTAGGGTAAAAATCCGTTAACAATGGGCAATTATACCATTTTTTAGATGTTCGAAAATCCTAGGACAGGCAGGCAAGCAAGAAATTTTACAACAAATGCTCTCCGAAAATTGTAGATCTCAAATCGTCTTCCAAACAGATATTTTCCGAAAATTGACGTTGGGTGGCCCTGGGGAGAAGTTTGAACACGTTGTAACTTTGACAGTTTAATTTGTTGCAAACCACATAACAAACTGCTACAGTAATCTATTCCACTCGTGACCAATGCACATACTAATAATTTCGTAGATTTATGTGATAAAAAAACTTCCTTATACGCCCACTATTATATAAATAAACATATGAAGCAATACATATTTTTTTATTGATGCTTGTAATCATACTGAGCGGCTGGTCAAACCAACAGCCCACGTTCTTGGCTACTTGACGGGGTGGGGCAATCAAATGATAACCAACAGCAAGGGGTACATCAGACAGTTTATCCAACTGCTGTCTAGTGCCGATCAGTAGATATTCAGTCTTATCGTCATTAAGCTTGAGCCGGTCCAAAAACATCCATTGACGTGGATCCTCTATGCACCACTGCATTGTAGTAACCGACTTGCATGTGAATTAGGTTTAAACGATACGTACAGCTGTGTATCGTCTGTGTAACAATGAACATCAGGCAGATGACAACTGATGATCTCAAAAAGCTTTGAAGCGCAGATAAACAAGATAGGCCCAAAGGGGAACCCTGTGGAACACCGTACTGCAAGGGGAAGCTATCAGTGAGATTTCCGTTTATTGTAACGCGTTTGCTCCTATCGTATACGTAAGATGCGATTCACTCCAATCAAACAAGAAAAAGAGCAGTGTCCGTAAAATATTCACCAGGGATAGCAAGCTAACAAATGACCCCAAAAAGATTATGGACGAGCTGGAATCATTTTATGCTAACCTTTATGATGGTAGCAGTCGCCCATTAGATTCAACCACTCCCATGTTCTTAGATATCTCTAGGGGATTTCCTGCATTAACAGATGACTTGAGGAAAATTTATGAAGGGAAAATAGGATATAGTGAATGCTTCAGTGTGCTGGGGACCTTCCCCAAAAATAAAACCCCTGGTAATGATGGTTTGACAATTGAATTCTATCTCGCTTTCTGGTCTCTGTTCGGGAGGCTATTAGTAGACAGTCTAAATTATGCATTTGAGTTTGGAGAGCTTTCAAATTCACAGAAACAAGCCATAATAACCTTAGTAGAGAAGAAAGGGAAAGATAAAAGGATGGTTAAAAACTGGCGACCCATATCCTTGATTAATGTTGATGCGAACATTGCTTCTAAAATCCTAGCAAAACGTTTGGAAAAGGTTTTGCCTGAAATAATACACTCAAATCAAAACGCGTTTGTTAAAGGGAGATCTATTTTTGATGCAATCAGAACAATTGATGAAGTGATTGAGTAGACCAATGAGAAGAAAATATCTGGAATTTTTGTGGCTATTGACTTTGAAAACGCCTTTGACACGCTTAATTTTAATTTTTTAATAAGAACATTACATAAGTTTAATTTTGGCCCTTCTTTTCTTCAGTGGATTCGAACACTGTATAAAAATAAATCGAGTTGTGTAATGAACAATGGCTTTACAACAGGCCCCTTTTCGTTGAGCAGAGGGGTACGACAAGGCGACCCACTTTCTCCCTATCTCTTTATAATTGCGTTAGAAACTCTAGCTATTAAGATTAGAAACTACGATTCAATCAAAGGTGTTTGTATTGGAGGGGAAACCACGAAACTTTCCTTATTTGCGGATGACATAACTTGTTTTTTACATGACAAAGAATCTCACACCTCCCTCTTCGCCACTCTGGAATCCTTTGTATCAAGCTCTGGTCTGCGTGTAAATCACGAAAAAACTGAGGTTATAGCGCTTGGCAGTATTATTCTACACGAAAAGGATTTTAAGGACCATAAGATTTGTGAAATTATCAAGATCCTGGGAGTGTATTTTGCTTATGACGAAAAACAGAGAAACGATCTAAATTTCCGACAAACATTAAAATCTATTAAAAAATCAATACATATGTGGAAATGGAGGAACTTATCTATTTTGGGTAAAATCCAAATTATCAAAACTTTCGCAATTCCTAAGTTAATGTTTAGAGCATCGGTAATTCCGATACCAAATGAGCTTGTAAAAGAAGTTAACTCGATTTTCTACACTTTTATCTGGAATGGAAAAGATAAAGTCAAGCGCTGTGCGCTTATTTCAGATATTGATAAAGGTGGACTGAAGATGCTGGATATTGAGTCTATGGTCAGTGCAAGACGAGTCATTTGTTTAAAGAAATTCTTAGAGGACTACCCGAGTACCTGGAAATCGTTTTTAAATAGTTGTATTTTTTCTGTTGGTGGGAGTCAAATTTTGCATTGTAACTTTGATACCGTCAAATTAAAAACTCAGTTTCCGAAATATTATAAAGAATGCTTTGACGCATGGTCAGGTTTAAATAGTACAACGCCTGTCACTTTTAACGATGTTATGAACGAGATCATTTGGAACAATAGGTTTATATGTATTGATAAAAAGTCTGTCTATAGAAGTGATTTAGTTACCTTGGGAATCATAAAGGTGGGTGACCTTATTACGGATAACAATCTTTTCCTCCACGAAGATCCTTGTGTAGCGATCTCTCCTGAACAACGTTTCTTGATTATGGGTGTGGTTCACTCTCTTCCATCGGACAGGAAAACAATTGTTAAGTCTTCTTTCTGTAAGAATGAAGTAAGACCCATCCCTCATACACCGTACATTAAATTAAACTGTGGCTCTTTTCCTATCTTAGATGTCACCTCTAAACAGATATACGACTCTTTTTTGTGCAAAAAACAAATCCCTCCGACCGCCCAACAAAAAATATCAGACAAATAGTCAGATACGGTCATTAACTGGAAAAAGGTTTATTCTCTTCCTTTCCGTACTACACTTGATTCCAAATTAAGAGAATTTCAATACAAAATTTCAAACAATATTGTCTTTACAAATGATAAATTATTTCGCTTTGGCCTTTCGCAATCTCCAAACTGCACTTTTTGCAATGAAGAACCAGAATCCTTAGAACATTTACTCTCTCGCTGCAAAGTGTCTTCTGAATTTTGGAAACAAGTCTTGTCCTGGCTTAAAGAAAATAACATTGTTATAGAATCCTTTAACGAGATAGGTTTGTTTTAGGGATTTTTGAAGAAATGGAAGATTTCTTTATAATCAATCATGTTATGCTTTTAGGTAAATATTATATTTATGTAGGGAAATGCCTTGGCGGTTTACCTTTGTTGAGAGGCTTTATTGCCAGGATAAGACGTGTTTATAATATCGAACTCCATATTCCGAGGGAGAGGGATAAACTCGCTACTCATTTTAAAAAATGGGAAAACTTAGTAGCTGCTTTAAACACTTAGTAGAAAACTAACCTTGTCACATCCTACATTTAGTTGGTCTTCTTTGATTTTAACTTAAAGTACTGTTTCGTTTGTTTTTTAAGTTAGTCATTTTGGGTAGTGTTTTGTAAATTGTAACGTTCTCTTTTTTTTTTCTCCTTTTGGTAAGTAATAGATAAGTTTGTAAATGGTAGTTGGCAAATAAAAATAAAACAAATTACAAAAAAAAAATTCACTCCAAAACCTTCCCAGAAACGCCAAATCGAGATTGAAGACATTCTAGCAGATAACCGTGGTCGGCAGCATCAAAGGCTGACCTCAGATCGAGGAGAACTAGTAGAGTCACATGACCTTTATTTATGTTCATCAAAACGTAGGCTGAAAGCAGATCAGGGTAGAGTCCATTGAAATACATTTGTGCAATCAGCTGATCATAAGCTGAGCATTCCTTTAGTTCAGAAATGTATGGTAAATTACTAACGGGGCGGAAATTCCTTTCAAAAGATCCAATCCAAACCGTTTTAATAGAGGGTTCACTAATGCTTCCTTCTATGCATCCAGAAAGTTCGCATTCTCAAGAGATAGATTGATCCTTTGCTTGCTTTGATGACGGGCAGCAATACATCAATACACTCAGTAACCAGTGTGGTCAGCATTGGATCAAGAGCAAAAAACCCTTCTTTGAAGATCTTTGTACAAGTGCCCTAACATCCTCATCAGTCAAGGGTTTGAACTCATAAAATGATTCTCGGGATAACAGCAAGCGGTCTGTGAGGCCGAGTCATGGAGTTCTTTAAGGATGACAGTTACCTTTTCCACAAAGAAAGTGCCCATATCACGTGCAGGCTGACATTTATCATCATATCTCGGAAGACAATTGCCAGGATCATGCTTTAATGATCTCCTTGTGGTTCTTAAAGGTTTTCCCTAATCAGTACTGTTGTCTTCTATAAAGTCCTTATAAAATGCAATCCGTGCGCTCTTAAGAAAATAAGTCAAACGTTTCCTGCACGCCTAAAACCAAAGTCAGCCTGAGATTTTGTTTTCCGCCATCGACGGTTTCTCAGCTTTACGTCTTGCCCTTTTTTCTTCCCGTATGTCCTCATTGAACCACGGTAGACCAGGTCTAACTGTCATAACCCTGGTTTTCAGACGGGCGTGGTAATTTAGAGTATCCGATATCGTGGAATCATAGCAGCTAATCAAGTTCTCAAGAGCACTTGGTGGATCTAGGCACAATTCCGAGTTTCTCAGATCACTCTGCAATCTATCAACGTCAACAGCCTTGAAATCAATCACATGAAACACATGTTATAGTCCAAAAAATAAAGCGATGCCAAATAAAATCTCCTTGGCTGTAAATTTCATGTTTCATATCGGCCTATGAGATGGAAAGTAAACAACAATAGGAATCGATGCCAAAATTGCAAAAGAGTTTTAATTAGTTTTTAATATCTTTCCGGCACGTAATTATAACCTGTTATTGCAGTTTCTGCGTAGTTTTTATAATGAAGTTTCTACGTAGTTTTATATCATGCATTTGTAGTTTAACTTGTTTAATTTTTAGGGTAGATTTTTATTGAGTGTATAGGCGAATAGAATGTAACAAAGACATGTACGTACTTTTATCTTTTGGGAATCAAGACTATTACTTACTATTACTTACTATTTAAATTGGCACGAAAAGGCATGTGGATTTCTCTTTTTTTACAAAACCCGCCGAGGTCCGTCAAAATTCCCTTATGTGCGGACCATTAAAAGAACTAAGGGTGCGTTCCTTTGGAATGATACGAAAAAGGATCACTGATCCAAGATCACTTGGGTCATGGTGCATCAAAGGAAACCAAGAAATCCTTTCCCAGAGTGGATTCATTGGTTCCCTTGATGCACCGTGATCCAAGAGATCTTGGATCCGTGATCCTTTTTCGTATCATTCCAAAGGAACGCACCCTAATATTTTTGGATACCATCTCAAAGACACCTTTACCAATTGCAAACATCAGCGGTGAATGCAAAAATGAATTAATTAAAAAATGAGCCGTGTATATAACACCTGTCATATCCAAAGGTAGAGGAAACATCTTGTTCGCTGTCCGATCACCACATCCTAACCTTAAATTTCCACCATGGAAGGAGACCATACTCAATGCACAATGCAAATCGGATTCGAAGGCGAGATATTAGGCAGTATTTGTCATTCATGTCTAGCTATTGGTGGAACACTGGGCAACGTTCTGCTTATTCTTGTCATTATTCGGACACCAAGCATAAAAACTGTTTGTGGATTGCTGATATCAAACGTAGCAGTAGCCGACCTTTTGGTAACCTCAGTGGTAATGCCGATCATTGTTTTTGCTTTGATTCAAGGTTTCTTTCCTCAGCTTTGCTTATTTAATCCTGCCATGACCATTGCAATGTTCTGCCGCAGCTTCAATTTTAACGCTTACAACGCTAAGCATAGATCGTTGCTTCGCCATCTGCAATCCTCTCAAACACCAGATCTGGGTCACTTTACCAACAGTCAAGATACTTATCGCCAAAATATGGATTATGTCTCTGGGTCTTCCAATAATGGAAACGATAAATCCGGGGCTGTTACATGCATCAAGTATCCTCCAAACGGTAGCAGTTGGGCTGTGTTACGTTGCTATCATTATAAGCGGCATATTTACCATCCGAAAAGTTCGCAAAAGTTCCCTACAGATCAGTGCTTTACACAATAACCAGGAACGAAACAGCATGAATGCCGATTTGTATCAAAGAAACAAGCAAGTTGCTAAGACCGTTGCTTGGGTGGTCTCCCTATTTTCATTGTGTTGGCTTCCCATGGCTGTGGTTGTTAGCTTTGACGATTCAAGAAATAATCATGACAAATTATATTTTTGGTGCGGAACTTTGGGGGTTGCTAACTCTGTTGTAACTCCTTGGGTGTATTTCTACAGGCAAGCAAACTATCGCCGGGCTTTGAAAAACTTGGTGGGGTAGGTACAAGACAAGTAACTCTTCGCCTCCTGAACTGAATTCCACTCACAATTATAGTAAAGGACAGAAACATAAGCAGCCGTCTGTTTCTCGAGATACCAAAAGCATGGACGTAAACTATAGAGAATAGAACTGAAGAAAACCCGAACGCAAAAACGCGTTAAAGCAGCTGCAACAGACGAAAACGAAGACGGGAGTAGAAGCTAAAGAAATACTTCCCCGTTTATACGCGCCTTGCCGGCGCTTCTGCATCAAAAGTGTGGGCCGGAAAGTTTCCAACCAGAATTTTAAAAAAATACTGTTATACCCAATCCTCTAATAACGAAAGGTTTTGAAAATTATTTCAGAATAAAGAGTAGAGACATAAAAACATGATTTTTCAGCGACATGTCACCGTTATCAAATGCAAATTATGGTAAGTTAGGTAGCGTTGTATATAGGATAGAGAGTTGGAAAATACATTAGAATAAATGAGGCAGAATAAGCAAAAGAATGAAGAAAATTTAAATAAACAGTTTTGCTGGAATGGAGTCATTTTGAGTGTTCAGGGTCGGTCTCTTTTTCCTTATTAAAAGCATCTCATAAATTAAGGCACTCAAACTTTCCGCGGCCTTTCTTTAAAGTGGTAAATTGCTCGTGAAGATCGTTGGATCCTTGGTTGTGTTTGTCCTTGGTTACTCGAAGCGTGGTTAGCGCTAACGGTTGGTTAAGAGGTATCAAAACCTATTGGTTTCCATGGTATTTAACGCTGGTTAGCTTTAACCATGCCTCTAGCCACAAAGGCCGGGGGTTTATCCATGACGGAATATTTATGCTCCTCAATGCGCAGGTGGAGATGACGGCTGGTGTAGCCAACACAATTCGAATCACACGAATTATATTGAAATTCATACACAACGCATTGTTGGTTTACAAGTGAAGGCTTTGTTTCCGTAAGTCTCAAATCTTCAGAGATTTTCCTACTTCTGAAGACTGGTTTTAATACACGATCGATTTTCTTTCCAAGGTCGCTTAGTTGCCTGCGCACAGCGTCTGGAAGGGGGTATTCTCGGGATCCGGGATTTGACCAAAATACAGTGCGGGATTCGGGAAAACGCAAAATATCTTGACGGGATTCTAGAATTGACTGCTTCTCGGGAGGCGGGATTGAGTAGAATTTGGGCACGGGACGCTGGAATTCTTGCCTGATTTATGGCAATTCGGGAAATTTTCACCACCTAGAACGCGAATCAACCAGGCAAGTGCTAGCTGGTAAGTGTTTCCTGTTGAAAAACAAAACAAAGAACTGTCGAGTTTGCCTAGCTAATAGTTATATAATTGAAACTGTCAAGTAATCCACAAACAAAACAAAGAGGGTGTTTTGTTTCAAGCAGATGCCTGGAGACACTGTTGAGAGTGAACGTGTCGCACGTGGTTGAATTAATACTCGACACATTTCAATATAGCTCAAGCTCTTCTCTTTTATTGTTATCGAGAGGAATGTTTAATCGCTACCAATGGCAAGTAATGATGCCAGCTCTGCTTCTTTGGAGAGCACTGTCGGAGTTTTGGTGTCGTTCTTCCTGGCCACAGACGAGACCCCGGGGGGGGGGACATATGGAACAGACGGGGATGCTCGTCGGAAATTTTGAATTTAACCCCTAAAGGAGACCATTTGGGTGTGGCTCAAGCTGTTTGTGACCCCTAAAGGAGACCAATCTGGGAGTGTCTTAAGCAAATTTTGACCCCTAAACGAGACCTTGGTAGCCTAAAATATTGGCACTTTGCCCGGAACACCGTAAGCGAGACCAAAATCCAAAATTTACACCCCTAAGCGAGACGATCTGCATCCTCGTCTGTTTCATATGGGAGTCCCCTCCTCCCTCGGGGACGAGACTTCGAGCGCCAGAAATACGGCGCCGATCCACAAGGAAACGTTTAATGTTCCGCTCAGCGAGGATCAAAAAGAGCTTTTTAAATTTCAAAAGAATTTAAAAACTTTTACTGGACTACATGAGAGCGCTAACTCTTGGCGACCGAGTCACTGAGGAAGCCAGTTCAGGTGATGACCAGCTGTCAGAGTATGACTCTGACTCCAGCGACAATGAGGACAGTAGCACCAATGAGGAAGACGCAGTCGAGGGTGTTCCTGTAAACTATTTATCAAGGACAGTGCGCACGCGTACAGGAAGACCCATCACGCTTTCATATCGGGCTCTTTCATCGTACTGAGGTATGAAGAACTAATTGCATTTTGCAGTAGACTCACAACACGCGTAAAATTCATTAGCTTCTGCAAAAATTAGTCCTCTTTTAAATAAATTTTTGAGGAAAGAAAAACGGGATTCGGGAAAGCGATGACAACAAGTGCGGGATACGGGATTCGCGTGAAAAAGGAGGGGGGAAACCGCATTCGGAAAAAAAACTTTTAGTCATCGTTGTGGGGTCGCACTAGTAGAGTTTTGACTCATTGACAAGTGGAATAGAATTTCACTGAGAAAATATTTCGTTATCATTTAAAGCAACATGCGTCCCGATGAAGCCTTATTTTTAACTATTGCAGTGATTATGCTACTTTTAGGCTAATCAACACTTTCTCTTGTTCGTTCGTTCACTTTTCATAAGATCGTTTGCCAGTTTCCTAAAGATCAGCATCCCCAGGAAACGATGGAGAAGACGATGAAGACGACTGAAGCGCTTGCTTTCGAATTTGAAAAACATTGGGGTTGTGAATGGCCGTGGCTGAGTTTCGATGTGCTAGGTCGGCCTGCTTTCATAGTCCATAAAAACCTTGAAATTGGGAAGGATTATAAAAACCGTGTCCATCAATGAAAGCGCGAAGATCTCAGAATTCCCAAGCTTTGTTCACATAATTATATCGTGTTGCAAATCTATCACGTTTCATTTAACGTTAGTGAAAAGGGCTATGACATCATACGACACCAGGAAATCATTGTCACCGATTCACAAATGTTGGATCTCTTCGGAGAACTGAAAGATATCGGATATCGTGTACTCGTTGATAGATAAAGGTTTCAACTTCTCGTCCAACCACTTTGCCAGAGCTTAGTTTGTATGGTTTGCATGGCAAGACGTTCTTTATGGGTCTTGGTGAGACCAAGACCATGTTTCTGAAAAATGTTTCTGACATCGTAGGATGTCACAGCCCTTTTCACTAACGTTCCGTTAGAAGAAACTATTCAGATTTTAGCAAAGAAAGCATTCAATGGGAACTGGTTTAACGATACACACAACCTTAACATCTGTGAAGGAGATCTAATTGAACTGTTTGCAATTGCAACCAAAGATCAGCGGCTTTTCTAGTTTAACGGCGGCTTATACGAGCATAGAGACGGCGTTGCGATGGGTTCACTATTACCCGGCATAGTAAATCGAACCCAATCGAACTAAATTTCAATCGAACGAAATCGAACTCACCGAAAAAAAAAATCAATCGAACCCAATCGAACGTTCGATTTTCGAACTCGTAATTTGTGTAAAACCGGCTTTGAAAATTCCTAACCAGCTTCTACAAAAGATACGCCGATGATACCTTCGCCCTAGTACCTGACCTTACCGCTACTACCGACTTCCTTTCAGTTGTGAATGATGCGCACCCGGTAATCCAATTCACAATGGAAACAACAGTCAACAACAGCTTACCCTTCGTAGGCATGGTAATCACTAAGACCGATAACCACATTAACACCTCTGTTTACAGAAAAAAAGACCAACAAAGAGCTTCTACTCCATTATCAAAACTATGTGGACAACAGATTTAATAAACGATCGCTAATAAGAACCATGTTTGATCGCGCTAAACGGTTGTCATCCTCACCGGACCTCTTCTCCAAAGGATGTCAGTATCTAAAAGAAATGTTTCGGAAACTGAAATATCCTGGAAAACTGATTGATTCTATTTTTAAGAGATTTCACGCCTCCCAAGACCAAAACCAAAACCATATTAAGCCAGTCGACAGCCTTGTACGAATAACCTTGCCTTTCAAAGATCAGAAATCTGCCGACTCCTTGCGCAGGCAACTAAGCGACCTTGGAAAGAAAATTGATCGTGTATTACAACCAATTTTTACAAGTAGGAAAATCTCTGAAGACTTGAAAGTTACGGAAACAAAGACCTCACTTGTAAACCAACAATGCGTTGTGAATGAATTTCAATGTAATTCGTGTGATTCGAATTATATAGGGTACACCAGCCATCATCTCCACCTGCGCATTGAGGAGCATAAATATTCCGTCATTGGTAAACGCCTGAAGGACAAACACAACCAAAGATCCAACAATCTTCACGAGCAATTTGCCACCTTAAAGAAATGCCGCGAAGTTTGAGTGCCTTATTTATGAGATGCTTTTAATAAGGAAAGAGAGACCGACTCTGAACACTCAAAATCACTCCATTTCAACGAAGCTGTTTATTTAAATTTTGTTCATTCTTTTGTTTATCCCCGCCTCATTTATTCTATTGTATTTTCCCACTCTCTATCCTATATATAACGCTGCCTAACTTACCATAATTTGCATTTGATATTTTGGTTTTATGTCGTCGTGTTTTTATATCGCTACTTTTATTCTGATATAATACCAAACCCCGAGAAAACTAACAATCTCCGAATTATCTTTATTGGGGTAATCAATCTTGGCCGAGTTGCTCAAAGCTTAGTTGTCGCTAATCATTGCCTAACCACTGGACAGTCCGATGTTACTAAGGCTGGCCATTACTATAAGGGAGGCGTAGTGTAGTGGATATATTGTTCCACCGTGCCAGCGCCTTGGATTCCAGTTCAAGGACGTGCGTCCCAAAGTTGATTCAGCTTTTCATCCACTTGATGTCAGTAGAAAGAGCACCAGTACTGTGCTGAAGACAAGTTGTGCATTCGGCGCGATTGGAAAAGCACCCGTCGTAAGAGGAGCCCGAGGCAACACTCAGTTTGCCTTCGGCGGCGGCCTCTTTTCTTGTCCTGTAGTGACTGTAAACGAGAAACAATTATGAGTACAAACTCTCTACTAGTAGTATATTTTGGATCATATATATAGGTGTCGCTCCAGCTGGGCAAATCTAACAATAAGTAATCAAGAGTTTAGAGTCGTTTGCTACAAAATTGAACGGGAGCTAGTAATTTGCTCAAGGCTCGTTGGTCAATTTTGGTTTCGCACCTATTCGATTGAGTTTGTATCAGTTTGCGTATTCTACATTAGACATTTTTCAGCTAGGATTATAATTTCGTTTTGTTGTTATATACTCCGTTACTTCAGTGTATTTGTGAAACGGCTTTTTTACAAACCAAGTTATTTTTAGATTGATTTCAATACTACTACTACTACTACCACCACCACCACCACCACCACCACCACCACCACCACCACCACCACCACCACTACTACTACTACTACTACTACTACTACTACTACTACTACTACTACTACTACTACTACTACTACTACTACTAATAATAATAATAATAATAATAATAATAATAATAACAATTTCATTTCTATCTCGCCAGCTACATTAAAATATGATCACCGGCGCGTCGCAAACAATTAAAATAATTACTATACGTATACAATACATAGTTACAAATATTAAAAAGCTTCATTAAAAATTTACAATTTGTGGTAGAAAATATACTAGTTAAAAAAGATGTATAACTGTTAAATTAAAAAAAAAAAAAAGAATATCTACCTATGTACGGAATATTAAAAATAAATCCGTTACTATATAAAATACTTAAAAGCACCTCGAAATAGATGTTTTTAAATGAGCCTTAATTTAGTCCACCGATGTTATTTCACGCAATGTATCAGGTAAAACGTTCCAAAATTTGGGAACGGTGGCACAGAAGGTTCGATACCTCAACGTTTTCTTAGTACGCACTCTTGGATGTTCTAGTAAAAGTTCGTTATTAGATATGAGCGAGCAGTTAGATTTAGATTTAATATTAATAAGAATGCTTATGTTAATAGATGTCGGTGCCATACCATAGACCACCTTATATGTAATAACTAAAACCTTAAAAGTTATTCTAAAGTGCACAGGCAACCAATGTAGTTGGAAAAGCACTGGTGAAATATGATCAAAGCGTGAGGTATTACACTAAGACGCGGCAGTATTTTGAACACGTCACTTTGACAGTTGAATTTGTGGAAAACTACATAACAAACTGTTACAATAATCTATTCCACTCGTGACCAATGCCTGTGTAAAGTGATTCTCTAACTGATAAGGCATAGCCATATTTACCGGGATAACAGCAAGCGGTCTGTGAGGCCGCGTCATGGAGTTCTTTAAGGACGACGGTGATCTTTTTCACAATGAAAGTGCCCATATCACTTTCATTTTGTGAAATGATCATTGATATGTATATATTGATGTTTCTCGTGTTGAAAAATATTTTACTCGTTCGCTGCGCTCACTCGTGAAATATTTTTCAGCACTCCGAGACAAATTTCGTCTTTCCAAGCGGCCATGTAATATCCTCTATTTATTTTGTCTTTAGTTGCACATATCTCAAAAACAGGCTCGGTGACCCCATTTTTCATTGCTGGGAAGTGATCACAAGGTCAAGATAAAACTTTCTTCAAAGTTTCCAAAAATCTGTACAGCGGATTCAGAGCCACCTTAAATCTGTGATTTGTTTAAGGTGGCTCTGAATCCGCTGCAGATTTTTTATAAACTTTGCAGAGAGTTTCATCTTGGCCAGCAGATCACTTTGTGCAATAACAAATACGGGTCACCCAGTTCGTTTTTTTTGGATATGAGAAACTAAAGCCAAGATATAGGGTGTTTTTGCAAGGCTTTTCTGTTACCATGGTAACTTGCTATATACCTATATCTTGGTTAGGAATATTTGATGTTTCACGTGGTACCATAAAAGTGCTGTTACGTAATAAAGTGTTGTAGTGTCTATCCTTCTGATAACAAGGTTTTTTTTTTTTATTATTTTTTTTTTTTACTTTACAATACGTACAAATAATACTTACAATACATTAGAATACAAAACAAAAAGAGAAAAAATACGGTTACATTCACTACTAAGACTTGCGAAAAAGTTGCGTTATTTCCTACAAAGTACAAAGACAAGTAATATACAGCTGCTCTAAGTTACAAGCTTCTTGTCAATTAAAGGTTTCCATTTATTGTAGTAGCGCTCATTTGAATTAGTCCTTGTTGATATTTGGTTTTTCGATCTCGGCCTTGCTTATTACTAATGTTAAGTAAGTACAAAAACACAAAGGTTCTTTATTAATGCTACAACAAGGTCTCTCGAAAGTGTTGAAACCAGTTCCAGCCACCTTAATTAACCGCGCGGCCATGGGCCGAGCGCGGTTCTTGCTCTGCAATCGGTTTTTTTTTTTTTTTTTCGTTTTGTCGGAGAGCTGAACCAAAAAGAGAAAAAATACGGTTACATTCACTACTAAGACTTGCGAAAAAGTTGCGTAAAAGTGTGTGCTGGCTGCGCTAAAGCTCTCAGGGTGAACCAAAATGGCGTTGCTTGCTCGGGCTGCTCAAGCGTGTTCCATCAAAAGTGTTCAGGCATGAGTAGGAAGGATCTGTTATTCTATCGTTGTCATGGATCTTGGTTTTGCTTTACTTGCTCCATGCCTCAATTTACGGATAGCTTTTTTGAGAACTCCACTGACAATTTAAACTGCTCGGACTCTTTCACTTTTAGCGACAAGTCTTCTCCTTCGCCGGTTGATTGGTTCATTTCAAACATCAGCGCATATTACAAGAGAAACCTGAAGATTGGACATTTAAATGTAAATAGCATTTACGGCAAGGCGGATGAAGTTCTTAACTTACTCAATACGTGCCGATTTGATATATTTTTCATAGCAGAAAGCAAGATCGACGGATCAGTGAGCAGCTCTCTTTTTGCTCATCCTGAATATCGCATTATCCGAAGAGATAGGAAGAAGGGTGCTGGCGGTATGTTAGTCTACATACGACGGTGCATTACAGCTCTTCGTCGAGCAAAACTGGAACCCGAGGGTGTTGAATCGATATGTATAGATGTTAAGGGCTGTGGCAACTCGTGGTTCTTAATTTGTGCGTGTTACCGTTTTCCCAGCAAATGCAAGATTCCTGAATTTTTATCGTCATGTGTTTTAGCTGCTGAAAAAATGTATTCAAAACGAAAGGAAGTCGTGTTTCTTGGAGACTTTAATATTGATATGCTATCGGAAAATGGCTCCTTTGCCAGGTCAAGTTATAACCTTTCGAATTTTTGCGATCAATTCTGCTTGATAAACACAATATCTTCTCCAACAAGAGTCACAGCTTCAACGAAAAAGTTGTTGGATGTTATTATTGTATCGCACCCTGATCGGTTTGTCTCTAGTGGCACTCTTCACCTTGGCATTAGTGATCATGATTTAATCTATATTGTTAGAAAACAAAGACTACCTAAACTGACTGTGAGACGTATTGAATACCGATCAATGAAAAATTTTGATGAGCCAGCTTTTCTTTCAACCTTAAGAGACACCCCATGGGACACTGCCTATGTGTTTGATGAGGTGAATGATATCTGGTGCCACTGGGGAAGCCTTTTCAAGCACGCTATTGATGATCACGCCCCATCCAAACGTGTGAATCTTAAATGTAATCACCTGCCGTGGATCAATCAGACTATTCAAAAACAAATGCGCCTCAGGAATTATTTGTATGGAAAATTCCGCCGATTCAAGTCGAGAGAAAATTGGAACAATTACCGTTTACAGCGAAACAAGGTCACAGCACTGAAAAGACAGGCTGTTAAAGATTTCTGCTTAGAAGCTGTGTCTGTTTCTTCTAGAGGCTCGACTGGTTCATTCTGGAGAAAACTGAGGCCACTTTTACCAAATAACAAGCCCAGTGACAATTCAAGTAAAATTTGTTTGCTTGAAAACGGCGCAATTGCTCCTGATCCCAGCGCGGTTCTGAATGAGTACTTCTCATCTCCTACTGTTGACGAGTCAGTCTTGACCTTGTCCGTTGATGACTTTTCCAGTCACATCAGTGTTGTCAATATAAACGCGATGGCTCCTAAGCTTAATTTTCATTTTCATCCAGTCAGCGAAGCCCATGTTTCTGATATTCTCTCTAATCTGAACATAAGGAAATCAACTGGTCCTGACGGTATACCATCTAAGCTGCTTAAAATAGCTACCCCCATCATTACTGCACCTCTGACAAAGCTTTTTAATCATTGTATTGGCGTGGGCGAGTGGCCTTATCAATGGAAACTCAGCAACGTTACTCCTGTTTACAAGAAAGATGATGAGACATCCAAATCAAATTATCGCCCTGTTAGTGTCATATCAGTGATACCGAAGGTGTTTGAGAGAATTAAATATGATCAGCTATATAGCGCATTCACTCTAATCTTTTCTGATAACATGTCTGGCTTCCTACGCGGACATTCATGCTGTACCGACTTACTTAAACTAACTGATGATTGGCGCCATGCTCTTGACAAGAAAAAAGATGTGGGAGTGGTTGCTATTGACCTATCGAAGGCATTTGACTCGATTTGCCATAACTTGTTACAAGCGAAACTAAAAGCTTATGGCGTTCAAGACTCTGCATTAAAACTGATTCAGTCGTATCTATTAGGCCGTCTTCAAAGAGTTAAATGCAATGGGATCGTGTCTGACTGGCTCCTCTTTCGTTGTGGAGTGCCGCAAGGGAGCCTTCTTGGCCCGCTTCTCTTCAATATTTTTGTGAATGATGTTAATTACTCAGCTGGGTTTTCCTCCCTACGTCTTTATGCCGATGACACGACGCAATATGTCTCTCACGAGTGTCCTGCTTTGCTAGAATCCATCTTGAATCAGGACATAAAGAAATTAACCATTTGGTTCTCAGCGAACTATCTTCAAGTTAACGCCACTAAGACTCAATCAATGACACTAGGTAGTTCTCAGTATACTTACAACTTTTTAGTTGATGACTTGTCCATCGTAATTGAACCGACTCTCAAAATTTTAGGTGTAACATTGGACCGCGACTTTTCTTTTAAGCCCCATGTTACGATCATGATGAAAAAAGCATACGCTATGATAGCTGCTCTACGTAGGATTAAGCGCTTAGTTCCATCAAATACTATGATCTCTCTGTACAAAGCCTATGTGTTACCGCATATTGAATATTGTAGCCCGCTACTACTAGGAATATCTAAATCTTTGAAGAATACCATCTAACGAGCCAACCACTATGCGATTAAGTCTTTACTTAACTTGGGTAACTCGGCTACCTATGATCTATGCTTAGCTACGGCCGATATGGGCACGCTTGAACAAAGACGCATCGTACAATCGCTCATTTTATTTTTTAAGTTTTTTCACTTAACGGCCCAAATTACATTTCTCATTTTTTTACACCTAGGATAACTAATTATAATTTACGAGGTAATGGCCTAAATGTTGTGCAGCCATCATATAACAGCCTTGTTATGCACAACTCATTTCTGTATCAGATTGCCCACATTTGGAATCAATTATCAGCCATAACAAAATCCTCGACCACTTTGGCTCAATTTCGTTCTCGTCTGAACGGTGTTGAATTTGCAGGGTGCCCGTGTATGAACTGTATACGCTAGCTATTCTCTTATCTTAATGTTTGCACTAGTTTCTTTTTAGACTATCTTTTAATACAGTTCTGGATTTTTCTAGAATTTTTATTTTTTATATGTAAATAGTAATTAGTTATGGTATTGTAAATAGTCGTGCGTTTTTAACATGAGCCACTGGCTCGGGAGATTTGGGCAACCTCTTCCTACGTTTGCGACTTTAAATACCTTACCTTACCTTACCAGACTTCCACTCGGCCACATAGTCAGTGGGACTTCCAGTCACGCAACTTAGGATGTTTATTCGCCAAAAAGCTGTTAAGACGTTAATGTACTTAAAATGTCATGAATATAGTTCGCTCTTTATTTACAGCAAAATATATATTTTTTGTGTCTTATTGAAACATGTAATCGTGACTTTTAAGAAAGAAAGCTAAGACTATTACGTCATCGGAGATTTCACAACTGCTACGACTGATGGTGCAATCGGAGATTCACAACTGCTATAAGTAATGGTGTAATAACTTTGTGTGCAGTCGTTGTTGTCAGTTTGTTGTGCTACAGATTGATCAAGTGATTTTGGTTCTATAGTCATCAGTGAATCAACAAGAACTGGTTTGGAATGTGTGCTACGTTGCAACTATAGTGTTAAGAAAACAGATAAATTTTCAAAGTGCGGTTATAAGATCTGAAAGATCTTCTTGTTAATTATAAACGCCTGCTACGCAGGCTACAAATCAAACAAATTCAAAATAGCGCATATTTGTCTCTTCGAAAATGTAAAACCAAAGGGAAGAAATACACCGAAGGTGACCTAAAATCAGATGATTGTGTAATTTAATTAAGACATCTCGATGAAGGATTTTCTCTCCTTGGACTACCGCCTTGTCGTGGTGGGGGAGCTTTCGTGCCTTAATGACCCTGAGAGTTATACCGTCGGGCTCTCCTTCCCCCCCCCCCCTCCCCCCGGCAGGTCAAAGGGTAGAGCTAATCCCCGCACCCCATAAAAACACTTGATTACGGACACCAAAAAAAAAATTTTCTCAACAGTCCTCGTGGGCCCGATGAGGATGAGTGAGTGAGTGTGAGTGATGAAGGGTTTAGAGAATCATAGTTAATAGAGGGGACTGGTTGTGAAGCTGGGCAAACGTCAAAGGAGGAAAAAAAGATGCCAAGATTTAGGTTAGAAAGTCCACGACTGTGCACAATCTTTTCAGTGTTTTGCGCTCATACACTATGCATTAAATTACGTAAGCAACACGTTTTCTATTGGTTAGTTCCTCAGTACGGAGTAAACAACTATTAAGTTTTGTGCACGGACAAGACCAAAAAAGAGAGCAAAAACCTAAAACAAAGAAATTTGTCGAGTTTCATTCCCGTCTATTAACTATGAGAGAATTGAGCCGAGGATCACCACCATATTTTTGAAAAATCCAAAAAGGACTCGTTTGCTATCATTCACCAACTAGGTAATCCTAATTATAAGTGGTTCTGTTTATTTTCTGCAGCAGAAACAAGGTCGTCACATCTTTTCAAAATCTTTGGTACACTTGAAGAGAAAAAAGAGCTTAGTGACTGATGATGAGATTAACGATATGACCTGGCAACAAAAACCAGGCCTTATTAAAAAAGATTTGGTTTTATCAACGGAGTTGATAATGTAAATTGGCCACCGTACAGAGATTCTAAAACCTGACGTTTCGAGCGTTAGCCCTTCGTCAGAACGAAACGAGAAATTATGGGTAATGTATAGTTTTTACAGTAGAATAGCAGCTACGCTATTGGTGGTAACAAGGCAACATGAAAAATGGGAATATATTAGTTATAATAAATGAAAAGCGTTCGTTAATACCGTGGGGATAAGGGGTGCCGATTTCGGAGATGAATATTTTTGTTCCAGATTCTTGATGCTTTCCGTCGTACCTAGGTGTAGGGAAAGGCCGCAGATAGCCATGTGTTGTTTGGAGTGGTTAGGGAGATTAAAATGACGAGCGATTGCAGGCTTAGATGCATCTTTGTCATTCTTCTCAACATCGTGAAGGTGTTCGCGGAATCGGTTGCCTAGTCGTCTACCTGTCTCGCCAATGTATAATTTATTACATTACGTACAGGTTATACAATAAATGACATTTGCGGAGGTACATGTGAAACGATCGGTAACGATCCCATATTTGGCTAGTGTTAATAGTGAAAGGACTAGTTTCGCAACGTGAGCGCGAGGATTTGAAAGTGCCGGGATGCTCGTTAGTTTTGAGCGCGCTTCTAATTAAAAAGTTGCCTACGTTTTTGTCGCCTTTGAAGGAAATTAGTGGCGGTTGCGAAAAGATTCTACCAGTCTCGGGATCATTTTGGAGTAATTTAAAGTTATTAAGAATGATACTTTTGTCTGCGTGTTTATGAGGATTCGCTTTGACGAAGGGCTAAATCTCGAAACGTCAGCTTTTAGAATCTCTGTACGGTGGTCAATTTCCATTATCAACTCCGTTGATAAAACCAAATTTTTGTATACTACTTCCCCACCGAAGCAGCACCACAGTTTCTTTACAAACTACGCCCGTCACTTATTCAAAAGGACCCTGTCACCTGTGCTAGGAACTTTGAACACCCGGTGCAGCTCTTAAAACAGGATGTGTTAAAGAGTAATCTTGTTCCTATTGGAGAACAGTAGACTTCTCTTGCAGGGTTGAATTTCAGCTAAGGGGATCACCTCACAAACAGTGAGCCCCAATCCTCTCGCGGCTACAAAAGAGCCTGCTTGCAGGCTAACCTTATCCAGATGTTATATTACACTGACTAGTGCATAAATGAAACTTCAGCCTGCCAATTTCAAACAATCGCGGTCACTTTCATAGCCACGATTAACAGCAGTGGCACTTTGATTCCGCTCTCATCCGCTTCTTTTATTTATCGACTATTCAAGTATCTTGTCATCATCGCATATCTTTATATATGATTTAATTAAAGACGAAAAAATATAACAGAGTTGGCTCGCCTCGACGATAAAGTTTTATGATGAAAGGGGCTCAATATTTGATAAATATTCCAGGAATACCAGGCTTAAATGAAGCAAATGTTATAGTCCAAAAAATAAAGCGATGACAAATAAAATCTCCTTGGCTTTAAATTTCATGTTTCATTTTGTCTTATGAGATGGAAAGTAAACAAAAATAGAATACCGAAATTGCAAACGACTTTTAATTAATTTTTATCTTTCCGGCATGTAACCTCTTAGACTATTTAAATTGGCACGAAAAGGCATGTGGAGTCTGAAAACAATTTGTTTCCTATTTTAAGAACAGTGGATTTCTCTTTTTTTACAAAACCTGTGGTGGTCCTTCAAAATTCCCCTGTCTGCAGGACATTGAAAGAACTAATATTGTCGGATACCAACTCGGAGACATCATCTTCCTTTACCAATTACAAACATCAGCGGTGACATTAAGTGAAACATGATCAGGGTATAAAACACTTGTCATATCCAAAGGTAGAGGAAACATCTTGTTGGCTCACTTCTACTTGTGTCTTCGTTTTGGTCTGTTGTAGCTTCTTTAACGCCTTTTTGCGTTCGGGTTTTCTTCAGCTCTATTCCTTCTAGTTTATGTCCGTGCTTTTGGTATCTCGAGATACAGCTACTTATGTTCTTGTCGTTTACTATAATTGTGAGTGGAATTCAATTCAGGAAGCTAAGAGTTACTTGTCTTGTACCTACCCCACCAAATTTTTCAAAGCCCGGCGATAGTTTGCTTGCCGGTAGAAATACACCCAAGGAGTTACAACAGAGCAAGCCCAAAGTTCCGCACCAAAAATATAATTTTCGATCATTATTTCTTGAATAGTCAAGGCTAACAACCACCGAGATGGGAAGCCAACACAATGAAAATAGGAAGATCACCCAAGCAACGGTCTTAGAAACTTGCTTGTTTCTTTGATACAAATCGGCATTCATGCTGTTTCGTCCCTGGTTATTGTGTAAAGCACTGATCTGTAGGGAACTTTTGCGAACTTTTCGGATGGTAAATATGCCGCTTATAATGATAGCAACGTAACACAGCCCAACTCCTACCGTTTGGAGGATACTTGACGCACGTAACAGCCCCGGATTTATTGTTTCCATTATTGGAAGAACAAGAGAAATAATCCATATATTGGCGATAAGTATCTTGACTTTTGTAAAAGTGACCCAGATCTTGTGTTTGAGAGGATCGCAGATGGCGAAGCAACGATCTATGCTAAGCGTTGTAAGCGTTAAAATCGAAGCTGCGGCAGAAAACAACGCTGCCATCACTGCAAAGGTCATGACAGGAATAAATAAGCAAAGCTGAGGAAAGAAACCTTGAATCAAACCAAAAACAATGATCGGCATTACCACTGAGGTTACCACAAGGTCGGCTACTGCTACGTTTGATATCAGCAATCCACAAACAGTCTTTATGCTTGGTGTCCGAATAATGACAAGAAAAAGCAGAACGTTGCCCAGTGATCCACCAATAGCGAGACATGAATGACAAATACTGCCTAATATCTCGCCTTCGAATCCGAGTTGCAATTTGCATTCAGTATGGTTTCCTTCCATAGCGAACTTTTGCGGTTAGGATGTGGTGATCGAACAGCGAACAAGATGTTTCCTCTACCTATGGATATTACAGGTGTTTTATACACGGCTCACGTTTCAGTTAATTAATTTTTCCATTAACCGCTGTTTGTAATTAAGGGTCTGAATGGTGGGGGGGTGTCCACATGTCGGTTATCGTTTAAAATTTTATTACAATTTTTTTGTCGTTAGTCGGTAATATTTTTCTCGTTTTGTCGGTAGTCAGTAATATTTTCCAGCTCTTTGTCGCTAGTCTATGGGGTGCCATTACCGCCAAAATTTAGCTTCTGTTATTTTCATAAATGGTGCCTTTGTTTTCGTAAAGAATGCCTCTAATTTTGAAAATGGTGTCTCTGTTTTCGTAAATGTTGCCTCTAATTTTGAAAATTGTGGTTCTTATTTTTTGTAAATGGTGCCTCTATTTTAGTAAATGATGCTTCTAATTTTGTAAATGGTGCCTCTGTTTTCGTAAATGATGCCTCTGCAGTTTGAACTGATAATAATAATATACATGTACATGTATATTTGTCATATTTTGTAACCTTGCAAGGTCTAACTTACATCTAGAGAAAAAAAGGAAACGTTTTTTTTTCTTTTATGATGCTCGGAGGAGGTACATAAAAGTTTAGTTGAGCTTATAGGGGGAAATAGAGTTTTTGCTGCTTCTGTCATTAACCATCCTCTCCGAGCCCCACCCCCCCTCCCTCCCCCTCCCACAGCTAATGTTGACTCTCTTAATGGTAAAGCGTTGGTGTACATTTTCCAAAAAGTTCACAATCAATACCTTCTTCAGTGCTTTCATCAACTCTTCAAGTTTCAGCAATCCTCGCAATTATGATGGAGTCTTCAAAGCAAGTGAGGGAACAAATAATTCCTCAAACTGACTAGGAAGCTTACGAATCTCTTGGAGCAGGCCATGCAAGGGCCTTTAATCCATGGGCAAACTGATCCATCATTGCCACACGTCGTATAACAGCATGACGTCCAATTACTGTTTGGGTAACAAGCAACCGACCCTCCTCCTATAAAAAATAAGTTTACAAAACATTATTACGTAATACAGGGGCCAACTAGACGGATGGTTTATTTTGACCTACATCCTAACTTGCTACATCAAAATTATTCAAAGTGAAGTAAACAAATGTTACCACACAAGAATGTAACTTTAACAATCTTTCTACTTAACCATGAGGAAAATAAAGGTTGTTGTTGTGTTGTTGCTGGTTTGTTTTTGTAACATATCCCATAGGCATTTCAAGATTCATTTGTCAAGTTCATGGAAGCGAGGCTAGGGATTATAGGCTAGGTGTAGGCTATGTATGATTTCCTATACAAATGTCTTAAATTTGAATGAATTGTTTGTAAAACTTTGGAGTCGTTAAACCAAAATGTGATGTTTTAATTTATTTGAAAACAAAGCCAAAACATTAAGAGCACTTACCGTCACTAAGCACGAAAGCCCACACTCAGAAACAATTTCTGCAAAGTTTGGGTGATCATTGATGGTATGAAGGTCCTCTTTTGTAACAGCGGAGATCTGCAAATATTATGTTTTAGTCTAAGAAAAATGTGTATAATGCAGTTAAATGCAATTTAACGGAGTTAACAACTAGGAGCACAAGTTTTACCTTCGCGGTCAGCGGTTTGTTAGATATGCGCATGCGCCAGGATTCCTCGTGTTCTTGGACCATAGAGCGTTGTAGCAGTTCTGTTGGCGTCCTGAGCGTGGGGACTCCTTGGAAGCTGTCTCTAGGTTGTTTTCTTGTTTTTTACCGTGAGTTTTCTGCGAGCGTTTCTTCCGCTGGGTGTTAAATGACTCATATTCCGGGCCGTTCTACAAACAACAGTGTGGCCGCCATGTTGGATTCCAACCAACCTTCGTCTTTCGGCTCCGCCATCTTCGGATACAAACTCATTGACTCCTGCAGTTCCAGTGACCACGGCTCCTACTTTCACCCTTTCACAGCAGGATCTTACTCAGGCTTTTTCACAGGCGTTAGACGATTCGTTACCTCAGATTTTGGCGGCTTTTCACTCGACGTTTTCTGGCTCGACTACACGCTCTTTGGCGGAAAACTTGGTCTCGAGCGCTACTTCATCTACTTTTATTGCCAGTTCTCCACCGCTGCCTTTTCCATCAGGTTCATCCACAGTTAATGTCTTCATGCCTTCCTTTGTCTCCACTTATTGCACGTTAGATAATTCTGCGTTGTACACCCCGGCTATCGTCGGGGCGCCATCTTTGTTGGATGCTTCATGTGGTGCCGCGAGTGGATCGTTGTCCTCTACCCATAGGCGTACGGGCACCTGCGGACTTGGGAGGGGGGGGGGGGGGAGGTGACTTTCTTGTCCGAAAAAAATGTCATGTCTGCTAAAGGCATAACACTAATGCTGGCACCTGATTCTAGTTAGCCCTATGGTTATTTCAGGTGCCAGTACCCTCTAAATATTTACTAATATTATTTATAATTGTATTTGTATTTGTAATATTTGAGGGTAAATAAAGGTTGTTGTTGTTGTTACTAATATAGGAATGAAAAATATTCAGTTCTGGGAGTCTTTACCAGATGCCACATGTCATTTTATTTAGGGACAATGAAGGCTTTAAAAGGAGTCAAACCGTGACATCAACTGGTATTATGTGATACTTTAATACTGAGATTTGCCACTAGAATCGATCGCCGGAATAGAATAAACAAATTACTTAAAGGAATTTAAGTGAAGCTATGATCCTCGCAGTTGTGAACGCAATTTTTGCCATTGCGTAAAGAAGCCTAAAAAATTCAGGACTTCAACGGAGTTTGAACCCGTGACCTCGCGACGCTCTCACCATCAGAGCTATGAAGCCACTAACGTTGGGAGCTGCTCATTTGTGAGTTCCAATGCTCCCGTGAGGAATAAATCAATGATGAAATGATATATGAATTTTTCAGGCTTCTTTACGCAATTGCAAAAATTGCCTTCACAACTGCGAGGATCATAGCTTCACTTGATTTCATATCCGCAGTTCATACATGATCCATTTCATGATCCATTTCATGTAGTCTCCGACTTGAAAACAGCGCGTATGCCTTGTTGCTGTAGGCAGCGGCGAAGTTGTTCGGATAGGCCTTTGACATAGGGTAAAACCGCAGTAGACTTGTACTCGATCGTGGACTCCGCACTGCTACTCGGTTTCCTGGTCTTGGTGATTTTCTGCAAGAAAGAAAGAGGGTAACCATTAGAGACAAGAACAGAAGACAGGTGTTTCTTCTCCTTGGAGATAACAGAGGGTTTTGTTACCAGACGTTTGGCGCGCTCGTAGAGGCACTTGACAATACCGCGTTTTACTGATTGCGGGTGGTGGGAATCATACGCTAAGTACTGATCAGTGTGCGTAGGCTTCCTGTACACGCTGGTTGTGAGGCGGCCGTCCGGTTCTCCTGAACCTGCGGTGTCAAGGAAAGCGAGTCAGAAGTCGTTCTCTGTCTCCATGGTGAAGCGAATGGAAGGCTGCTGGTTGTTCAGATGCTGTAAGAAGCTATCAACGTTTCCGCGATCCAGGATGGTGAAAGTGTCGTCAACGTAGCGTTTCCAGATCCTAGGTTTGTAAGCCGAAGCAGTTATTGCCTGTTGTTCGAAACTCTCCATGTATAGGTTAGCAATAACAGCGGAGACCGGGTTTCCCATGGCTGCTCCTTCTAATTGTTCGTAAATTGAACCGTTGTACTGGAAATATGTGGATCTCAATACGAAATTCAGGAGATCAGCGATCTGAGCAGGTGTTAGTGTCGTACGGTCCGCAAGGCTGGGGTCGTCCTCTAGTTTTTGTAGTGACGAAGATCAGGACAGGCCAGTTCATCGATCTAGCCGACTTGTTAGCCGACAATCTGAAAGTGCAGGAAACAGAACCCCAAACTTATCTGGATGGGAAACTTCTTGTAACTTCCTCCAAAAAACGAATCCAAGAGATCACTGTCATAGTAACATGGGTTGAAGCTTTCACTGTCTACTCGTGGATTCTCTGCAGTGCTCATCTCTCCAGGTGGCAGGATATGACACAGTATATACTCCTCATCCTGAAGACCTCCTGCCAGTTTCCTGGGAAAGCTTGGCCGCACTATGACATCACCATCCGTAAAGATGCAGCTGCGTCAGGTTTGGTGGACTGGTCTCGCATGAATCTTGACTTATATAATTTCCATACTCGTGCAACACTGCTACAAACAAGTCTGTACCCTGATGTCCCATCTTCAGCCTCGAGGATGTTGGCCAGCTCTACTAATAATTGTCGATCCTGGAATGATGGCACCTGCCGTTGGCCCTTTGGTCAGTGCCGCTACCGCCACTGCTGTAAAAAATGTGAAGGAGAGCACCCCCCGTGTCAACTGTCCCTTTCGGGCCTCACAGTCCGATAGTCAGCACTCACGGTTAGCTACCCTGCCACGGAGTAAACGCTAGCGGCGTTAGCGTGGTAGCCTGATCATCCCAACCTACTTTGCGGAAGAACTTTGTACATAATGTAGATATTTTTGGTTCAGTTCATATTTCAAACGTTGTGTTTCCTGTTCTGGTTAACGTTGTTACGTCGACACAAGACTTCTGTGACAAGCTTCCTGTAACGTCAGCTCAATCCTCCTGTCCTAATTTATCCTCCATCATAGACTGCCTGCAGCAAGATCTGGTCTCTCGTTCTAGGGTTACTCCAATCAATCCTGATCAAACCGAGGTGGATTATGTGATTTCGAGTAGGCCTGGATTGCTCAGAGATAAAGATAAACGAGTGGGTGATAAGAGTTGAATTGTCACAGTAAAATTGAAATGGCCCATGCTCTGGAGAAAGGCTAACGCTAGAAAACTCAGCCATATTGTTTTTTCAAGGTGGCAATCAGCTTTGATGTTTTGAAGTTGTACGCTTCATCTGTAGTTGTGTTTCTTGATCGTGGGCATCCATGCATCCGGAATTTCTATTCCACTATCCCTGTTGATGTTGTTAGACCTCATCGCTTAGGCATTTATAGATTATGCTAGTAAAAGTGGCATATTATGCTAGTAGCATTGCTTTTTTTTGGCCAAATTATGCTAACATTATGCTCTTTTTTCCAAATTATGCCACCGTTTTTTTAAATTATGCTCTTTGAAAAAATGCAAATAAGTCCAAAATATATATATTTTAACTAGAAGCCGTTCGTCTACAGGAAAGAAACGCAACAAATCCACAATTAATTTCAAATAAACATGTGGTTCAGGTTAACATGCACACTAGTACTAGATAAATGTGACTTCCGGTTTCGGTGCACCTCAGACCCGGGCTCAGTGCTTCACAGTGAACTACAAATGCTACTAGTTTAACTAAAACTTTAAATATCGATTAAGGTCTCCAAGTGTTTGGGACTAGAGACAAAAAATTATCAAATAATAGCATCAAAAATGATCTGATAATTATCAAAATGCGCAAATTATGCTAGCATTGCTACTTGGCAGAAATTATGCCAGTTTGCTCGAATTATGCCAAAAATTATGCTAGCATAATCTATAGCCTATCATCGCCTATCATCGCTTGATGAAGACCAGCAGTATGCAGTCGAAACGTCGCGATCTACGCCACAAAAGACCACTTCGTGAGACAAACGAGAATACTTTATCATTAAAAACTTAATAGGCAGGACAACAACTCATGACACGGACAGGCAGAAAAACACAAAAGGGGAGAAAGAGGCTCGATTGAAGAGGAGAGGGCAAGCCCAAAACAATCAAATATGGCGACATCGCTGGGACAAGATGAAGACATATCTCCAGTAACACACCAGCCAACAAACAAACAGCACAAACCAGAACCAACCCTACTTGAACTCCACGAGATGCTGGTAAACATCCAAATAAACGTAAATAGCATTCTACGTGAGAATAAAGAGATACGCAGCGAGATGGAAGAGCTGAAATCGACGCTTTGACGACAGACAGACCAACGAAATATCCGCTCTGAAAACGAACTTGCAACAAATAAACAATTAGTACCAAGAGGTGGAAAAACAACTTCATGCAGTGAAAGGGGTGTGGGTGAGCAGCAAGAGGAAATCAATCAAACTGTACAAACTGCGCCGATCAACTCGAAACTTCAACATCTCCCCCCCAACACGATGGACGGGCAAATCTACTTTAAACCTTCGCCTGAAGGAAGACCGATTAGAATAGTGGAACCGGACGATTTAAAATCCCTATAGAGCGTTTTCACTCACGTGACCAGCAGCCATATTGCATTGCTGAAACAAAGGAGGAAATTATTTGCATAAGAATAGAGTTGAATTCCCGGAGGATTAATTTGGTACACCAACATGGCTGCCATTTCTTTGTTTTGGAACACAAACATGGCCGCTCTGACGTCATATGAAAACGCTCTATAAAAACAATTTGAGTATTCTAAAGGACTGAAGAAAATGGAAATCGATATCTTAAGTTGATTAGGGCAAGGATCGAGAGAGGGTGTAATTTTCTCTGGAAGAGGAAATCTCTTATAACCTAACTTTCTTAAATATTATCAGGTCAGTATGTAATTAGTGCCATCCCGAAACAAAAAAAAAGGGACCAATTAAAAAAGAAATGTACCTTAATAATACCTTTAATTTTCAGCTCGACGAATCTGCACAAATAGACCTAGTCAGGAGCCCATGAGAGGAGCCTCCATGTGCACTATATCCTTGAGTCAACCTTTGCCCGTATCTTTCCATTTTTAGAACCAACCCTGCAGCAGGAGACAGACATTTACATTAATTTACATCAATTCGCACAATTTGGGTACATTGTTTTTGCTATTTTTGTCTTCGTTAAACAATGACTTTATTCTGATTGGCTATTTTAAACAGCGCGTGCAGTGCCGATCAACTCGTGGCGTTCTAAAAATAGAAAGATAAGGGAAAAGGTTGACTCACAGGGCTTGTATGGGGGAGGCAAGCTCCTAATGATAAAAGGGCTCCTGACCTAATTCAAATTCCAACTAGTGATTTTTACAAATTATTTAACACCAAGGCACACACAGCAGAACATAAGGGTCCCCACAAGTGGAGGGGAGAGGAACGGGTACGCAAATATCTTATCTCCCCATTTTTAAACTCATTTTTCTTCCTCCTCCCTAATGTTTTTGGCTGTTTTTCCCTCCTCCCTGATTTTTCGCCTTTCTGCCAGATCAGTACTTTGACTGGAGTATGTGACGTAATACTGCCCTTGCAGTCTAAATTCCTTCCGATACACGAGAGAAAATAAGCTGCGGCTTACACTGGCCGCGGCGTACATAAGACACGAACACCCCGTTTAAATGGTACAAAATCGAAGTTCACGGCTTACTCAATCCGTCGCTAGCTCAAGCTGCAGCTTATCCTGGCCTAGTGGTTTCGGGCCACGGCTTACCTTGGACGTGAAAGTCTTCCTATAAAATGTACTCGACCGTTGTCCGCGGCTGGCTCAAGCCGTGAACAATTCCTGCGCATGCACTTGTTATGTTATTATAGCCCAGACTTCCTTTTTGCTCTCGTCCATTCGCTTGAGAAAGATAGCCAGCGCGAGCAACGAATCACGTATTACTAAGGAAGAAGATTTAGCGAAAAAGTGAATGTTGAGTGCCCCGGAAGAGAAACAGATTCTCACTATTTGTAGTAATATGGAAATTGCTAAGCATCTTGATAATTACGACGCATCAAAATAAATTACGTCACCATTGGACCAGTTGGCCGCGAACCAGTTCTTCGAGCATTTCGCGTCGCACGTAAGCCGCACTCGTATAAATGGCCCAGTTCGCGTCTTATGTAAACCGCGGTCAGTGTTAAGCCG
>OX421455.1:12396167-12398667 GCA_949126865.1 Montipora capitata | reverse complement strand
ACAGAAGGAACTGAATTGGGTGGTATTGAACTGCAGGGTTCCAGTCAATTTTTTAAAGTGGGGGGTCATTAAGACCATTTGAGGGTCACCCATATGTCGCGCCAGCAGAGGCCCTTTGGCTCACACGTTCACACCTTTAATTATTTTGTAATATCCTATCCCATTTTGAGGTCTTTTAGTTTTTTAAGCTTTGGTAATAAAGTCAGTTTAAAGATAACAAACACGCTCTTGAGTAAGGGTGCCCTTTGATCACCTTGTGTCAACTGAATAACCTACAGGAAAGAATGTTAATCGTTTGTTGTTTTCAGAGTAAAACAACGTACTTTTTAGCAAAGAAACTTCGGTCTTTGGTTTTTTCAATTTTGTTGTAACATTTAACTGAATATTTACATTTCATCTGTCGGGTCAGGAAGCCTTCTTTGTTGGGTTCCTGAGAAACGTATCTATTGTGACTTCAGGGTGAACTATTTACACAATCGCGAGGTTGAGCCGCCATGTAATTGAAAATCTGAACCTCTGGGATTACCTCGGTGTAAAAACCTGTGAAAAATTTTTCTTGTTTTGTTATCTCGTGGTAGGGTTACGTTATTGTTTGATGTTTTTTTGGCTCCTTTGTTTTGCTTTGTGTTACGTCATCTGCGAGTTTCACAGCTTTTTACCCCGAGGATAAGCCGAACATCTATGAGATACAAAAACAGACTTGCGAATTATCGCAAATCGCAATGCTGATAAGCACAAAAGCAGAAGAAATGGTTAATAAATATGAAGTTTTTTGCCATCTGAATGTTTTTGTGTTAGAGTAAAGGGATATATTGCCACGCAAATGATGTAATTTCATGACACTCAAAATTCGCAAAAAGCGTGTGTTTCATGTAAACAATCTTCGCACTAGTAAGTGGTAGCAATAAATTGGATTAACCAGGAAGTAAAAGAAATATTGTTGCCTTACCAAATAAACTTCATTTTACACTACAATGACAAAATCATTTGTCAGAGAAATAAAAGTCCTGTCTCGTAGCGTATCACATTTCAACGCACGTATGCAAATTTGTTAACTCATTTTCACCGCGTCCTGATTCCCGCGAAATTTTTCTTCTTTCAAATATCAACAAAAATATTATTTCTCGTCAAGCGTTTCATCTTTTATGCTCAAATAACCGCTAAAAATAAAGATTTTTTAACGATCGATCCGTATTCCGTAGATATTTTTTCATAATTTAACATTCTGTCAAAATCTGTCAAAACACAAAAACATCAACGCACGCAACAAATTTAGTCGCATTTACCGCTTCGTCGAATTTCCATCCTCGACACAGGAACTTTTAGTTATTGTTAATTATTACTTGAAACATGAGCCGTGTATAAAACACCTGTAATATCCAAAGGTAGAGAAAACAACTTGTTCGCTGTTCGATCACCACATCCTAACCGCAAAAGTCCACTATGGAAGGAAACCATACTGAATGCAAATTGCAAATCGGATTCGAAGGCGAGATATTAGGCAGTATTTGTCATTCATGTCTCGCTATTGGTGGATCAGTGGGCAACGTTCTGCTTATTCTTGTCATTATTCGGACAACAAGCATAAAGACTGTTTGTGGATTGCTGATATCAAACACAGCAGTAGCCGACCTTGTGGTAACCTCAGTGGTAATGCCGATCATTGTTTTTGCTTTGATTCAAGGTTTCTTTCCTCAGCTTTGCTTATTTACTCCCGTCATGACCTTTGCAGTGATGGCAGCGTTGTTTTCTGCCACAGCTTCGATTTTAACGCTTACAACGCTTAGCATAGATCGTTGCTTCGCCATCTGCGATCCTCTCAAACACAAGATCTGGGTCACTTTTACAAAAGTCAAGATACTTATCGCCAAAATATGGATTATTTCTCTGGTTCTTCCAATAATGGAAATGATAAATCCGGGGCTGTTACGTGCATTAAGTATCCTCCAAACGGTAGGAGTTGGGCTGTGTTATGTTGCTATCATTATAAGCGGCATATTTACCATCCGAAAAGTTTGCAAAAGTTCCCTACTGATCAGTGCTTTACACAATAACCAGGGACGAAACAGCATGAATGCAGATTTGTATCAAAGAAACAAGCAAGTTGCTAAGACCGTTGCTTGGGTGGTCTCCCTATTTTCATTGTGTTGGCTTCCCATCTCGGTAGTTGTTAGCATTGACTACTCAAGAAATAATGATCGAAAATTATATTTTTGGTGCGGAACTTTGGGGCTTGCTAACTCTGTTGTAACCCCTTGGGTGTATTTCTACAGGCAAGCAAATTATCGCCGGGGTTTGAAAAAGTTGGTGGGGTGGGTACAAGACAAGTAACTCTTAGCTTCCTGAACTGAATTCCACTCACAATTATAGTGAACGACAAGAACATAAGTAGCTGTATCTCGAGATACCAAAAGCACGGACATAAAATAGAAGGAATAGAGCTGAAGAAAACCCGAACGCAAAAAGGCGTTAAGGAAGCTGCAACAGACCAAAACGAAGA
>OX421455.1:12378667-12383667 GCA_949126865.1 Montipora capitata | reverse complement strand
TCGTTCACGGCTTGAGCCAGCCGCGGACAACGCTCGAGTACATTTTATAGGAAGACTTTCACGTCCAAGGTAAGCCGCGGCCCAAAACCCCTAGGCCAGCTCAAGCCGCGGCTTCAGATAGAACTTCGATTTTGTACCATTTTAACGGGGTGTTCGTGTCTTATGTACGCCGCGGCCAGTGTAAGCCGCGACTTATTTTCTCTCGTATATCGGAAGGAATTTAGACTGCAAGGGGAATATTACGTCACATACTCCAGTCAAAGTACTGATTTGCCAGAAAGGCGAAAAATCAGGGAGGAGGGAGAAACAGCCAACAAAATTAGGGAGGAGGGAGAAAAATGAGTTTAAAAATGGGGAGATAAGATATTTGCGTACCCGTTCCTCTCCCCTCCATTTATGGGGACCCTTATGTTCTGGTGTGTGTGCCTTGGTGTTAAATAATTTGTAAAAATCACTAGTTGGAATTTTAATTAGGTCTATTTGTGCAGATTCGTCGAGCTGAAAAATAAAGGTGTTATTAAGATACATTTCTTTTTTAATTGGTGCCTATTTTTTTGTTTCGGGATGGCACTAATTATATAATGACCTGATAACATTGAAGAAAATTAGGTTGTGAGAGATTTCCTCTTCCAGAGAAATTTTCTCCTTCTGTCGACCTTGCCCTAATCAACTTAAGATTCTTCAGTCCTTTAGAATATTTAAATTGTTTTTATAGAGTGTTTTCTTACGACGTCAGAGCGGCCATTTTTGAGTTTCCTCTTTTGTTTCAGCGATGCAATATGGCTGCTGGTCACGTGAGTGAAAACGCTCTATAGGGATTTTTTAAATCGTCCGGTTCCATTATTCTAATCGGTCTTCCTTCAGGCGACGGTTTAAAGTAGATTTGCCCGTCCATCGTGCACACTTTCAATAGTTCTCCGTTTCGCCTCATCCCTTTTGCCTCATTTACTATTTTCTTTCTATACGAGGTCAAATTTTCGTAAGTGGAGATCCTATCTTTAGATTCGATTCCCCCCCTCCCTCCCCTTCCCGGGCATACCACGGGCATTTGACTATCCCCTGCTGTGCCGGGGAGTGGGGAATTTGATCTTTGCCTGCGTGGGGTGGGGAAAATTCAACCGTAAGCGTTAGGTTTCAAATGATTTTTTTTCGGGCGCCGAAGTCGCTAACATCTATAAAACACGTGTTTGGACGACGTGGAATAGTTTAAAGGAATATATGCGGCATTTGTGAGTGATTGTTTTACAAACAAGGTGTTCAAAAGGTCAGGCGCCGACGACGATTGTTCTTTAGTAGGGTTTGACAGAGAAATCGGACGAGAGGGTAGGGCATTTGAACACCATTTTGGCCCGAGGGGGCGGGAATTTGAACGATCCAATCTTCAAAAGTTCAAATGCCCGGGCTTTGGCCGGGGAGGGGGGGGGGGGGGAGGGGGAGATGTTGAAGTTTCGAGTTGATCGGCGCAGTTTGTACAGTTTCATTCATTTCCTCTTGCTGCTCACCCACACCCCTTTCACTGCATGAAGTTGTTTCTCCATGCACCTCTTGGTACTGATTGTTTTTTTTGTTGCAAGTTCGTTTTGAGAATGGATATTTCGTTGGTTTGTCTGTCGTCAAACCGTTGATTTCAGCTCTTCCATCTCGCTACGTATCTCTATATTCTCATGTACAATGCTATTTTCGTTTATTTGGATGTTCACCAGCATCTCGTGGAGTTCAAGTAGGGTTGGTTCTGGTTTGTGCTGTTTGTTTGTTGGCTGGTGTGTTGCTGGAGATATGTCTTCATCTTGCTGGTGTGTTGCTGGAGATATGTCGCCATATTTGATCGTTTTGGGGTTTCCCTCTCCTCCTCAATTGAGCTTCTTTCTCCCCTTTTGCGTTTTTGTGCCTGTCAGTGTCATGAGTTGTTGTCCTGCGTATTACGTTTTTAATAATAAAGTATTCTCGTTTGTCTCACGAAGTGGTCACTTGTGACGTAGATCGCGACGTTCCGACTTCATACTGCTAGACACGTCTTCATCAAGCGCTGAGGTCTAACAACATTAACAGGGAGAGTGGAATTGAAATTCCGGAAGCATGGATGCCCACGATCAAGAAACACAACTACAGGTGAAGCGTGCATCTTCAAAACATCAAAGCTGATTGCCACCTTGAAAAAACAGTATGGCTGACTTTTCCAGCGTTTGCCTTTCTTCAGAGTATGGGCCATTTCATTTTTTTCGTTTTTTTTACTGTGACAATTCAACTTTTATCACCCACTCGTTTATCTTTATCTCTGAGCAATCCAGGCCTACTCGAAATCACATAATCCACCTGGGTTTGATCAGGATGGAAGCACAATTCACGCCGAAAATTTTCCGCACTGATTCAGTGGAGTAACCCTAGAAGGAGAGACCACTTCTTGCTTCAGGCAGTCTATGATGGAGGATAAATTAAGACAGCCTGAGGAGGATTGAGCTGACGTTACAGGAAGCTTGTCACAGAAGTTTTGTGTCGACGTAACAACGTTAACCAGAACAGCAAACACAACGTTTGAAATCTGAACTGAACCATGAATACCTTCCGCAAAGTAGGTTGGGATCATCTGGCTACCACGCTAACGCCGCTGGCCTTTACTCCGTGGCAGGGTAGCTGACCGTGAGTGCTGACTATCGGACTGTGAGGCCCGAAAGGAACACTTGACACGGGGGTGCTCTCGATCTCCTTAACATTTTTTACAGCAGTGGCGGTAGCGGCACTGACCAAAGGGCCAACGGCAGATGCCATCATTCAAGGATCGACAAATATTAGTAGAGCTGGCCAACATCCTCGAGGCTGAAGATGGGAAACCAGAGGACAGACTTGTTTGTAGCAGTGTTGCATGAGTATGGAAATTATATAAGTCAAGATTCATACGAGACCAGTCCACCAAACCTGACGCAGCTGCATCTTTAGGGAAGGCGATGTCATAGTGCGGCCAAGCTTTCTTTGGGAACTGGCAGGAGGTCTTCAGGATGAGGAGTTTATACTGTGTCATATCCTGCCACATGGAGAGATGAGCACTGCAGAAAATCCACGAGTAGACAGTGAAAGCTTCAACCCATGTTACTATGACAGTGATCTCTTGGATTCGGTTTTTGGAGGAAGTTACAAGAAGTTTCCCTTTCTACTAATTTTATGCGCTGATGTCAGGAAGGATTTTGTCAACGAAACCATGTTTTAACCTTGTGTTTATCTCTTCGACACTCCAAACTCTTGGCTCCTGTGAAGATCTTCTAAAATTTCTTTTAAAATGTTCTTTAAAACTTCGGTAAAAAGAAGAAGTATTAAAAAAAAAAAAAAAAGGTTTTGGCAGATTAATTTCGCTCTATGTCGAGCCTCTTCAATGCCTTTGTTAAAAGATTATTCTAAAACCCAACAGCTAAAAAGGTGGGGTCAGTCTTTGTCTACTACGACCCTTGGGATTTTAAAGTAATTCCATTACGTTTTATTATTCATTAGCCGTTCAGGTGGAACATTTTTCATTCTCACGGCTTCTGCGATCTGCCTTGTCATCGAGTCATTTCTGTATGATCCCGTATCTTTCATATTAAATACTTGTCTTTCTTCTTCGTGTTTCTCTCTGCAGTGTCTCCACAGCACCGATTCTTCATTTCTCCCCTCCACTTCTTCTTTTTACCGAAGTTTTAAAGAACATTTTACCGAAGTTTTAAAGAACATTTTATGCCAAAACCTTTTTTAATACTTCTTCTTTTTACCGAAGTTTTAAAGAACATTTCAAAAGAAATTTTAGAAGATCTTCACAGGAGCCAAGAGTTTGGAGTGTCGAAGAGATAAACACAAGGTTAAAACATGGTTTCGTTTACAAGAAGTTTCCCATCCAGATAAGTTTGGGGTCCTGTTTCCTGCACTTTCAGATTGTCGACTAACAAGTCGGCTAGATCGATGAACTGGCCCGTCGTGATCTTCGTCACTAGCTTCTCTGGGATCGGGGATTATCCTGTTCCAACCACAAACGGTATATGAAGCGATGACGTGGCCCAAGAAACTGCCATGGAGGGGATTGAAGAACCCAACGAAAACGGTGATGTTAAACTTGGGGAAGAGGCATAGGCGTACGAGCCGCTTTTTGTTTAATATGAATATATGATGCAGCAGATAACCTAGTAACCTTTGTGGCTGTCTTAGTTGGTGTTTTTAGAAGAGAAGAAGGGGTTTCTCTCTACTAATTAAAACATTCGTTAATCAGTAGGTAGTTATGGGGAATAGTGTGTGTGTGGATGGTGAGTTGAGGGAAAATCATAGACAAAAGTTATGGTTAGTCTGTAAAATGAGGGGGAGATGTTCACAAAGGAAACTCTCAACCCCAAAATAAGGTTAACAAATGAAACAAACTCTGTGTGAAATTAAAAATTTAATCTCAGAAACAGTCAGATTGTACATAGACGAAAAACTAAATCACGTAGGAGGGATTAATAAAGATTTGACCATGAAAATTATTCGTTCTTAAAAATGGGAATAATAAAGATGGAAAATCTTTACACTAAAATCTTCTTTGTTAAAAAATATATGGAAAAAACTAAAGAAATCCCATGCATGGAATATGAAACACCATTTCCACGAGGCAAATCCAAAAATCCCAAGGATAAAGACAAGCTGACTGCGACACCATTAGGCTCGTAAATGGCTGCAAATCTTCAGGGGTAGAGCGCAACCGAGCAAGGGGGTTTCTAGTCCAGCGCCGGACCTCTATACCCGACCCCCTCATGCCGAGTCAAGAAAGGAAAAAGAGAAGAACAACAATCCGCAACTCTGGACAAAAACTAGCACTAAAAACCATGACAGACTAACACGACCAAGGCTTCCTCAATCGTTCTAACTGCATCGAAGATGGTCCTTCCTTTGACATAAGCGCATTGGTTATGATGTATTATATTGGGTAGCACATTCTCTAATCTCTTAGCGATAGCTTTTGAACCTGTTTTAACGTCAACATTAATGAGAGAAATCGGTCTCCAGCT
>OX421455.1:12368667-12373667 GCA_949126865.1 Montipora capitata | reverse complement strand
TATGTAAATACTTAGCTTTTACCGTCATTCCATTGTTTCAGAAATTGTATATATGCGGAAATTTTATTCACGAACTCTAACTTGAAAATGACCGTGGAGCGGTCGAAACGTCGTTCTTATTTTTTATCGCTCGTTTTTATAACTAAAGAACTACTTTGGCCTTCAAACCTAGGATCTGGAAACGCTGCGTTGACGACACTTTCACCATCCTGGATCGCGGAAACGTTGATAGCTTCTTACAGCATCTGAATAAGCAGCAGCCTTCCATTCGCTTCACCATGGAGACAGAGAACGACTACAAACTCGCTTTCCTTGACACCGCAGTTTCAAGAGAACCGGACGGCCGCCTTACAGCCAGCTTGTACAGGAAGCCTACGCACACTGATCAGTACTTAGCGTATGATTCCCACCACCCGCAATCAGTAAAACGCGGTATTGCCAAGTGCCTCTACGAGCGCGCCAAACGTCTCGTAACAAAACCCTCTGTTTTCTCCAAGGAGAAGAAACACCTGTCTTCTGTTCTTGTCTCTAATGGTTATCCTTTTTCTTTCTTGCAGAAAATCACCAAGACTAGGAAACCGAGTAGCAGTGCTGAGTCCACGATCGAGTGCAAGTCTACTGCGGTTTTACCCTATGTCAAAGGCCTATCCGAACAACTTCGCCGCTGCCTAAAGCAACAAGGCATACGCACTGTTTTCAAGTCGGAGACTACATTAAGATCACATCTAGTACGACCGAAAGACGCTTTCGAGCCGACTAAACAAGATGGCTTGGTTTACAGGATTCCCTGTGAATGCAGTAAAGTCTACATCGGTGAGACCGGAAGACCTATGCAAGATAGAATCAAAGAATATGAGCGAGACATCCGACTTGCCCGTACCCAGACCTCCGCCGTTTCAGAACACGCTAACGACACCGGACACAACCCGCTTTGGAACGAAGTAAAGTTTATTGATCGTGATCATCATTGGTACACACGCAGGGTCAAAGAGGGGATTCACATAAGACTTCACCCTCACAACATCAACAGGGGTAGTGGAATAGAAATTCCGAAAGCATGGATGCCCACGATCAAGAAACACAACAACAGGAGAACCGTACGACAGCGGACCGCGGAACGAACAAGATACCGAAACAGCGAGGATCGAAATGCACCAATCACAGCTGCTGAAAACCAACCAATCATAGCGGAGCATCCTGCTTAAAAGGTGACGCGTAACCAGTCGACGTCATCGCCTGATGAAGACTAGCGGTATGCAGTCGAAACGTCGCGATCTACGTCACCAGTGACCACATCTTAAGACAAACGAGAATACTTTATTATTATTATTATTATTATTATTATTATTATTATTATTATTATTATTATTATTATTATTATTATTATTATAATACTGTTGGCGTGATTTCCAAAAGTCGTCAATAAAGTTTCTAGTTAGTTAATTTTTAGATGATTAGATACCCGAAAGTGGTTTCTTCCTTGATTTGGTAATTTGAATAATATCGTGTAAAATGTAAAGTGTATCGTTTCGCTGATATCTGCTGCAGTTCGCGCCAATTTCGCGGAGAGCGGGAAACGCTTTGACGAGTTTACATGAAGGTCAGGTTTAAGGTTTCTTCGTTGAAGTTCGGTCGATTCTTTGTGGAGTCCGGGGACTTTATAGGTTCAAGAAAAAGTGAAATACTTAGAAGGTCACTCAAGGTCAAGCGGTCGTCAAGGTGAACAAGGCGAAAGGTAAATACTTCACAAATTCCTTTAATGATGAAATGATACATGAAATGGATCATATATGAACTGCGCTTATGAAATCAAGTGAAGCTATGATCCTCGCAGTTGTAAACGCAATTTTTGCAATTGCGTAAAGAAGCCTGAAAAATTCAGGACTTCAACGAGGTTTGAACCCATGACCTCGCGATACCGGTGCGACGCTCTAACCAATTGAGCTATGAAGCCACCAACGTTGGGAGCTAGTCATTTTGTGACTTGCAATGCTCCCGTGAGGAATGAATCAATGATGAGTCCCAGCGGAAGAAACGCTCGCAGAAAACTCGCGGTAAAAAACAAGAAAACAACCTAGAGACAGCTTCCAAGGAGTCCCCACGCTCAGGACGCTAACAGAACTGCTACAACGCTCTATGGTCCAAGAACACGAGGAATCCTGGCGCATGCGCATATCTAACAAACGGCTGACCGCGAAGGTAAAACTTGTCCTCCTAGCTGTTAACTCCGTTAAATTGCATTTAACTGCATAATACACATTTTTCTTAGACTAAAACATAATATTTGCAGATCTCCGCTGTTATAAAAGAGGACCTTCATACCATCAATGATCACCCAAACTTTGCAGAAATTGTTTCTGAGTGTGGGCTTTCATGCTTAGTGACGGTAAGTACTCTTAATGTTTTGGCTTTGTTTTCAAATAAATTAAAACATCACATGTTGCTTTAACCACTCCAAAGTTGTACAAACAATTCATTCAAATTTAAGACATTTGTATAGGAAATCATACATAGCCTACACCTGGCCTATAATGTAGCCTATCCTTAGCGTCGCTTTCATGAACATGACAAATGAATCTTGAAATGCCTATGGGATATGTTACAAAAACAAATCAGCAACAACACAACAACAACCTTTATTTTCCTCATGGTTAAATAGAAAGATTGTTAAAGTTACATTCTTGTGTGGTAACATTTGTTTAATTCACTTTGAATAATTTTGATGTAGCAATTTAGGATGTAGGCCAAGTTAACCATCCGTCTAGTTGGCCCCTGTATTACGTATTAGTATAAATACACAGGTGATTATACAAAATCGCGCGGTCTCATTGGCTCGCTATCTCGGATTATCAGCTGATAATCACCTCGACGGACAAAATGGCTGCCAGTAGTCGTTTTTCCACTGTAAGTGAAGATGATTTCGCGTTGAAATGTTTTTTTTCTCTTTTTTGAAATAATCACCTATGTATTTATACTAAAACAATTATTCGCCTCAGGCTTAGTGATTATCACTGAGTGATAATCACTTCGCCTTCGGCGAATAATTGTTAAGTAATGTTTTGTAAACATATATTTATAGGAGGAGAGTCGGTCGCTTGTTACCCAAGCAGTAATTGGACATCATGTTGTTGTACGACGTGTGGCAATAATGGAACAGTTTGCCCATGGATTAAACACCCTTGGCCTTCTCCAAGAGATTCGTAAGCTTCCTAGTCAGTTTGAGGAATTATTTGTTCCCTCACTTGCTTTGAGGACTCCATCATAATTGCGAGGATTGCTGAAACTTGAAGAGTTGATAAAAGCACTGAAGAAGGTATTGATTGTGAACTTTTTGGAAGATGTACACCAACGCTGTACCATCAAGAGAGTCAACATTAGCTATGGGAGGGGGGGGGGGGGGGGTGGGGCTCGGAGAGGATGGTTTAATGACAGAAGCAGCAAAAACTCTTTTGCCCCCTATAAGCTTAACTAAACTTTTATGTACCTCCTCCGAGCATCATAAAAGAAAAAAAAACGTTTCCTTTTTTTCTGTAGATGGATAAGTTAGACCTTGCGAGGCTACAAAATATGACAATTATACATGTACATGTATATTATTATTGTCATTTCAAACTCCAGAGGTATCATTTACGAAAACAGAGGCACCATTTACAAAATTAGAAGCATCATTTACTAAAATAGAGGCACCATTTACAATAATTCGAGCCACAATTTTCAAAATTAGAGGCACCATTTACGAAAACAGAGGCACTATTTATGAAAATAATAGAAGCTGAATTTTGGCGGTAATGGCACCCCATAGACAAAGGGCTCGATAATATTACTGACTACCGACAAAACGAGGAAAAAATTACCGACTAGCCACAAAAAAAATTGTAATGAAATTTTAAACGATAACCGACATGTGGACACCCCCCCGCCATTCAGACCCTTAATTACAAACATTAGCGTTGAATGGAAAAATCAATTAATTGAAACATGAGCCGTGTATAAAACACCTGTAATATCCAAAGGTAGAGAAAACAACTTGTTCCCCGTTCGATCACCACATCCTAACCGCAAAAGTCCACTATGGAAGAAAACCATACTGAATGCAAATTGCAACTCGGATTCGAAGGCGAGATATTAGGCAGTATTTGTCATTCATGTCTCGCTATTGGTGGATCAGTGGGTAACGTTCTTCTTATTCTTGTCAATTTTCGGACACCAAGCATAAAGACTGTTTGTGGATTGCTGATATCAAACGTAGCAGTAGCCGACCTTGTGGTAACCTCAGTGGTAATGCCGATCATTGTTTTTGCTTTGATTCAAGGTTTCTATCCTCAGCTTTGCTTATTTATTCCTGTCATGACCTTTGCAGTGATGGCAGCGTTGTTTTCTGCCACAGCTTCGATTTTAACGCTTACAACGCTTAGCATAGATCGTTGCTTCGCCATCTGCGATCCTCTCAAACACAAGATCTGGGTCACTTTTACAAAAGTCAAGATACTTATCGCCAAAATATGGATTATTTCTCTGGTTCTTCCAATAACGGAAACGATAAATCCGGGGCTGTTACGTGCATCAAGTATCCTCCAAACGGTAGGAGTTGGGCTGTGTTACGTTGCTATCATTATAAGCGGCATATTTACCATCCGAAAAGTTTGCAAAAGTTCCCTACATATCAGTGCTTTACACAATAACCAGGGACGAAACAACATGAATGCCGATTTGTATCAAAGAAACAAGCAAGTTACTAAGACCGTTGCTTGGGTGATCTTGCTATTTTCATTGTGTTGGCTTCCCATCTCGGTGGTTGTTAGCCTTGACTATTCAAGAAGTAATGATCGAAAATTATATTTTTGGTGCGGAACTCTGGGGCTTGCTAACTCTGTTGTAACTCCTTGGGTGTATTTCTACAGGCAAGCAAACTATCGCCGGGCTTTGAAAAAGTTGGTGGGGTGGGTACAAGACAAGTAACTCTTAGCTTCCTAAACTGAATTCCACTCACAATGACAGTA
>OX421455.1:12338667-12358667 GCA_949126865.1 Montipora capitata | reverse complement strand
CCTTTTGGGCATGAAGGAGGCAAGCGGAGACTGGTCCTCATCAAATGAGGAAAAAGTAGCGAGAAGAAGATATCTAGGCGGATACTGTTAACGAAGACTGTTAAAGTAGACTTTTTATCATAGGAAATTCGCCCTGGCCTTTGGTAATTTTTTGTCAAAGAAACGGTATAATGTAAATAAGAGAGTAATGAGATTTATATTTGCGATTACCTGTCCTCTTACGTACCACTTTAGTCAAACTCTACATCTCTATGCAATAAGCGCATTCAAAATTTCCTCATATTATTGTATAAAAGTAGTTAAAGAAAGAAAAGGCTTGTCCTGCATATATGAAAAATACGTTTTCTCTCCCGTGATCCATGATCTCCGTGGAAATTACATTCTGTCCCTCAATAAACCTAGAACAACCAGTTATGGTCTTAGTTCTTTTTCTTACGTATTAGCTAAGTACGTTGCGAAATGCGCTACCTGATTTTTCCCGTACCACTGAATTCACTGGTTTTAAACTAATCCAGGGCCGCGGCTTTTCGTTTTGATTAATATATCTTTAAGTATTATTTAATATTTAGTTATGTATCTGTATATATTATGTATGTTAGCTGTAATGTCTCGAAGATATTATTCTGAAATTCGAGATGAAATAAAGTTTTATGCATGCATGTATGTTACCTTCGGCAGGGCGCATGCGTGCACTTTGTAATGTGCGACACCAGTGCTTACCATATGACAGATAAAATGACTTTTCTCTTGAATTATAAGCCATCGAAATGTTACGTTAAAATGTAATGACAAGGGCGGTTTGAAGCTGTGAGTAGGCGTGGGATTTGTCTCATATGGTTTAGGGGCCGACATATCCCTCCCTCAATGCCGTACCGGGGGGAGGGGTCGGTAGCAGAAAGCAGCGAAGGGCCAACTGCGTCCAAAAGCGATCGCACGGGCCGAAATCCCGGGACGACTCGTTTGGTACGACACTCCAGCGCCACGTCTGGAGGTACTGCATATTTTTCTCGTCTCGTCTTCAAACATTCCGTCAGCGCATGCGTGCATAAATGTTCAGCCTCTCCGATACCTACAATACTAGACATTTAGTTGGAACACTTAGCGAATGGTCAGAATCATCAAGTTACGAGATCGTAGCTTATACCACATCCCCCTTCCCCCAATTCAATGTTGTGTGAGAATTTTTCGGGCGACTACTAGTAGTTGTGGAAATCAACATTGGAGGAAGGGGGAAACGGGGATGGGTGTTCCAACAAATGTGACGAGTATTGTAGGTACAAGTTTAGCGAAACGACTTGACAACGTTAGCGAATCGACTGAACACGTAAGCGAATAGTCTCAATACGTTAGCGAACTGGCCCGGGTTGCTCGAAGCATGGTTAGCGCTAACCAGCGTTAAATACCATGGAAACCTATTGGCTTTGATACCTCTTAACCAACGGCTAGCGCTAACCGGGCTTCGAGCAACCGGCCCCTGGACGTTAGCGAAACGACTCGTTAGCGAAACCACCGACATTCGCTGGCCATTACTATAAGGGAGGTATAGTGTAGTGGATATATCGCTCCACCGTGCCAGCGCCTTGGATTCCAGTCCAAGGACGTGCGTCCCAAAGTTCATTCAGCTTTTTATCCACTTGATGTCAGTAGAACGAGCACCAGTACTGTGCTGAAGACAAGTTGTGCATTCGGCGCAATTGGAAAAGCACCCGTCGTAAAAGGAGCCCGAGGCAACACTCAGTTTGCCTTCGGCGGCGGCCTCTTTTCTTGTCTTGTAGTAACTGTAAACGAGAAACAATAAGGGCAAACTATTAATTAGTAGTAGGACTTTTTTACCACATAGATGTCGTGTCACCCAAGCTGGGAAAATCTAACAATAATGCTCCGATCAAATCGAAACTTCAACAACCCCCCTCCCTCCTCCCGGAAAATCCCGGGCATTTGATTATTTTCTGTGCCCGGGGGTGGGGAATTTGATTTTTGTCCAGGTGGGGTGGGAAAAATTGAACCGGAAGTGTCAGGTTTCAAATGAGATGGCAGAGTTTAAGGAAGAGTTATAGCATTTGTCAGCGATTGGCTGACAATATAAGGTCTTCAAAAGTTATCTTACATTTTTTTGTCTTACATCTTGTCTTTACATTTTTTCCAAATGATGGACTGATTGAAGTGAGGTCTGTTTGTTACATTGAACCAACCCAACCTCTTGTGAAAACTCTTTTACGAAAACATAATCATGGTTGAGTCCTTTTCACCACAATATATACGGTCATCATCTACAGTCAGTACAGTTCGCTGGTCATTTGTGAATTCCAATGCTCATGCTTCAATGCTCCCGTGAGGAATGAATCAATGATGAAATGATATATGAATTTTTCAGACTTCTTTACGCAATTGCAAAAATTGCGTTCACAACTGCGAGGATCATAGCTTAATTCACTTGATTTCATATCCGCAGTTCATACATGATACATTTCATATATCATTTCATCATTGATTCATTCCTCACGGGAGTATTGGAACTCTCAAATGACCAGCTCCCAACGTCAGTGGCTTCATAGCTCAGTTGGTTAGAGCGTCGCACCGGTATCGCGAGGTCACGGGTTCAAACCCCGTTGAAGTCCTGAATTTGTCAGGCTTCGTCAGTTACGCAATTGCAAAAATTGCGTTCATAACTGCGAGGATCATAGCTTCACTTGATTTCATATCCGCAGTTCATATATGATCCATTTCATCGTGAATGCATAGCAATAATCTAAAAGAAACTGAGGCAATTACGCATGAGTGTTTTTTTAGATTGAGTCGCTTTTTTTTTCTGATTCCACCGTGTTATGTAACCAGGCCTTTAGTGATTGGTTTGAAATCTTGTGCCTCTTTCTCAATCACCGCTTGGCCACGCACATTAATGCACGTATCAGCGGCCAGCCCGGGGGGCCGACCCTCGGGCAACCCCAGGGGAACCCACGGGCTTTGTAGGGGATTTACAGCAACAATTTTTCCCTGAGACAGGGGCATGAGTGCTTTCGCCTTTTTGGCAAAACTCCCCGGGGATCTACCAACGGGATTTGCTAATGCTCTGCTGTCACGAGGTCCAGCGGTAATTATTCCGTGGCGTGGCAAGGCGTGGCAAAACCCCTATCGTCTGCTGTCCCGAGGTTCAGCGGTAAATTCATCGGGTGAGTGGTCGACTGCATTTCGAAGTCTTTGCTTTCTGAGGCGAGTAAATTTTATTATCATTCAAATTTGGCAGTATAATTCATCCATCCTCCGCTGAAAACTGGAGGAAACAAATTAACATTTCTTGAAAACTATTGTAATAAGATGAAACCTTTTTTGATATTGTGCTTTTAAGAACCTATAGAATTGAGCAAATTATGACAACACATGCAGTTGGTACACGATGTATTTATGAAACGTTCTGTTCCACAGATCATGGATAGGATAGAATTCTAAGTTGTGTTTTAGTTAAAGAAGCTGTCAGAGACATAAATTGAGGAATTCGATTTTAGCAATAAACTGCTGTTTAAACTTTATTTTGAAGTTGTTACTGATTTCCCGAGTACTAGGATGATCAGAGGAAAATATCAAAACCTTTGGAGAACGTCTCTATTTTTAGTTGGAACACGACATTGCCCCATTTTAGCCCCTGGGGCAGGGATATTTGATTGAAGATTTTAGCTCTACCGCAGGGGCTTTAACAAGCATTTGTGAGGGCAGCCTTTGCAAATGCCCCTGGGTGCCCGGAGGTCGGTCCCCCCCGGGCTGGCCGCTGATAAGTGCATAATCTGGAGTAAGTTTCACGTGAAATTACATTCAAACATTTTCCAAATTTTGAGTTTTTCCGCTGGCTGCGAAACGACGAAGTGGAAAATGTTATTCTCCCACACAGCTGGGAGAATGGGGTTCAGTGTGTGTGTGTGGGCTGGGAGAGGGGGGGGGGGGGGGGGGGCTTCAGGTCACATGATTTGTTGTATTTATTACTTTTTTGGTTGTTTTATATAGGCCAGGCTGTGTGGTCGGTTTGATTGCTTGATATGAACGATATTGTATTCCATTCCATCTGCTCCAGCTAACAGAATGTGGATACAAAGAATGCGCGTTCCAAATATTTTTCTGGCGCTAAAATCGCTCGCGGGCCACAGACCGGCCCCAAAGTCGTACCCAGACTATGCCAAACGGTCCTTGCGGCCAGGTCACCTTCTCAAAAACCACTGATCGTCATTCTGTTCTCAGAATTACATGGTCTTTTGGAGGTAGGATCTCACAGATATACCCACCACGAGTCCAATAGGTCAAACTCTCATTTTACAGATTACGTCCAAGAGCCAATGTTACTGCTTAGGTGCCTTATTAGTACCGAGCACTATTCAGTTCCATGAGATTCTTGCCTCTTTTAAAAGACCAATTTCATAAATGGCGACCACTTTTACATGTACATTCTTTTGTCTTTATGTTAATTAGCCCTACTGCCCTCATTTTGAAACAAAAACTATTTTGAAATTTGCTCGTCGTAGCGAGGCTAGTTAGGCTTATTAGCATTAAAACAAAAGGATACTTTATTTGGACGCCATTATGAAAGAGGTCTGTTGGAGAACCTTTATTGCAGTTTATCTTAAAGTGCATATGACACAAAATTGTTTATTAGCTTGTTCGAAAGAGCTTTCAAGAGGGTGAAGAATGACGTTTACATTATTGTGATAGCACTCTTTGTTGCCAAGTTATTCAAGATTTTGATTTATGCAAATTAGAGGACTTGTGACGTCACATAGTGGACACAAAATTATGTAAAATCACAAAATATGGAATATCTTTGTAAATATGAAGTCTGCAGGGTTGAGATTTCGCAGAGTTGATGTGCTACTAAACTTACACATTGTGATAGTGATTATGATGTCATCCTAGCAACATACTTGTTACCAGACCTCTACCTTCCCTAAATGAAAAATGCCTTCTTTATTGCTCCAGAGTCTAACAGAGTTCCTTGTGCTTGAGCTGTGTAATGTCCATATTCGTTTCCACCCACTGAATGAACATCGAGAGCAAATAACCCTTGTTAGGGCGGGAAACTCTGAATTTATCCTTTCGATTGAGAGGGCCTGGAGCCCATAGCGTTGCCATGGAAACGTCACAGTGGGCCATATCATGGAACTTTGTAATGAGTATAAGAACTGTGAAAGGTTTCAGTTCTGTAAAGAAAAAGTCTTCAGAGATATTCAATTTTTTGTGATTTTACATCATTTTGTGTCCACTATGTGATGTCACACGTCGTTTAATTGGCATAAATCAAAATCCTGAATAACTTGGCAACCAAAAGAGCTATCACAATAAAATAAACGCCATTCTTCATCATTTTGAAGGCTCTTTTGAACAAGCTAATAAAACATTTTGTGTCATATGCACTTTAAGGAACAGATTACGGAACTAAGTAGAATCAGGAGTCCATGACTAGGAGCCTCCCAATGCATTATATCCTTGAGTCAACCTTTGCGCGTATCTTTCTATTTTTAGAACTAATCCTTCAGCGGGAAACTCACAATTACAACAATTTACATCAATTTGCATACATTGTTTTTGCTAGTTTTGTCTTTGTTCCACAATAACTTTATTCTGATTGGCCATTCTAAACAGTGTGTGCAGAGCCGAAGAACTCGTGGCGTTCTAAAAATAGAAAGATAAGAGCAAAGGTCGACTCACAGGGCTTGTATGGGAGAGGCAAGCTACTACTCATGCGCTCCTGGTAGAATATTTTCAATATAATGCGCCCTTAGGTATCGACTCTTCCTTTACAAAAGGAAAACAAGCGAACATTTCTCATAAACCAACATTCTCATTCTTAACATAAGATCATTACAAAAAGCAACCAGTATTTACAACGTTTTGTTACAAAATGTTCTAAACAAAAAGAATGAACTATGTCGCTTTTTGTATCCTTCCAGGAAGTCGGATCTTTGTGCCCCATTGTCGACATCAGTCACTCCTCTTGTTCAGTGATATCGGCGTCTTCTACAGCAGTGTTTGTGCCTACCGAAACATAGTTAAAACATAATGAGCGATCAGAGTGAACTGGCCCTGTACTTTATTTACTCATTTACGGATACAGCAACTCCTCATAAGGGGATTAGCTGCTGGGTTTCTGTCAGGGGAAAAAACTCAAACAAAGAAATTTACACAACCATCGGGTAGATGACTTTGGACACATCGTTAAGAAACAGGGAAGGATTTGCTGATTGTGCGAAAACATCAACCGGCATGAAATTCAGTTGAGTAATAACTCATGAATTATAGGCCAATGTGTGCGAAGTAGTAGAAGCGGAAATCGAGATGAAGGCATGTTCGTGCATTCTGCGGGATGGTGAACGGAATTCGTGGCCTGTGTAAGCTGCAATCAAGTTGCAGGCGTGGATATACTAATCTCCGCTCTTTAAGGTTCGCCAATCAATTGAGAGATCACTGCATGATCATATCCGTAACCCTGTCTAGTTTCCGATATCTCCCCAGTATCAATCTAGCAGCCCGATACTCTATTTCTTTTGTTTTCCACGCCCTTACTTAGATCCCATACGGTACTACATGCAGATACGTATGTAATGGCTTTTAACGAAGAAATCTGTCTCCCTTAGGGCTGATATTGGAAACGTAGGTGATCTATTTCAGGTCGTAAGATAAATGAACACTTTGGTACTAGGGACACTGTAAAGAGCGAATTACACAACAGTGGGGGTTTCTTTCAACTGAACCAAAGGATTTCACATTTGTTACTGTGAAAGTTCACCACCGAGCAAGTCCTGACGGTATGATCAGTGAACAAGAGCTCATTGGACTTACGCGCTCTGGTAGGGCATTTATGTATACGAGATGCAGGCCCAATGGAAGACCCTTGAGAGACTTTTATCTTAATAGACAGGTAGGAGGATCTTTCACCGTCGACTACATCGCACTTCTGCTTATTGTCAGTTGAGGAAGCTGGTTATTGGTTAATTCCGAAGAGGTCCAGCAAATTTCGATAGTTTTTGCACGTAGGGTTATAAGAATCTCAAACCTCCCGGCTACAGAATTGGTCCATGCGACGACATTTGGAAACGTCAAAGACACTGCCCCCACCTGGCAAAAGTTCTCCTTAGGTGCCAATTCACTTTTGCAGGGAATAAATAATCCCACACGCCAAGTACTGGTGTCAATTATGTGCCAGGTAATGATGTACCAAGTAAGAAAAATCACTTACTGACCTTGATTGGGCGTGACCGAAGCCTCTCCAGGAACGGAACTACAATCAAATTGAGAAAAAAATACGAATAACATTGCCACGTTAAACGCGAAAAACAAAGCTCACAGAGTTTTGATTGACACGATGACCTTTTCCTTTTGTCTTACAACCAGTAAGACAAGGAATAACCCACTGAACTGACTAAACGCATTTCGATTATTGTGAAAAAGTTATCAGGCCACCTGACCGCTATCAGCGAAGTCGCCAACAAGAGCGACATTTCTCGGGGCTATGTAACATCACTGTGGCGAACTGGAAAGCAAATCTCTGGTGGCAGGATGCCATGAATAACCCAGATTAGTCGCACTGACGACTTGGAGTTGGTTCTCGGAAACGTTTATGACATATTTCGGCATCAACAGCGCTCTCTGTTCCCTCGAAAGGAAAACATTTTAGGACACGAAACTTTGTAATTAGTTTGCTTTTCCTGCTCATGAAATTTTTTTTTGGGTTAGTTTTTCATAATGATGAGATCGTAGTATACTACGATCCCTTCATATGGTTCACTGCCATCTGCACTGACCACTTCGAAGCCCCGCCACTAACCACTTCGCTACCACAGGTTCCAACAACTTTAGTATAGGAAGACATCTTGATGGCGAATTGACTGGTGGCGAGGCTTGACTAGCTGCCAGTTTTCAAAGGCTTTTTTAGATCCGAAAAGGTTGTTTTCAGGGAAGAGCCCCAATGCTGGCTTACGTGTGAAGCAACCCTCAAAAGGTTGCCATAGAAGTTGACATCGTCGAGCTTCAAAGGATTTGGGCCAGACCTTTAATGCGTCTGGGAGGTCTTATAACTGAGTCCTCAAGTATGAACTAAGCCCAATGTTATTACTATACAGTGACAACAACCTCGCCGCATGCGTGCCAACTTGCCAAAAAATGGCTTCACCTTTGCCTGGACGCATCTTCGACTCCAGTATCTTCCTCTTGCTCTTCGCCAAAAGGCGCAAGAGTCAGCGGATTGAAGCCTGAAATGGGTTCACCAATGATGCCAACCCTAAAATGACGTAAGAAAAAACCCCAAAGAGTGTCGTATTTTCTAGACTCGATTTCCAGCCGTTTTGGGAGTGCGGCTATAACATCCTCCTCCCAATGAACGGCTGGATCACTGATCCGCGTCGTTTGTCCGTGACGTAGCACCCGTCGCAATTGTATTTTGTATTCAGCCAATTGTATTTTGTACTTGGCAGGCAGGCGACTTTCTGATTGGCGGAAAATACAATTGGCCGGACCAGTGATCCAGCCGTGATGTGGACCGAGGAACGAGGGCGCACAAAACGGCTGGTCAATCAAGCCTGGTATGTATTTTCCAGCTCGCGAGAATTTATAATTAAGCTGTATAAAATGTTTGGACGATAGATAAAGATTTCGTTATGGATAACAGATATTAATCTTACGTATTTTGAGTATTAAAGTAGTATTACAGTTGATAGTGATACTAAAGGTGAAAAGTGGAGTACACATTGAAGACTGATGACTGTGTCCAAGCCCATAGTATAGTCGAAGTTCTTAAATGCGGTCACTAATTGAATTCAACTTTGTTTGTTTTCATTCATATATGTATAAATACATTACAGTTTAAAATTAGCGTTGTAAGTGATTTAGCTTTTCTCTCTGTTGATGCACATTTTGTACATGCCGTTTCAAATTTTAAACTTCACCGCCCGCCTCGAAAAGCCATTGGTATCAGCGGGTTGTGCAATTTCTTTTACGAATTTGTCTATTTATAATCTTTTAAACTGACGAGTTAAACTGTTTGTGTATGAATAAAATGAAGATAATGTCACGTAAGAGAAACGAGCAGCAGTTAAGCCGAGAAGTATGTTCAACGGTCGACGTCAGCTCCAGGAATCGAAGAGCAAGCACATGTAAAGAGAAATGTGTGAAGGGGTAGTTTCTAAAGAAACTGTGGTGCTGCGTCGGTGGGGAAGTAGTATACAAGAATTTGGTTTTATCAACGGAGTTGATAATGTAAATTGGCCACCGTACAGAGATTCTAAAAGCTGACGTTTCGAGCGTTAGCCCTTCGTCAGAGCGAATCGAGGGATTATGGGTTACGTGTAGTTTTTACAGTAGAGTAGGAGCTACGCTATTGGTGGTAACATGGCAACGTGAAAAATAGGAATATATTAGTTAAATGAAAAGCGTTCGTTAATACCGTGAGGATTAAGGGTGCCGATTTGAAAGATGAATTTTTGTTCCAGATTCTTGCGGCTTTCCGTCGTACCTAGATGTAGGGAAAGGCCGCAGATAGCCATGTGTTTTTTGGAGTGGTTAGGCAGATTAAAATGGCAAGCGACTGGCTTAGATGCATCCTTGTCATTCTTCTCAACATCGCGAAGGTGTTCGCGGAATCGGTCGCCTAGTCGTCTACCTGTCTCACCAATGTATAATTTATTGCATAACGTACAGGTTATGCAATAAATGACATTTGCGGAGGTACATGTGAAACGATCGGTGATCTTAACAGATCGCTTAGGTCCCGATATCTTGCTAGTGTTAACAATGAAAAGACAAGTTTTGCATCGTGAGCGCGCGCATTTGAAAGTGCCGGGTTGCTCGTTAGTTTTGAGCGCGCTTCTAACTAAAAAGTTGCCTACGTTTTTGTCGCGTTTGAATGAAATAAGTGGAGGTTGCGAAAAGATTCTACCAGTCTCGGGATCATTTTGGAGTAATTTAAAATTACTAAGAATGATGCTTTTGACTGCGTGATTATGAGGATGGAAAGTGAGGGTGAATGGAATTCTGTCATTCTTATCTTTTTGTGACGTTTGTAGTGATGACTCTCGATCAAATTGTTGGGCGCGATGATGGCCCGCTTTGACCACAGAGACAGGATAGCCACGTTTCTCGAAGAACTGGCACATCTCCTCTGATTTGCTGGAAAAATCGGAGTCATCACTACATAGACGTCGAAGTCTAAGAAATTGAGAATAAGGAATGGAGTTCTTGACATGTGATGGATGTGACGATGAATACAACAAATAACTGTGTGAATCAGTAGGTTTGTAGTGCACACTAGTACATAGCACGTTGCCTCTAATAGAAACTTTGATATCTAGGAAAGCCAATGAAGTTTCCGAAATTTCCCAGGTATATTTAAGAGCCGGATGAAAAGAGTTGACGGAGGTTATAAATTGATCGAGTTCTTCTCTACTGGATGAAATAGCGCCGATGCAGTCGTCGATGTAGCGGCCGTAGAGTTCAGGTTTGGGGCCGTTGTACTGATTAAAAAATTGGTGTTCAACATATCCTACAAAAAGATTGGCATAGCTAGGTCCCATTCTTGTGCCCATCGCTACACCATTAATTTGTTTGTAATAGTTGCCGGCGAATGAAAAACAGTTAAGCGTTAAAACTAGTTCGGCAAGGCGGAGGAGCGTTTCCGAGCTAGGTTCTTTGACAGTGCGTTGATCGAAAAAGTGTTTAAGTGCTTGAAGACCTTCGCTATTAGGAATGACTGTGTATAGAGATGTAATGTCCATGGTGAAAATAAGTTTGTTTTGGCCGGAGAAATTGAAATCGCGGAAAATTTGTAGTGCGTGTGTACTGTCTTTAATGTACGATGGCAAAGATTTGACGATAGGCGTCATAATCTTGTCTAAGTAGCTAGAAATGAGTTCGGTGGGGCAACTACAGGCAGAAACGATAGGGCGACCTGGGTTGTTGGGTTTGTGAATTTTAGGCAAGAAGTAAATGCACGAAGTTCTAGGGGTGTTGATGATGAGATTAGTGGCAGTGTCCGGTAATTCTTGATTAACTATAAGATTTTGAATGGTTTCTTTGACAAGTTTTTGATTTTTGGAAGTGAGATCTTTAGGGATTTTGGCATAAAAAGAGGTATCCGAAAGTTGCCGCAAAGCAAATGTCATTTATTGCATAACCTGTACGTTATGCAATAAATTATACATTGGTGAGACAGGTAGACGACTAGGCGACCGATTCCGCGAACACCTTCGCGATGTTGAGAAGAATGACAAGGATGCATCTAAGCCAGTCGCTCGCCATTTTAATCTGCCTAACCACTCCAAAAAACACATGGCTATCTGCGGCCTTTCCCTACATCTAGGTACGACGGAAAGCCGCAAGAATCTGGAACAAAAATTCATCTTTCAAATCGGCACCCTTAATCCTCACGGTATTAACGAACGCTTTTCATTTAACTAATATATTCCTATTTTTCACGTTGCCATGTTACCACCAATAGCGTAGCTCCTACTCTACTGTAAAAACTACACGTAACCCATAATCCCTCGATTCGCTCTGACGAAGGGCTAACGCTCGAAACGTCAGCTTTTAGAATCTCTGTACGGTGGCCAATTTACATTATCAACTCCGTTGATAAAACCAAATTCTTGTAAAGAGAAATGTGCTTACCATTACGCCAGTCTTGATGCATACTTTTATCTCTACTTACTTCGTCTGCATTTGAAGTTCAAGCTTTTCTTCTTCATGAGGTATTTCACTGCAAGTTAAATACCAGCCTGTAAGGATTCTTTTTTTAGATGGGTGAGTTCATTAAGCGTGCGCAAACAACCAATATACAGAAAACGCAAGTTCCCCGACGGTAGTATAGCGATGTTTCTCGTGACGTCACCTATTGTTATTAATATGCCAACCAGAACCCAACTGGCTGTTGAAACAATGACTTCTTTTGTTCCTTGGTTGGCAAATTTGAATATCAAAAGAAATGTGACGTCAATGTTTGTAAACAAGAAATATCGCTATTCGTTACTAGCTTTCCGCGCTAATTGGCACGGGACAGTTTTCCCGCCTGCACTGGTTTAACCGCTCACGCGTTTTAATGACGACTTTCTATTCGATGAAACGGAACCTTCCCTCCGGAAACTGACTGGCATTGTTGAATATTATGAGGGGAGCAAAAGAGAAACCAAGCGAAATCAATAAAACGGAAAGGACGTCGTCAAAAAACTAGCACTGATTGGAAAACATAAGTCGGGTGGGGAGGAGCATTGCGTGATGACCCTCGGCTAGACTAAGCAAACATAATTTCTAACAGTAAACGCTTGCACGATTATTGCAAAATTTTATCCCCGGCAATCACAGGCATAACGGCATATTTGTGACTTGGTCACACTCGGTTTCCTGGACAGAGCTCTGGCTGAATAAATTTGTCTGCCTTCCAATTTGTTCATTTAAATGTCTCCATCTCCTGTGATTGGACAAGGCCCTTACATTTCGATTTTCACGGCACTCAAAGAGAACAAAAAGAACTTTAACAAGCAGGAAAACAGACGTCCATTTTGAACGGTAGTGTTCAGAAGTTAGTACTGTCCCAAGGGCGGCTAACTTCTTTTCTTCTCACACTGGTTTTTGCTCGCAAGTGCATTTTGAGCAAAACGTTACACCTTTTAGTGAAAACGAAAGAAGTATCCATGCAAAATGACTTACTCCTTTGACAAAGGAAGAGCCTTGGTGCGATCAAGGAACCACGGACTTGCTTCCTGAGAGGTAGGAAGAAGCGAAACGAGAACTGGAGAACGCTGACTGAAAATAAACACATCAAAATTATAGCGGGGACGAAGATTTTTTTCTGAGCGCGCGAGGCTGCGGTACTCGAGCAGAGCAAAGCCTCGCGGAGAAAAACGATACTAAGAGAACAGGAGAACGCTTTAGTTTACTATTTCTAACTGTGAATTTGTATCTGTACGGGAGAGATTCGTTTTTCAATTATCAAAATGTATGTGAGGGAAATATCCAAGGAAATTCAGAACCTCAAGTAGAAAAGATTTGCGATATCGAACTGATACTAGTCACCCCTTTCGCAAATCATCGATCAAGTCCAAACTAAACTGATTATCGGCATGATCAGAGAAACAACCTTCGATTTCCAGAAGAGCTTGTAACCACGTCACAAAAACCCAGCAGCACGTTTTGTTTGAGAATCACATTTTAAGCAAACATCCCCTAAAATTTTCGGGAAAAAAGGACGACTACTTTAATGTAAACTCTTTGATCACACCTGTGTCACGATTGCTAGACCTTTCGGACGGAGCAAAAAAGCCATCTAGAAATTTCTACAGACCAGAAGTTTGGAGTCCCCTAGAACACACTGAGAACTTCCGAACAGATAAATACTTTGTAGGGAAGGTACAAACCCACAAAACGAGATTTTAGAGCATTGTGGAAACCATGTTAGGTAATTCTGAGAAATTTTACATTCGGACGTTGGGTGCCCCTGAAAGCCTCTGGCACTTAGCCCAGTTCTTACCCTGGAACCCAGAGCTACGTTATTGTTTCGTTTGGTTTTGGAGCGACTGTGCAGACTGCTGCGACAACAAGCGCCATGGCACTTCGCCTCGTTACGGCGGCTCTGCCACTTGATCGCTCAAATTGCAAAGGAAACATCCCCTGGCAACAACGACCAAGGGCTCAAAAAAGTAACACTCACTTGATGATAGATTTGATTGGTGGCCTCTTCCTGTAGAAAAACGCAACAAAACGATTATTTCATGAATAAAATTTACTAAAGGCACATAGTAGGAAGGAAAAGAGAAATACTTACGGCTTCAGTCTACGATATTCTGCAGGCGTCAACGGTTGTTTGGTGCTGTCTTTGAGGCGATCCATTGCATAAACCTCTACGAAAACAATTTTTTTATTGGAGTACAGTTAAAGCCTGATATTTAAGAATCCACTGTAAATCCATTGTAAATCCTCAGTAAAGCCACCTTTCTTAAAAGGAAGGAAATTCTCTACCACTCTCCCTCTCCATACGTGTTATGCAGGAATTAACGTCCGAAACTTTTAAGCATTTTAATAGAAAACTACATATGGGTTATTGACCTAGCGTGAGGTCAAGATGGCTGCGTGTTTATGGACCGAGACGAAGTCGAGGTCCATAAACACGCCGTCTTGACCGAACAAGCTTGGTCAATAAAGGATTTATTATATGGGATAAAACACCAAACAAATGATCTTTGATCTTGCGGGACCAAGCGAGAAATCCCGAGCGGGCAGCATAGCTCCATCTTGCTCGCTCGGGTAGCCAATCACAGCGCGGGATTTGGTTCATCTTGCCCGCTCACGGAGCTAGTTACATCTTGCCCTTCCAAAATAATTTAAAATGAATTAAAATATATAGATGTTTTCAGATGTTTTACAGCGTAGTATTACCTAGAACTTTTACAAGTTTTGGTGTATACAAAGAACCAGTGATTTACAAAAAGCGATAGACTTGTTCTGCAAGCAAAATAAGTATAAAAAAAACTTCTTTCAGGAAAGTGCGATAGATTAGGCGTGCCGAGCGGGTTGAAATAAATGAAATTATTATCCAACTGTATTAGTTACTGTACAGAAAACGCACGAAACGAGCACAAATATGATATATTTAGTTCAGAAAATTTACCAATAACTAACAATAAGAATAACTATAATGTCAATATTTCTAAAAAAAAATGTAACCGTTTTGTACGTTATCAGTACCTTGTACAGTTGCAAAAGAATTTTATTTATCTTGTAATTTGAGGTAGAATTCTTGTACTAATATAAAAGAATCACCTTCAACAGCTTTTGGTCTGCCAGCAGGGTTGAATGTGTCAGAGCGGAACATCCTAATTAGTCAAAGGAAACCAAGGGTATTTGTACAGTGTTCATTTATAACCAGATTATAGTCGGCGGGTTTTGATGTGAGTGGGTGGATCAAATGGGACAGACATTAAAATCAAACACAGTACCTATAATATCTAACAAGCACAACAAATAATTTGTAAGAAAAAATATACTTTCAGTATTGTGCCATCTCATCACTTTCTGTTCAAATTCGTTCAACCGAAGGGTGCTGTACACGGGTGGTGTACACGCACCTATCACAGCCCCTGCCCAATGGGCTTGTGACTTCTTATGGTACTCTCAATTAATTCTTCATCCGATGCAAGTCAACCTGTCAAGCCTGCATGCTCAAAAAATATCTAAACAGGAAGGTGCGCGATAAAAGGCCTGGTACGTAATCAAATGTGGAGAATTCGTCAATCAACTGAGAAGTAGTGACTTGTTTCTGCAGCTCATAATAAGGGGAAACATAAAGTACTTACCAAGTGACAACATGGTGTGGTATTGGGTGCTTACTCCACAGTGGGCTCAGAAGGGCAATTTGAGTCACGTTATGGAAACGAGTTAAACCCCAACTAATGTAATTTGTGATAATCCTGATTAGCATAAATTGATATTTTGCCGTCACGTAGCAGAGGCCTGGTTGTGAGCGGCAGGCGCTTGGAGTACCACGTGATCGTGGTTTGTGTTTGGCGACCGTTTAGCGAGTGAGGCATTCTACGGTCAGCCTTCGCCGCGTGCACAAGTCCTGTTTCGTTTTTTGCCCTATCGAGCTGATTTAGTGTTTCATGCCTTCGTTAGGCGGTATGTGATAGTGTTCATTTACATTGTAAGTAGAGTCTTTCAAGTAGAATACCCTAGAACCTCGAGGGTCGCACCACTGCCTTGGTTGCATGGGGGTACACGTTTAGGGGTTGTCGTGTCCGGCTCTGGTGCATTGCTTTTCTCTTTATTTTAGAATTGATGTATTAATATTTTTGTAAGAATTCCAATGCTTAAAAAACTGCACGGTGGCTTGGCTGGCCAACGCGCCCATATATGACCTAGCTTGAGTGTCCGGTTGAGTAGTGGAGCCAAAATAGGATGCATACAGAATTCTGAGATAATTTGTTCAACTAGACGCTCCACGAGCGTACACTGGGTTGCCTGTAGTACGTGTTACTCAAAAACAGAAGAGACTGAATTTTTTCAAGTTGGGGATCATTAAGACCATTTAAGGGGTCACCCCGAAGTCGTGCCAGCAGAGGCCCTTTGGCTCACACGTTCATAAGACGAAACAGATCTTTTTCTGAGGTTAAAAACCTGGCTGCCAGCCTATTAATCATTTGCCAGAAAGAAAAAAATTCTGTCATCTTTAGAAAAAATAGGCACGCATTGCGAACGTGTGGTAGTTGCAAAAACACAGCGCCTTCTTCCTCATTGTCAACTGAGCTGCGTTTTGTCTTCCAGGAGATTCAAGTTGTCTTTGCGTAATATGTAGCTCTAACAGTACACGATATTGTTTTGGTATTGTATATAATTGTAGTGCCATGGTAGAAGTCTTAGGTAAATAGCTCCCTGAGAAGACATATGGCTACTAGCAAAGTACTAAACCCAGAAAGATTGAAGAAAATAAAAGGGAATCGAGAAACATTGGCTTCTAGGCTGACATGTTGATCATTTTCAAGTTTCCTCACGACTTCTTTTCACCACAAGTTTAAGCGTGCTCTCTGAGCGTATGGCAACTTTTTTCACTGAAATTAACCCCTGTCCGGCAGGGTTAGTATCTGGATGGGTGACCTAAAAAATGTACCACTTTGTATTAAACAGAAGGATAGGACCGAAAATTCTATTTTAAAGCTCAAAAATGCGAACTAAGCAAGGTTCAGATTTTGATAGCTTGCTTTATGCAAAAAAATATTGATGCAAAAGTAAATAAATATTGATACACAGTTTTTAGGAAGAGCAGAAGGAAGTTTTCAGGACGGTCGATCGAAAATAAAATATTTTTCCATCAGCAACAAAATTTACGAGATGAAAACAACATTAATTTTGAACCGCGAATATAAAAAGTTACCATCAGCGAAAAACATTTTGGGAGATTTTTGCTACGTTCAATTTTTTTATTGTACTTTTGGCTGCACAAGTAAATCGCAAAATCGAAAGTGACATCGAATTCAGCGGGCACCGTGATGAAGTTACCGCGGCGTGTTGAATACAAAATAAATGTAAATTGCCAGACAACTTAGATGCAACTTCAGTAAACACTGTGATGCCTTCAAGACGTTCGATTCCTTCAATTTTTGTTACATCGATAAAAAATTTGCCACTTTATTTCAGTGTTGTATGTAATACCAAGTTAGTAAAATATTAGAAACAAAGCTCACTTGATATCCAACGGCGACAAATGAAATTGTTGTCGAAGACCATTACTCGTCACTTTAAAGATTCCAAATATTTATTTTTCACCGCCTGTCTTGTTCATTCAATTGACATTCCATTCTTGACCTCCATGAGAGTATATTTTGTTAAAAGATACACTAAAACACCATTCGCGTTACAATGACTTTCATCGCCATTGAAGGTTAACAAGAATTAGTGAAATTTCCAATAATTGTTACCGGAAGACTGTGCAGAGTTGAGTACAAATAAATACAAATAGCCAGACAACAGAGATCACAAATCCACCTAAGGTGTTCGATTCCTTCTCTGTCTTTGTTGAACCCATAAGTTACCAGAGAATTTTCCATTTGGTTTCAGTGTTGTACATAACAGCACACTTGGCAAAATATTAGAAATACAGCTCACTTTGAGTTTGGCTCGACGGGCGAAAGATTGTTGTCGAAGCCAATTACTCGTAGCTTTTAAGATTCCACATATTTATTTTTCACCGACTGTCTTGTTATCCAATTGACGTTCCATTCTTGATCTCCATAAGGGTATATTTTGTTCAAAGATGCACTAAAACGCCATTCACGTCATGATGACTTTCGACACCATATCAAGTTAATTAAAGGGGCTAGGTCACGCAATTTTAGGCAATTTCAGCACTGATCGAATGGTCATAGAATTAACTAAAATATCTAAATAACGGTTCAAAACTGTAGACGAACTAGTCTAACAAAACACAGGGAAGCCATGAAGGGACACGGATGGACAAAACTGGAGAGGATTGAAATGGATTGAATTTGGGTAAATTTGAAAAACGTCGGCCCACCTTTTTTCAAATTTATAGTCTATATCAAAATGTCATTTACACAGCTGGAAAATCATTCTCAGTTGTTGTGTGGCCATGATTTTGCAAATGAAAGACTCTTGCTCTACCAATTTGACGTTTAGAGCTCATAATTAACAAAATGAAACAAAATTACCTAAAATAGCGTGACCTAGCCCCTTTAAATGTTCTCCTGTGGGCACCAGAGAAATATACACATTACCCCAACCCCCTCAAACCTAACAAAATAGGCACAGAAGACTCTATGCACAAAGACACCACTTAGCAGGGGAGTGACAGGCAAGACTTTTACCGACACGGAAAAAAAATAAAAATAAAATAAAATAACAAAACAGAGAAATATTACTTATATTCCGACTAGGATTGTCATACTGGCAACCCAGTAATAAAGCAAGGCACCAAAATGGCAATGTGTCCATAATATGTGATAAGATGTTATCTGTTGTTGTTCTTTTAAATCTCCAATTAGTCTTCTCATCCAGGTACTGTTGCAGTAATATCTTTATTTAAAAAAGGCTTCTGTATCTGTGGTGCTGTTTGTTGATTGCCATCTTACAGTGTAGAATGTCAGTCGTGCTTGAATAATTTCATACAATACAGAGGTTTGGAGAGAGCCCTTTCATACAGTGTGTGTTCGTGTCTTAGCTATCTTCAGTGTGACAGCTGTTTCTACATTTTACTCAGACTAGTCTTGCTCTGGTGAAGTTTCCTTTAAGGGCATTAATCTCTGTGTTCACTAAACCAGACAAGAGATAACTTTCTTTACCTCCCAAGTTCCTTTTGTATCAAGTCCAAGTGTTGTCTCCTGAACGTAATGTATGTCACATATCCCGCAACTGTATAAAGCGCCTTCATGGAAAAACAAGATTGACACAATTTTAGATTTTTTTCCCAAATGTCATAACATGTAGATGTTCAAAGCAAATGAAAGGAACTTTATTTAATTGTCTAGCCGTTATAGCGCTGGAGCCCTTTTTGAGGACATTGTCAACTGAAATTTAATTACAATAAATGCAAATCAAGTCAATTGTTCGTTTTTGAGGAGAGGGGAAACTGGAGTACCCAGATAAAAACCTCTCTGTGCACCGTAGAGAATCAACAAACTCAACCCACATGATGCCGAGTCTGGGAATAGAACCCGGGCCACATTGGTGGGAGGCGAGTGCTCTCACCATTGCGCCATCCCTGCACCCCAATACAACACAACACAACACAACACAGCAAAACATGGTACCACACCACTACATACAATAATCTAATCATCTCTATTTCATAAGGCATACATACATAAATATTTCAAAACTTAGTTTTACTTCATAAGCTTTTGATCAGTAGGTTGAAAAAAAATGCCAGCTCCTTAATCAAATGCCTACATGTATGTCTAAACTCCCTTACGTTGTGAAGGAGGTCAGTATTAAAAGATCGTGCAAAAATAACTTATGTGTACCTCGTACAATTCCCTGTCTTGATTTGTGTCAGAGCTCCGTTGCCTGAAAATATTAATTTAAATTTAGAAATCCCTTCAAAAACAGTGCATGAGTGTTTAATATTTTAATTGCTCATCCTCAAGAAACGCAATGGTTTACAAAGGTGAGAGGGTTCATATCAATAGTATTTTATAGGGTACCATTTGGGCGGGAGAGTAGAAAACACTGACCCCTAGTCCATGGACTACCCCAACGGACTACCCCAAAAATACTATTTCAAGTGAGTATTATTGGTCGTAAGCAGAGTCACAATAATTAGTGCTAAGCCTAAACATCCATTTTAAACAGCGTTGGTCAACAGTATTTAAGTCTAAGTATCCATTTTAAAAAGGTTTGCTTTCAACAATTGGTGTGATGGCCGATTACTTCATGTAAGTGATCTGAAACCAGTGCAACAATTATTGAAAGCTAACCTTTTTAAAATGGGTGCTTAAACTTAAATACTGTTAACCAATGCTGTTTAAAGT
>OX421455.1:12318667-12333667 GCA_949126865.1 Montipora capitata | reverse complement strand
ATAACACCATCCATGAGGCTCTGCCAGGGTAAATTCAGACAAGCGACATGGCCTAAAAAGTAGCGACAGCGCGTAAAGTTGACAAAGCACCGACACAACACTTTTTAAAATTCAGACAATTATACACTGGATATGAAGTGATAGTGCCGAGGTGGTAATAATTAAAATTTAAATCCATCATGCCCAAGTAGAATAACAATTGTTTTATTAAAAACTCCAGGATCAACAACTCTTCCATGTCGACTAAAGCATCAATTTCTCAGTCAATTCCAGTCCAAAACGGCTTTTGTCAGCCATTTTTTCTCAGAGCTGCAAAAATGTTTTCAGCTCGCTTATAGTTGCTGATGTGTTCCCTGACCATAATTATTATAAAGTACAGCAGGTATAGGAACTGATAGCCTGTGTCTGGTGAGCCAATGAAAATGCTGGATACCTGATATCCGTAGTTTAGTTTTTGATAATAATATTATAATAATGCACAAAGCATAGTAATAAACTTATTTAAGGAACAATAATTATGATCACAAAACTTACACTGCCATTGGCTTGGGTTTGTTTTCTATAGCCATCCTCTCAAAGAATGCATCAAAGTAATTCAAAGTTGCTAACTGAAATTCATCAAACTGTTCAGAGCTAGAACCAAAAGAAACAATACTAACAATAACTTTATTTACAACAAAATATTGTTGATGTCAACCTTTCAAGTATGCTTGCCTATTTATTTAGCCAAGCCTAAAAGCGGAGCTCCCATGAACTATTTATTCTAATACAATAAGTTAACCTGGCTTGAACCTGCGATCCAATCGAAACCCAGTACCTGGTCAGCCGCCAACTATTAAAAAAAAAACAGCTGACCTCAATGAGCTCTAAACTAGAGCCTGCAATATGGTCACATGATACTGGTCAGTGGATACTTTATCCCGACAGGTTTCCTGCTAGCAGACGTCTCTTTTCTTTTGTGTTTGCTGCGGTTGACGAGTACGGGAAAGAGAACGCTGCCATGGGTCGAAACTCGCTTTGATCCAACCGGCGTTCACAACCTTGGATGGTACTCTCCAAACCGCTTGCCCCATGATGTGTTTACGGACTGTGACTTGAGCCCAAAGTGTCCTGCGCATTCCTTTACAGTATTTCCGCTGTTGTTAAATGAGCCCACACAACATGAAGTATCACATGAGGATTCAGTTGCTAAGTAACCGCTGTGCATGCTGAACACAGTGAATTTCAACCCATGGCAGAGGTGCCCGTACTCATCAGCACCAGAGAACGCAAAAGAAAAAAGACCTCTGCTAGCAGGGAACCTGACAGGTGTCAATTGACCATTATGATAGCATAAATAATATGGGTAATGACAATCTGCGAGCCAGCGAGCCATGCGAGCCATGCGAATTTCGCATTTAAGTCTAAGCACCCATTTCAAATAGCGCTGATAAACAGTTATTAAGTCTAAGCACCCATTTTAAAACGGTTAGCTTTCAGTAACTGTGAGACTCGCATGCTGACTCGCAGTCATGGCTCGCATGGCTCGCTTCTTGGCCCGCATGGCTCGCAGCCATGGCTCGCATGGCTCGCTGGCTCGCACATTGGTAAAACTCAAATAATATCAAAGATTTAGGCTGTAAACAGCCACCATGTTGGCCGTATTGATGACTATTATTATTATTATTATTATTATTATTATTATTATTATTATTAGGATATTATTTAATTATTATGCAACTTCGTCTTGCATACACGCCCACGAGCAATATGAGAAATTAATTAAAAGCAACTCATAGGTTCCTATGAGTATGGTACTGCTCCTCTTGGCGACCCAAAGTGAAGCTCCGCTAATGAACTCAAGTCAAATCAATGTTGGTTTCGGAGGGAATGGAGATTCACAACATTTACAAAATGTTTCCAAAAGCATTTCTGGAAACACTTTAGATAAGTCAGTGAAGAACCAACAAATTCAAGCCACACAGTTTAAAAAACAGACTCAGTGGAAATCAACCCCAGACCACCATGTAGGTTTGAAGGGACGTGCTTTTATCAAAATGGCAACTGACCCATAAAGTATTCATCAAACTAGCCAAATAAGATATATGATTATTGATAGGTCCTAGGCCTGTAACTTTTGAAGTCATGCAGTCTTTGTGCTCTTTTCCCCAACTTTAACATCACTCAAGTGATGGTCAACCATTTCTAGGGGGTTTCTTAAGTTGTTAAATTGCATCTAACTGCATGTAAAATGCACCTGTAACATTCTTGGAATGCTGATGGCAATTCATCTGGCATGGAATCGAAAGCAACACTCTTCACATCATCTAAAGTGACAGTAGCATGCTCATTTGCCCCTGCAGCTTTGATGCTTGGTCGTGGTGAGGAACCTTTCATGTTACCGGCTCTTTGGAACATTAAGTAAGTCTGTCCGCGGTGAGATAATGAGCCAGCTGCACCATAGTTTTTTGACATAACTGATGGTGTACCCCTGTAGAACAACAAACAGTGGTCCAAAGATGATTAATTTTTAACTTTAATTAGTTTATGATACGATACAAGTTATATGATATAATACAATAAAATACAAACTTAACTGACCAGTCCATATAGGGATTTTTTCGGGGCCATTGCAACACAATGATTAAAATGACAGTCTAACAGAACAACAACATCTGTTACTTATAAAGAGTCCCAACTGGCCGGAGGCAAACCAGTTGCCTAATTGCAAGTGCAACCGAGAGGTTGAACCAGGGACTTAATCATGATCAAATTCAACGAGTGGTCAAAACGGGTCTTGAACCTGGGATCTCCGCATCTCGAAGCAAGCAGTCCCTAACCACTGGGCCACACTGTTGGAGGCAGTGCAGCACAGTGGCTATTTGGTACAATAAACTTAAGATAATATTTGACAACTTTTTTTACAATTTTGTAACAAATACCTAGGACTACATAAAATATTTTTCTATTCCTGAGAGAAAAAGTACTATTCATTACATTTTGTACTTCAAGTAAACATGTGACTGAACTATTAAACATTTCAGTCAGTCATGAATACCAAAACATAGTTTAATATTTTTGAAATTATAGTAAAAACAATATTTTAGTAATTGGTTACCCCAAAACTAGCCTGCAAAGCAAGCATATTTTTGTTTTCAAATTGGTAAGAATTATTGGCCAACATCTTGGATAGCCAGACTATAAAGAGGCCAGAGGTGAGTCAAAAAAATTGCATTCAGTGAGAGAAGGACAGCATGAAATGGATTAGTTGGGGAAGGGAAGAAGAATACAACTTTTCCCCCACCCACCCACCCCTTGTCCCAATCCTCTACCAGCTGTGTGCTTTCAAAATGGCGGCCCATTACAAACATTGGACCTTGAAAGAGAGTCCGTCTCCCAAAAAACGCCTGCTCTGGCAGGCTACCCCAAAACAACCATAAATTATATTTATTTACTTACATTTTATATTGTATACTTTCAGGCTGACATGTGGTTTGAGAGTTTTTCTTGCATCTTATAATATCAGCTGTCATTAAAAGCTGATAGGGTCTTCAAAATCTGAATGAAGTAGGATCATCCCCGGAAGAGTAGTCCAAGAAAGGATTAGTCCTTTAGTTGGTGACAATTGACAGACGTTTCGACACTCTGAGTAGACATCAGACTCAGAGCCAAGCTGACTTTGAGAATGACTTCCCCTTGGTTGCTGAAGTGTCAGCCAATGCCACAACAACAGTTCTTCTCAGGACTTACTCTCACCTGCACGTTCAGCACTTCATCAAGTTTTGATGACTTTCCAGGTTCAAACCATGCATTATTTGATAGGGTTTTATGAGGAAAGGAACTTTATTTGAAAGTCAAGTCTTCTAGCGCTGAAGCACTATAAATTGGGGAGTCACTGTAAACTGAAATCAACAAATTAACGCGAATCAAAATGTTTGTTTTTTATTTTAAGGAGAAGGGAAAACTGGAGTACCCAGAGACAAAACTCTCCGTGCAGAATTGAAAACCAACAAACTATACCACATATGACGCCAAGTCTGGGAATCGAACACAGGCCACATTGGTGGGAGGGGAGTGCTCTCACCACGGTGACTGCACCATCCCTGCACCCCAAAAGAATGGCTTAAAACCCTGTACACATCAAGGGTAGCCAAGTACTTTCACCCTAAGCTTGCACTTACACTGCGACCCATCGGCCTGGTTCATTTTACTCTCTTATTCATAATTAAAGAGGATGTGCATCATGGCATCACCTGTCATTTTTTTTGTTTAGATCCTGAAAATGGATTCCTATTCCTCCTTTACTCCTCTTTGATTTGTTTGCAGTAAGAAAGTTTGTTCCTTTATCTATGCTTCCTGGAATTGTGCTGTTAAAAAAACCTTCATGTTAATAATAAAAACAAGTAAGCATCAAAAATATCATTATAATACTCTTTGTTTGTGACTTATATATATCCAATATATCCACACTGAAAGAGCATTATGGTATTTTTGATACTCGCTTAAATTGTGAAGTATCTATATTAGATGAAAACAAAATTATTAATGATCCGACCTCATCAGTTTCATACACAAAAATCACATACAAAGCAAGCAAGTTTGAGATTTGGAGGTCATATTAAACAGCAACAAATTGGAGCGAATTTTCAATATAATTATTTGTAATTATATTAAGTATAATTACATATTGAAAATTCGCTGTGCTGTTTGGTTGCTGGTGAGATGATTACCGTGTGGACACAATAATCACCAAAGCATTTTTTCCAAAATGGCCGCAAGCAGTTTTGCCAAGGTGACAGATGAAGAAATTAAGAGAAAGAAAGAAAATGCATATCACGTATGAAATTATACTAATTTAAAAACAACTATAATCACCTCTGGCTCCGTGAATATCAGTGAATAAACCTCATGCAACTTCATCTTGATTTTTTAATTGAATTTTATTCACCTAAAGTATATTCACCTCGAATTCACCAAATTTATTGTTAAATATTAAACATTTCTTACATCTAGCAGATTTTTTCCCCAAAATACCGTAAATGGATCTCAAGGTGTTGGACTAAACTTGTACAAAGTGTGGTTGAGGTTTGCAACTTACTGGTAAAGTGTACATCACGTTTGTAACAGTGCTTTCAAATATTAAAATTCTAATCTTTTTGGAGTGGTGATTTTCACATAAACTGTATTAAAACCATTGGCCCCTTGGCGTGAGACTTAATTTTACTCTGTCTAATATATGTCAGATGATTTCATTCATCAACGGGGGCAGTTTAGGCCAGTCAAATGGGTTAACACAGGGGCCAATCCAGGATTTTTCTTGGGAGGGGTTTCACCACTATTAAAGAATGAATAACAGTTGAACTAGAAAACCGTCCCCTTTAATCTTACATTTCTTTTTCATAGCATAATTTTGGAAAGTTAATAAAAATAATTTAAGGGAAGTGGTCAAAACTAAGTACTACACTCGAACAGGACCCACCAAACCACAAAATAGATGGTGGTGTCTGCCTGCACCCGCTTGCTTAACGTGAAAAGATGGTGTCTATATTGCATAGCCACTCCTCTATCCAGCAGTAAAAAATTACAGTGAGATTCAAACCTCACTTTTCTTGTTTGTCTGGTAATGCCGACTCTTGCTAGCTGAATATTCCTGTGTCAACTCAAATTTAAAAGCCAATAAAATTTTGTCGGTAATGTTCATGTGATAAGTTCGAAGATAGGTGGTGTCTTTGAGAACCCCCCTACCCCAAAGGTGGGTCCTGTTCGAGTATAGTAGTTTTGACCAGTTCCCTAATAGTTGTAACTTTTATGTTCAAATGACCCTTTAAAACCTCTTACCTCACGGCCTCCAAAGTGTTTGTGTCATCTTTCCAAATCCATCTTCTACTGAGAATTGTAGGTTTGTACTGCAACATTGAGGGAAATTGTGAGGAGTTGCAGCTACACTGTAGCAACATGGTCAGCCATCAACCAGGTATTTCATGCTGGTTAGCTTAATTATTTAACCCTTTCCCTCTATTAAGAGTGACAGTCTTATAGATTTTTACACTTTCTAACACCATATTATTTTACTCGACAATGGGGACCGCACTTTAGGGGTTAATGAGTTAACGTGAACTCCTACATGTACATCGGCTCTCAAAAACTGTATGTCTCCCTTAACCCTTTCACTCCTGTGGGGTTCCCCATTGACAAGTAAAATGGTCTGGCGTTAGACAGAGTAAAATCTGTAAGTCTCATTGGCTTAATTAATGGGGACATAGTTTTTGAGTGAACCTAGCTGTTGTTAACCCTTTCACTCCTGTGGGGTTCCCCATTGATGAGTAAAATCGTCTGGCATTAGACAGAGTAAATTAATCTATAAGTGTCACTCTTGGGAGTGAAAGGGTTAATGGGGACATACCGGTAGTTTTTGAGTGAACCTAGCTGTTGTTAACCCTTTCACTCCTGTGGGGTTCCCCATTGACGAGTAAAATTGTCTGGCATTTAATAAGACAGAGTAAAATCTATAAGTGTCACTCTTGGGAGTGAAAGGGTTAATGGGGACATAGTTTTACAGCAATTCTAGCTGTTGTTAACCCTTTCACTACTGTGGGGTTCCCCATTGACAAGTAAAATCGTCTGGCGTTAGACAGAGTAAAATCTACAAGTGTCACTCTTGGGAGTGAAAGGGTTAACCCATTGACTTACGGGAGTGAGACTAAATAGATTTTACTCTGTCTAACGCCAGACAATATTTTACTAATCAACTGGGGGGCGTCCTAGGGCATTTAAGGTGTGAATGGGTTTAAAACTCAGTCAAAAACTACATGGTTACATGTAACCCAACCAAAATTGCTAACCTTAGGCCTAAACACATATTTTAATGTTCTAGATAATGACTAGGCCTTAAAGTTTAGCATTTTTGTTTCAGCTATGGCACCCTTCACCCCCTACCACCAGTCCCCTACCCCTCACTCCCAACCCCTCACCCCCACCCCTCCCCCCATACACCCGGAATAGTTATGCCACCTGCAGGGAAAGTATATGCTTCAAGGAGATAACAGAAAATTGCATGATTGAACAAATTCCAAATAAATTAACACCTCGCCTATTTGTCAGGGTGTATTTCTCCAATCCTGTGTGGTTATTCTCCTGATTTAATGCAGCTTTTTACCCTTTACATTCTATGGTTAGCAGCCGTGTTTCTTACTTACATATATTTATACAGAACTTGACCTAACTGTGACTGCAGCTGCACATCAATATTGCATGCAAACATTTTTGTACTGCATTAATACTTCAAAATTGCCAAGAAATAAAAAGCAAATATTATAGTTTTGAACAAAAAAGGTCAAATCCAGATCAAAGTTGATGATATTAATTACTCTCCCTGAGCATGGCAAATAATTAATTTTGACAAAAATGTATGTAGACCTATGCCTATTGCATTCTCGCTTGTCCTTCAAAGAATGTCACCATCAAAGTTAGCCAAACTTATGAAGTGTGTTCTCAATGTCAAATTCTTACAATGTCATCTGGCTGGGCCATTATTTGCATTCATACCAAGCTATAAAGTATATCATCCAACCGAGAGGAGGCCATTTTGTTTTTTGTTGCTATGAAGACGATTATTACGAGCCCGTGATCTTCGGAAATTATCGTGACACATTCGGCGCCTTACCCAGATGGCCGTGGCGGCTGGGTGGCTCCATCCGGGAGATTTGTCCATGCTCGTAATCCCATGCCACATGCACTCAACATGGCGTCTGTAACGTTGGGCGGTAAGAAACTCACAGATTTTCGAGTAGTAGATCTCCGTCAAGAGCTTGAAAAAAGATGTTTAGAAAAGAGTGGAGTCAAGGCAGTTTTGATCGAGCGTTTGCAGAAGGTAAAGTCGCGAAAGTAGCCAGAAGATTAGATGTAAAAATCATCTTATGTCGTGGGGCACAAAATCATCAATGGCCGGCTTGTGTTCACTTTCGTATTTTGCATTTTGTGCAGGCTTTGGAAGAAGAGAAAGATGGCGAAGAAGAACTTGCAGAGTTTATTCCCATTGATAGCGCAGACATGACAGGAGAGGAGGAGGAGGAATTCGAGGAAAGTGACGCTGAACCATTAAGTCCAGTTATATCTACCATTTCGCCAAAGAAAACCACACAGAAGAAGACATCTATAACGCCAGTTTTGAGTAAGATGAACATCGCGTTTCATTTTCGGGGCATCTTCCGTAAACCCAGTGGTTTTCTAACCTATTTGCCATGCAATTTATTTAAAACCATTTGATTTATTTTTTCAGAAAAGAAAACCGAAGTTACATCTGAAACTGAAGAACAGCAGGTAAATAAGGAAAAGATAAATTTTCGTATTTTAAATAATCAGCGAAGAATTTTTGTTGAATCTATGACGAAAGGCGACGGATCCGGAAGAAAGTGGTAAAAATTGGGCAAGTAGAAGTATGCACTTTTCAATGAAGTCTGTAATGAAGGTTGTACTACAACCTGCGTATGTTTGTGCTGCCTTTTTTTAAAATAGCCGTATAACAGAGTATCGTGGACATGCCTATGTCAAAATTTCTTGTAATTAGTTGCAAGCACGGTAATGTTACCTTGCCCTTCTGCCCAAATTTAACATCATTGCATCTAGTGATACAAGCAAACTGGAGCAATTATAGAATACAGGGCCACATTCCGGACCTGTGGAAGTAATGACACGTTTGGCTCGGCAGTGGATGAAGAACAAATCATTAAGGTAGATATTGGGGTCTGGTGGCTCGTCTGGCTCGAAGGTGGATGGCAAACAAGCCGGCTCATTACTAGAGACTTTGGATGTGGCCCTGTGCTCTGTAGTTTAGCCCAGACATCTGATAGTGTCTTCTTAACTGATAAACATACGAACATTGCATTTCTGGGCATTGATGATGAAAGGAAAAATTGGGAACATGATGCTGAATTCCATTGGTTGTACCCTTACCTAACAAACTTGGTACTAATAATTCTTAACATGAAATGTTGAACCAAAATATTTTCATGTTACAGTACAGCCCAAAAATAGTACACGCGCAAGAACATCTTAGAAAGACTTTATGATATACAAAACTCGCAAGACGATGACATTTTTCAGGGCAATGCATGGTTGAATCTCCTTTCGTAACACATACAGCACAAAATAAGAAGTGAAGTAGAGGACAGTTGCTGCGAATGTTTAAGAAATAGAAAACGTGTATCATTTTGATCGATGAATCAAGGGGCATAACAGTTTCAAAGAAATTGATCATTTTAAGTACATGTTAGTGGGGAGGGATATGACTTTATCTTTGTGCAATTTAGAAATCTGAAAGGGTACTGCAGCAGCGATAAGAGGCAATAGATAGAATATTAATTCTTGAATATTAATTAGCTGGATCCCCAAATTTTTCAAAAAGGGGTCCAGAGGACCCCCAAATTTGAAAACCTGGATACATCTCTGCTTTGTGGTGCAACGTTGCACTCTTTACAATTTAGTGATATTCCTGGCTGTGAAAGGTGACCAAACAACAGACCCATATTCCAGCTGTGACCTAACCAAAGTGCAGTACAGAGTTCTTAGCGTTTAAACATCTCTAAACTCTCTGCAATTCCTCTTCATCAAACCAAGCACTTTGTTCGCCTTGCTGGAAATCTTGTCTATATGAGAGTTCCAAGACAGTTTGTTGTTCATGATGTTCATGAGCAAGCCAAGGTCGGAGAATTCAGCGGTAACTTCAAGGGTGGTACCCCCAATTGCAGAGGAGCAAAAATAGGGGAGCGATTTTTTGTAATCCGCATTAACTTGCATTTCTTTGTATTGAAGCTCATTTGATTTAGCTGACTCCAGGAAACCGAGTTATTTAGATCATCTTGAAGCGATTCATGATCGCATGGATGTTGAATGACCCTCAAGGTTTTACAGCCATCTGCATACAAAGCCACCAAACTTGTAGGAGAAACAACATCAGACAGGTCATTTATAAAAATCACGAAAAATAAGGGCCCCAAAATGGACCCCTGGGGTACCCCTGAGGGGATAGGACGCCAGTCGGAACTTATCCCATCTATTACTACCCTCTGCTTACGATTCGATAAGTAGTCCCTGCACCAGTTCAGAAGGCAGCCAGAGACACCAAAATTACATAACTTTTGCATTTTGCAAGTCAGTCACTTTTATCATGAGCCCCCGGCTCGGGAGACTGGGCGACCACTCCCCTTGTACCTGACGGTAAATAAATTATACCTAATTATACCTAATTATGGGACACTTTGTCAAAAGCCTACTAACTAACTAGGCCAGCATCATAATATTATGCAAATTGCTATGCATTGCATTGGATCTAAAACAGATTCAAATGTTTATTATTTGGAAGTGGTTTCATCGTTTGTTATGCTTTCAAGCGTGCTTGAAGGAGTTTTTTTCCCCAAAGTGCACAAATTACTGCTTTGACACATTCACACTTACTTGCCTTTCTTTAAGCGAGTGCACTTAATATGGTGTGTGATAAACTGGGTATATCCAAACATCGAGTTCTGATCCCAAGACCATATAATGTTTCCCAAGAGGAAAGATAACATTATATCCCTGCCATTTGGAAGTGATTTTTTTGTTTTGCAAAATATAATCCGTGATCAGCTCTTTTAAAAACAAGCAACACCAGTGCGAGCTGACTACTCTTGTGGTTAAACCTGCCAACTTTGTTCCCTTCTTTGCATGTTGCAGTTAGGTTTGTAACTTCTTGCGGCAAGCTTTTAAACTTCTTGTGCTTTAAATGTTCTTACGGGTCAACAGCAGTGCAAGAACTTCTTTCGCCACTTCTTGCGCATGCATTATTTTTGGGCTGTACTGTATGTCATTGCCGACATGTGGGTGGATGAAAACAAAAGGTCTCTCATTTTCTCATTGTTATCTGTGCCTCTAGAGATTGGTTTTAGACTATCTATTCAATAATTCTATAACAAGGTCAGTAGCATGGCCTTTGGGTGGAGAAGTTTTGCAAAAAAATACTAGTGATGAGTAGCATGATCACCGTACCCATTCCTGTAACATACCTAAAAATAGTGAAATTGTGTTTATTGGGGTGAAAATCACTTATTTTGGCTTATTTCACACCCAGACTTTCATATCTTTCTAATTGTTCGGAAAAATAATATTAAAGTTTGGTCTGTTAAAACTGAATTTTTGATTTACCCATGACCCCTTGCAGGCGTGGTCTTTCATACAGATAGTCAATTTTGAGGCAAATAAAAAGTAAAAACAGAAAGCTTTCACTACATGGAGGATAGCATCCCCTCATTTAGTTCTATTGACACCCTAAACACTGGCTTTCTGCTCCACTTTTTTGCTCCACTTTACAATTTGAGGTCAGAGCAGATGTCTCTCTCAATTTCCTGAAAATTGCCCCTGAAAAGACATTGTGGACTTCCCAATAATATCCATAGAGGAAAGGTTACCAAGCCTTGTGGAGCACATGAAAATCATGGCTTCTTTGCGAAGTAGGTTGTGATGTTTACTGGCGCTCAAGACTTGGTTCAATATGGCCCAGCATGTTAAAAAAAAACGTAGCGACTCAGTCAAAGGCTAATATTTTTGTGACCCTGAAAGCTACGACGACGAAACTGTGGAACTAGGTAGGGGATCTTGTGAGCATTCAGAAAATACTTGGTTGGAACCTAGTTATGCCTTGGTTGGATCAGGAGCAACATTGAAAGAAGTGGTCTGGAAAAATATTATTGCGTAATTGCGGAACAGAAAAAGCGAAGCGACTGTTTTGAGAAGTGATTTCTCCATTCGTAGTGGATCCCTCAAACTAGTTTTTCTGTAAGTTAAAGCACAAGGTATGAGCATTTAGTTGAGATGGTTTTGAACCCACAGATATCAATTGAAGACTTGTTTCAAACAATAACCTAATGAGCGCCAGAATTTCAAAACACAGCGTTACAGTAAGGAAACTACGGAATTTTGAATCTTTTTAATGTGTTTTAATAAACTTGAACTGTTGAAATTTGGCTCATATGTAGTATTTACTGCGTGTTATCACTGGTTAGTGTCCGTTAATCCACAAAGTGTTCTCTCTTATGAAAAATGGTTTTGAGGACTTTCAATTTAAAAATTGTGTTATGCGTTACACTCAAAATTTTCCTATTTTTCCATCCTTTTCCTTTGTTTTCTCAAGAAAAGAAAGTTGCTTACCCTTTTTACACCCTGTATGCTAATCAACAAGGATAACCTTAGCATTCAGCAAAAATATAGCTTTATTGAAGACGTTAAACTGAATAAATCAGGAAATGTTTCTGAGTCACCCCCAATTGGGTATGGTGATTGTGCTACTCATCTAGTGATTATATGAATATACATTCACTTTCCATTTTTTTTTCCAGTTGAAATTTTAGTCAAAATAATAATAGTAGTTAGCACAAAAGGGCTATCAAACTTCACAATATTTAGCTGGTGAATTACTAATGGTGCCTGTTTGACAATGTGTAGGATGAAGAAGATAAAGAAGATAAATTACTTGGAGAGGAGGAAGAAGACTCTAACGATGTAACAGGGGATGAAGAAATCACATTAGACACTGCTGATTCTGAGGAGGGAACAGATAGCAATAAGATTGAGGATGACGATGTTATTGAAACTTCCATTCCTTTAAAATCTGAGGTGGTGGACAATGGTGATAATGATGAGAAGCAAGATACAGAAAAAGACATTGATATTGCAGAACTATTACATACTGACGGCGATATCAAGTTGGAGGACCTGGAGGAAGAAAGTGATATGAATCAAACTGCAGAGGAGGTTGGTTTGTTTTTCAGTTTGTGTTTCTCACAATTTCTATTCCTTTTTAAGCAAGTTATTACAAAGTCACAAATTTGCCTTCCTTGATCGTTAGTCACTGCTTGAAATATTATGTTTTGTGTAGCTGTCACACTGATTATTCATATCTCGTGGTGGCTAAATCAAAGGAATTTTATAGTCAAAACAGCTCAAGCGTTCCTCTGCAGAATAATGAGTTCATTATTGCAAATATGATTTCAGTAATCATTTTAATAATCTGTTCACCGGATGATATATGCAAAACAAGTTTTGTTAGTGGAAACTCATGAATGCAATCGAACTCGCGCAATGCAAAGCTTGTGTCAGCATATGGCATCTTTTTTATATTTTATGCACCATTGCGGTAACTCAAGAAAATATACATGTAAGATATTGCATTGAGAAGATAAATCGTAGGAGAATGCACAGTTGATAGTGAAGGGAAAATCCACTAAAAGGTTTTCCTCGCCGCAGTCATCGCTATGTTGTGTTGTCTTCTCAACTTTTTTCCACGACTTTTCGTCGCTTGATTACGAGATATTGAGCAACAATTCCTTTTTAAATACCCCAATTCCTTTTTAAATACCCCAGTTGTGTATAACGGCCAGAAGTCAGGCTACTTAGCCAAGTGCTGGAGCCTCACTCAAGACCCCAAAAATAATATTATTAATAGGATTTGAAGAAAATTAATTTTTTGCAAAATATGTGGATGGTGTGAAACCAATATAAATTACGCGTAAAAGCGAATTTTCGGAAAGGAAGAGTGTATTCAAAACAGAAAAAGTCAAGCTAAAAACCATTGAATCAAACGAACTCTCGACAGCATTGCTACTTTAATACTCATACATGCACTTAATTAGCCTCTGTGTGTGAATTTTAGCCACACTTGCAAAAAAGTTGCGTGTATTTTTTTTACACACAGTTTCGTGTATTTTTTTTACTCTTGTGTTTTGCATGTGTTTTGCCTGTGGCCTGTAGTGTATTGTTTCTTTTTTCTTTTAATAAGCTGTATTCTGCAATGAGGTTTGAATATTTTAGGATGTTGTTGACCAACAATCATGGACAAAAGTGTTGGGGGGAGGTAGCATTGCTGTAGAGATAACCCCCCTCCCCCTTATCAATGTTGGATTTTCCACCAAACAAAATGCTGACTTTTCTTCCAACATTAAATATGGGGGAGGGGGGGGCACAAGAGAAGGGTATTTCCCAAATAGTACAGCCAATAGTTAGAATAATCGAATTAGGTGTGAAGTGAAGTGATGCGCGCAGCCTTCCCAACAACTTTTGACCAGGATGTAAGCTTTTAGGCTTGCTTCGTTCCAATGGGCGAGTGAAAAATTTATTGTTTCTTCTTTATCTTGAATTATTCCTTGGGCAATCTCTTTGTTATCTAAAATCTATGCAAATTTTGGTTGCTCTGAATGTGAGCAGTGAGGCTGTGTAATCTGCTAATTTCAACATTTCTGCTTTGAGCTCTTTTTAACCTCTGAGTAATTGCTTAGATTGAAGACCAGGTGGAGATTAAAGAAGAGGAAGAACAAGAAGGTATGCCAGTTTCATTCTGTTGTTGAGCAAGCTTGGTTTTGCTGATTCTGTAGTTTATTATTTTTTTTAAGGAAACATGGTTTGTAGTGCTTAAACTTGCTATTTTACTTGGCTATTGAGATGATAAAGCCAGCTGCTCGGAGTTTTCAATTATTATTCTAAAACTCATTAATAATTCATATGTTCGATAGCCAATAAAAAATGGCTAAATTCGTCACATGCATGAGTTTTCATACCCAATGAAAACACAAATGAAAACCACACGTGTTTTGGATCACATATCAAAACCATGCATGGTTTTCATCTGTCTTCTCATTGGATATCAAGGTTTATGGATGAAAACAAAACAAATTGAACACAAAAACAATACTTCAGTTTAATTAATTATCATAATTAATCATCTTCACTGCCAATTCATTTTTTTTTCGTTGACAAAAATTTTTACATCTTCAATAAAATACAGGAAGATTTAAAAAGATCGATCTATATTCTAATAACTGTAGTCTTCCACAAAAATAGTATCTTGCATTGAACCTACAGTAGCTTATAATACTGTCTCCTGTCTTACCTTTTATCGCCCATTTAGTTTTGTAAGTCTAGGAATACTCCCTTGCAACAACTTTGATTCTTCTTCCCAACTTTTTGGAGAACGAAAATGGCTTTTGGTATTCACTG
>OX421455.1:12298667-12313667 GCA_949126865.1 Montipora capitata | reverse complement strand
AGGAATAAATGAGTTTGTAGGTAATTAGACCACAAGGATTTTAGCACCATTGTAAGCAAAAATAATTATTAATTTTTGTCTTTACATGCATGTATGTGTCATTCCATTTCAAAGTCGTGAAAATTTTCTAAGTTTGAAAATAAAGCAACTTTCAGGATGATCCAACTAGACTACAACTGTCTTTATTCATTACGTCTCTTCTTTCCTTTTCTTGTCTAATAGGGTGGTTAGTGTTAATAGAGACTGGCGCAATCCTAGATCATGTGTCTAAATGAATAGTTTTGAATGAAGGTGCAGGGATGGCGCAGTGGTGAGAGCACTCACCTCCACCAATGTGGCCCAGGTTCGATTCCCAGACTCAGCATCATATGTGGGTTGAGTTTATTGGTTCTCTACTCTGCGCCGAGAGGTTTTTCTCCGGGTACTCCGGTTTTCCCCTCTCCTCAAAAACCAAAATTTGATTTGAGTTGCGTTAACTTGTTAATTTCAATTTACAGTGTCCCCGATTAGTGCTCTACAGAGCTAGAAGATTAGACACTTAAAATAAAGTTCTTTCCTTTTTTCCTTTTAACATTTGACACTGTTATTGTTCACTTGTTCGTCAGTTTTTCTCAATTTTGTTTCTATCCTTAACCCATGCTGTTGTAAATCTTGACAATAATACTTATTGTTATCATCAGGTTGTTGGGGCTAAAATAGTCACAAACTCTAAAGCTCCTGGTGCTCAGTGCTTTGGACTGGTTACTATGTCAACAAGTGAAGAGGCAGCCAAGTGTATATCCCATCTTCATAGAACAGAGCTGCATGGAAAGACCATTACAGTGGACAGGGTAATTTTCAGTTTTTGTGGTTCAAAAACAACAAGGGAAAACTGTGGCCCTTTGTACACTGTTATTTGAGTCTAAAAATTAAGGAAGAGCTGAGGAAAACTCTAATTGCTTTTCCAGTGAGAAAGGAGCAATGTCTCTTTTTTCCTGTTACCCATGAAACGGAGCTAAAATTGCATTAGATGTGCAATAATTAAAGGTGTTGCTTATAACAATTTTGCAGATATTGGTGTAATTAATTCCTGGTAGTATTGTTTTGATTTGGCTTGTGTAGTTCGTTTCTACTTTCCTTTACTGAAAGGGAGTCTTTATCCCTTTAGGCCAAAGGTGACCGCCTACCTACAACACAGTCTGGCAGCACGGGTAAAAAAGTGGCAGACAAGAAGCAGACTGTCAAGAAACCAGCTGAGAAAAAGCCGGCAGAGAAGAAACAAGCAGAAAAGAAAGATAAACCAGGTAAGTTCTCAATCCTGTATCTATCTTACTGCGATTTTCATAATTATGTAGAATCTCTTCTTCAAGCGCCAACGGCCAAACTGTGTTTTGACTTCCATCAGTAAAACTCCCGAGTAGATCCAAAACCACGGATGCTGAAATTGATTGATGCGTGACTAACTTACCAATTAGCATCTTTTGTTCCCATGGTACATGCGCACATTCGAACCTTGACCCCAATGGAAAGTGGTAGAATCTGTAAGAATATTTTTACTGAAGAACCTTCAAAAGGATATTATAATGGTGTGCGAGCTATGAACTAAACAAAAATTCCTATTCACTTTCCGGAGGCGGAGTCGATCTTCCCGGGCTATGTTTGGAAATTTGATCCATGGAAGGCAATACTCCGTTTGGCGCTTAGCACTTGAAGGTAAGATTTCTTAGAATTGTGAAAATTGCAGTAAGCAAGCAATGGTACGTGTACAGCAATCCATAACTGCAGCTCTGAAGATTGCATGGTTGTGTCAAAGGTAAGTGTTTTACAGAATACTAAGGACACCACTTGTCAGCAAGTTTAACAAAGCAATTGCATCCTGATGTCACAGTGACCTTTCCATCCATATCAAGTGTCCTTAGTCTTATTTACAGGAACAGTTGGATGGTGGTTAACCCAGATTTAGGCACAGGGGTCTCTTTTGATTGAGGATTGTTTGGTGACTGGCACCAAGAAAAGTTGATAATAATTTGAACTTTACAGCAAACATATTAATATACGATGCATAGCTCAATTTATATGTCTGATGACCAGTGTTCATCTTACATGTAGATGTTGGTGGACTGTTAACCACCATGAATGCCCCCTTGGTGAAAACAAGCTTGTTCAAAAGCCAATTACTACTAATCTGCGATTGGATGTCATCCTAGGGTTGAACTTTGCCCATCAAAAGAGCCTCAACCTTGGAGTTTTATGCTGAAGGAAAGCAAAATTCTTAGTCAAAATTGAAAACAAAAAAATCTTGTAGAAACGTTTTTTAAGTGGAAAATAACTGAAATTTAACGTTATTCCCGTGAAAATGACTTACTATCCAGATTCTTTTTCAAACTTGGCACAATCGATATTAATTTTAAATTATTTCAAATTGCTCAATCTTTCAAAGAAATGTAAGCAAATTGGACCGCTGCAGTCATCACCTTGCACTCAGTGTCTGGCTCCAAATGCAGTCTGACGTCATTTATATGTAAATACTACAAGGTCTACAATCCAACTTTTTTTCTCCTGAAAATATGTTTTCCGTGTACCAATTATGTGTAAATAAAACCATTAAAAATGGGGGGTCACCATGCTCGTTTCTTCGCAACACTGTGATAATGGATGGCAAAGTGGCAATTTTGGCTTCAAAATGATCATTATCCGCGAAAAGACTGGGGCGAGTTCCAAAGGAACACCTTCGTAACCGAGGAGTTATCATGATTGCTCTTAAAAGCTCTTGAACAGCAAAAGCGGCCTTTGTGTCCTCTCTTCAGGTGACCGGGGTGAAACGTCCCCATCTCCGACGTTGCAATGTTATGCGCAGTGCAAAACAAGGGAATCACCTTAAAATTAATTTCAAGTAATCCAAGGCTGTGCTCTAAGGAAAATTTCGGGGAGCCCTTTGGGCTCCCAAGCATTTCAGCTGGGGTGCCCAGCCTTCCAAGTTGGTCGCCCGAATTAATTATTTATTTATTTATTTAATTAATTATCTGAGATCAGCAACGCAGGAAGATCTTCATCTATCTCTCTCAACAAAACATTGCTGCTACTGCTCTGGTGATCGTCAAACTCGCTAGTGCAAGAAAAACCCGCAACCCGTCAAATTTTTCACGCCATACTTGAGAAAGATGAGAAAAGTGGCAATGCCACCAATGTTTTCAGGTTTAAAAGTGAAAAAGTAAAGATTGCGGCAGTTTTATGTAAAAACGTTTGGGTCTAATACAGGTAAACATTTTTACTGGTTAGTTGGGTTAAAAATTAATTTTCAAAACGTGAATCAATGCCGCTTGATTCACGTGGAGCTTTTGTGAAAACTGCCGTGAAACAATTAAACCACCGCGACCCAAAAGGCATCAACTTTTTTTTTGAGCAAGTCATCTTGATTTGGACCAAAATCATTGCTACAGGACAGAACTAAAGTATTTTTTTCTTATTTTTCTTATATTATCAGTAAAATGTTTTAATAGTGGAATGAGCTTTTTGTGGATTCAGTCGAAGCGCCAGTCACAGCGTTATTCGTTTAGGGCACGCAATGGTTTGTCACGAACTAAAGACAACGCGGGATTGCTCTGTTTCTAAAACAACAACAAATACCGGTAACATGATATCTTTCCCTTTTTCTTATTTCGTTATTTCATATACTGGGGAAAAACAACCATAACCAAAATGTATTTTAGTCAAGCAGGCGCAGCCGCAAAAAATTGTAAAAATATTAAATTTGCATAAACTATCGCATAAACTGCGATTCCCGGGTTCATACAAAAGTAAATTACACCGCTTCGCCGGCCGCACTTTACCGGTGTCAGAGCAGAAGTAACAACTCTTTTTTTAAACTATAACCAAGAAATGCCAAACTCCACGTTCCAAATTTAATGCTATTTTTTCGAGAAAGAATCGAAATTCGTGCGGCCGCCGGCCGTCACGTGCAAAGTCACAGATTATGTTACATATGAAATCATGTGGAACGGCCTTTGAACCGACTGTTTCGCACGAAGAAAAAACATTTTCTGAGAGGTTTCGTAAACTGTAACCACCAACATATTAAAATTTTTGGCCGCCTTATCTGCTAGAAATACAATAAAGCCAGAGTGCCCGGCCGGGCGACCGGGTAGTTTTTCTCACTCGCCCGAAACCAAATGTTAGTCGCCTCAGGCGACCGGGCGCCGTTAGAGCACAGCCTTGTAACCCATGATTCCCTTAATTGGGCTATGAGCAACTGGGCCCAGGAGTTAGCCATAGTAAAAGTATAAGTTACTTTTGTAGTGGTATGTGTAGAAGGATTTAAGAGAGATGACCAAGAGGCTTGTATACCTTTACCAATTGAAGGAGTCCCTTTGACTACAATGATACAGCAAAAATGTTTTTTTTGGCATAAGCTATAGAGCAAAATTTGAAGCTAATCCCTTCACTGGTTATAACAAGGCTCATAGAATTGGCATTGTTTATAAATGTATTTTCTTCTGAAATCGTGGTTGTTTTTTTTTTTTCCTTAACAAAGGTGACTCGGCAGAGAAATCCAAAGCTAAAACTGATGATAAGAAACAACCAGACAAGGCTAAGAAGCCTGCAGAGAAATCAACGGGTAAATCCACAACAGCCGCTAAAACTTTGGCTAAATCAACCACTAAACCTACTGCTAAATCAACACCAAAACAGCAGAAGTCAGGTCAGTTTTTACATATAGTTAGAAATTGATCTTGGTATTGTGTTGTCAGGAGTGCATTATCTTTTCATTGCTGTTCCAATGTTTTTTCGTCTTTTGTTCTTATGCTAGAATTCGATTGTTTGTTTGTCTTTTAAACATTTTTGGGGATGTTAGTGTTACACTTTCCTGTCTAAATGATGGTCATTGTACATGCAATCAGCACACACCCAGGTTGTTACTTGTCTGGTAAAACTACTTCACATCCGTAGAATTTCACATTAAATCCAGTCTTTCAGTTGTCGTTCTCCTGGCTGCATTGCTTGGAGCAGTCTTTCACACGCTGCCAATGATGATAATGACGATTGTAAGGACCATTATAACCAGGATGATGCCATCATTGGAGCCACAAGGATTTACTATTGCCGTGGTTGCAGATGCTGTCCCAACCTATTCATAAATTTCCTAACTTAGCTACTTTTCTAGTTTGGAATTTCTTAAGTCCTGATATCAATAATGGTTGATACTCTATAATCGCTAAATGTGGCTTTCCAAAGAGCAACAGTTGTTGTCTAACAATTCTTAGAAAATACTTCCTTGAAAAACCACGTCTTCACGTTGGTAATTCTTCTCTTGCTTTTTCAACAGTTGGTCCATTCTGTGAAACTCTCTTTACTTGAAAAACTTTCTCTAGATTTCCTACTTCTCTAGAGTGGTATATTTGTACTGCTGCACTACAACTGTTGCGCATTGATACTAAGAACGCCGGACGCCCGTCGTTATTGCCTGTTCAAGAAAAGTTTAGATAGCATTCCATGTTGAAGTTTTGGAAATGGTTTCAAGAATCCCTGGGGGCTTACTTAAGGAAAAAGAACCAACCTTTCTATCCAGTGATAACGAGTGAAGCTCAAAACAAGTCCTTGCCATCTGGAAATCTGTTTGTCTAAGTATTTGTGGACATGCTATGTTTAACAATGAGAATAAAATGTTATGTTTTGTTTTATAATGAATGCTAATCACAGGAACTACTGCCAGTGGCAAAAAAGAGGATGATTCAAAACGGGCGACGTCAGTACATAAAGACAAAGACAAAGCCGATTCTACCTCAACTAAATCGACAGACAAGGACAAGGACAAAGAGAAAGAGAAGGAGAAGGAGAAGGAGAAAGAGAAGGAGAAGGATAAAGATAAAGAAAGCGAAAAGGACAAAGACGAGAAAGCAGCCACAACCAACAAGAGCAGTAAAGAGAAAGGTGGTGAACGAGCATCCCCAAAGATCAAATCTCTGGACGAGATTCGGCGTGATAGGCAGGAGAGACAGCGACAAGACCGAGCCAAACAGATCCGAGAACAACGCGAACGCGAAAGACAAGAAAGGCTTAGACGGGAGCGAGAAAGACTTGAACGTGAAAAAACGGCTGAACGCCAACGCGAACGTGAGCGAGAAAGAGAACGCGAAAGGCGTCGACTGCAACTGATTCGTGAACGCGAGATCCGAGAAAGGCAAGAACGAGAGCGTCTCCGCCTGCAGCGAGAGATTGAAAGGCAACGAGAACTCGAACGACAACGGGAAAGGGAACGACGAGAAAGAGAAGAACGCGAACGTTTGGAAAGAGAACGCCGTGAACGCCTTGAGCGTGAAAGACTCGAGCGTGAGCGTATTGAACGTGATCGCTTACAGCGCATTGAAAGAGAACGCTTGGAACGTTTGGAACGCGAACGCCTTGAGCGTGAGCGACTGGACCGTCAGCGATTAGAACGTGAACGATTAGAACGCGACCGACGAAACTTGAAACGCCCTGGCGCACCATTTGAACGCGGTGATCCTGCACATGCTGAGAAGCCTGTGGGCTTCTGGCAAGAACCGAAACGAGCTGCAGTTGGGGAAGGAAGACCCCGTGACTTTTTTAGTGCCGGTTTGAACGATCGTGAGAGACGTGACCGCTCTGATGTGTCCTCTGACAGGCGTGACTCTAGAGGAGGACATCGTGATGCCGGCGGCCGTGAACGGGAGACACGCAGAAGTGAGGAATATAGCCGTGCTGATGAAAGGCGACTGAAGAAAGATGAGAGAGAGCGCCGCAGCGATGACAGCCATCGCGGAGGCCGTGACAAACCCTCCGGACGTGACCACGACCATTCTAGAGGATCGCGCGAGCGCAGCGGCCATGAGAGCAAGACTTGGGCAGCAGCAACTGAAGCAGACCTGTCAGGTGCTAATGTTGGTGTTCTTGGGGCGAGTATGGATCCACAGAAGAGTTTGAGCATCCTGTTGGAGCGTGCCGGTGTCAGAGGAATCCTTGGGTCCGGACCAGGCGCCCAAGCCCACAGCGTTCGTGCTGAGCTGGGGAAAACCATGGGCGGAATTGAGGAGCCTACCTGGCGCGCACCTGACCCGAGGGACAGCAGGCCTCCCATTCCCCAAACTGATCGTGGCCCAGGTTTTAGTCACGGTGCTTCTGGTCTTACAGACATAAGATCTGTAAATGTTGATGCACGTTTTGGTTCCCATCCACTAACTACAAGCCACCGTGCTGTGGGTCTTGGTGCAGGCGTGGAACCCAACAAGCCGCCAGCGCGTGACTGGCGTGGCTCGCATGCTCCCACCTTGTCGTCACGTGACCGAGATGCCTTGGCGGCCAGAGAACGCGAAAGACCACGTGAGCGTGGAGAGGAAACAAAACAGAACCTGCCACGTGCCGGAGCTATCTATGATGCCCGGGATACACGTCCACCAATCAGCCGAGCCTCTGCGCCAGCCAGAGGAGCCTGGGCTAACAGTCAAGCTGGTAATCCAGCGCTTGGTTTAGCTAGTGCCGGGCGACCTCCTGTGGATAACAGATCGCGTGCTGCTATTACGGCAACTCGTGAAACTGCCCCTGCTCCGTGGAACCCACCGGTGAGTTCACTAGCTACACCAGTGGCCCGAGGAGCCTTCAATGGAGCTGCAGTGCCTGGACCAGAGAGGCGACACCCTGCGGCGGCCGATGTGAGATATGACCCTTACAAGGCTCCTCAACGAGTCAGTATGATGCGAAGATATTGAAAGAACTGAACAGTGGCTTCTTCTCTGAGTTGATTAGGACGATGTTAGTTTAAACGTCTGTGCATTTTTTTCAGTTTTGCTTATAAATTAGAGACACTTAACGCGAGCTAAGCAACTGTGTACACCATCTGTTGGACGACTTTTTCTGCAAACTGACGTTAAGTTTGTCGGTTTAAGTTTGTAGGTTTGAAATGCCGTTTTCATCATCTTTTATCTTGGGCGTATTTAGGCAAATAAGCTCATTTGTGGGGCAATTTTAGATTTTTTTAACATGATCTTTAAACAAGTGCGAAGCAAGAAGTTGCTTTCGTTCGAATCAAGAAATTCTTCATTGTTAGAAAGATATCACCGATTTCAGTTTTAACCACAGGTAATTAGTATATGCGTTAATTCATCAGTTTAATGGTTCGGTTGCATATGCAATAAAGGCCACCCAGTTTCACTCAACTTGTGCCTGGAGTTTCTACGGACCAGTCTGCCAAATCGAAGCGCAGAATCGAAGACTGATCTGCGCAGTGATGTCGTTTTTAAGAAAACACCTCAAGGGAAGTTCGTTTCAAGATATCCAAAAGGATTAAAAGAGAGGTAATTGAGGCAATGCTGAAACAGATTTTATCCAACAAGCTTCATTAAACAAGACGGCACTGCGACGACAGCAATTGGTGTCGTAAGATATTTTTCTTAAGTTCTAGTTGCTCCCCGTTTGTCTTACATGACCAACAACATTTAGTTGTGTTTGCATGAGGCGAAGCGTTGCAACTCGGAAAAAGGGTTCGGTTCAGAATAATTTTCGCCGAAATTAAACAATATTGCGCAAGTTTTAAGTAGTAGCGTAAGTGAATCAAGCACAAATAAGTGGGCTACGCTGATTCGTTTAGTTAGTCCGTATTGCCTTGGTTCCGAAGCTAGACTACTTAATTGTGCTTGTTTTGCCAGTCACTCTTAAACACTCAGTCATTTAATGTGTTTGGTTTAAAAAGCTTATACAGGTAACTTGTTTTTATTAACCATTGTGTTCCAGTACAGGAAACTCGACTTTTACACGAGGAAAGGTGAGTTGTTTGTTATGTCTTGACTATTGGGGATGGAGATGGGCTAAGGCTCTAGAAGTTATGCACAGTGCTATTGTTTGTCGGTTTGGATTACGAATTTGACGCTTTCGAGAGCCTGTCGCAAAGGCAGTTTTAAGCGAAGACGTTAACCGCAAGTGGGACCCGTTTCTCGAAATTTCGGAAACTTCAGGTGCCGCAATTTTCACAATCATTTTGGTTCAAACACCAGCTTTTATAAGACAAGCGGATGGCAGTTTTACAAATAGCTTTTCGGACCCGAAAAGTTAACGAGACTTTCGAGAAACGGGGATTAAGTCTCGTTCATGTTGTAAGGCGTACTGCCCCTCTTACCGAGATCGTTGTTGGCCGAGCAGAAAATAGTTCAAATGGTCCAGTGTGATTTACATGGAAGGAAAACAATGAGGGCATTTTTTGTTCGCTACAGAATGGTTTCTAGTGTCAGGCGGACCTTTATTTTGAATCAACAGACATTTGTTGTTATCCCAGGCCCGGGAGTTCAAAAGCCGATTAACGCTAATCCCAACTGCTGTTCAACGCCGATATTCGGCAGAACTTTACATTAGATAAAATCAATCGTGAACAACAAAAATAAGCAAAAGAAACTTTCACCAAAAAGTAGAAAACAAGAAACAATCCTGGATTAACTTAATCGGCTTTCGAACAACCGGGCGCTGTAGTGACTAAAAGGACGTAAACAGATCCAACACGATATAAACCAGGGGTTTCAATAACTTCTGAAATAGCCGTCCATGATAGCCCATTGAAGGTGGCAGTTTGACAAGTTTATGATAGCATTTTTAGTGAAAATCAAGGCAAACTAGCCGGCGGTGCGACGCAAAGCAGGCGGCGGTATACCGCCGGTAACCGACTTCTATTGAAACCCCTGTATAAACCCCAATGAAGTTTTTCATGTAAACACGTCCGTTGGCCGAGCCAAGCTCGCTTGATATAAACAGGCTACACGTGCACTAACACTTGAAAACTGATGCGGTTTAGTCAAGGTACATTTACAAGGACAGTGGCACTATTCACCTTTATCACTCGGCGGCCATTTTGGAGTCCTTGGGGAATATAGGCTTTGTCTTTGCATTGTCTTTGCCCGTCCAGCCTCACATTGAATGAGAGGTTCGACGGGCAAAATCTTTTGTTTGGACATTGAGTGATATGGGTCTATTGCGCATTCCTTCCCTCGTTCAAAAACCCGCGGTAAATGTGTTCTCTTTTGTTAAAGACCGATGCACTTTGTTGTTTCGCGACTCGTTGCGCATGCTGACTACCTCTTCATCCCAGCCTTCGACTTCAAACGAATTCCGAACAGCACACTTGGTCATCCCTGAAAATGAGATTGGACGTTTTGTATCAGTTACACTACTCAATATCCCACCTTAATGCTCACCGCTGTAAAAAGAATGAAAACAGGCGGAATTATAGCTTAAGTTCAACGAGAAATAGTGTGTCTGCGCTAAGCCGCGCTGATCTACAGTATTTAGGTCTAAAAACCGCTTTAAAAACGGTTCGCTTTCAGTTGTTTTGCTGGGTACCACTATGTGCATGCATGTACTTTAAAAATTCGACTTGTCAGAAGGTTATCTAGTTAGTCTAGAGGATATGATTATTGACCATTTTCATAAATGGCGACCTTTACATTCTTTTGTATTTTTGTTAATTAGACCTATTGCGCTCATTTTGAAACAAATATTCTTTTGAAATTTGCTCGTCGTAGCGAGGCTAGAAAGTCTTAGTAGCATTAGAACAAAAGAATATATTTTATTTTGCCGCCATTGTGAAAGAGGTTTGTGAGAAACTGGATTGAGAAGCCATCAATCCGGGTTCGACTCTGCCTCGACGATTTTGAATCTTCTCAGCATGTTTAAAGTGTTTGTTTCTTTAAGTCGATTTAAAGGTTGAAGCAGATTGTACGTCGTGTAAGTTAAATCTCCGGATGGCCAAGTTTGCTTGCAAACAGCGCAATTTCGTTCCCAGAGCCTCTGTTACCCTCTTCCAGCCGAACGGGCGCTGGAGGAAACTCTGGTTTTCGGTGAATAACTGCGCGTGCGTGAAGGATCTTCTGACTATGCGGGAAAAGTCAGGCGTTAAGAAATACGGCTTCTTCATCTAAAGTAGAGCTGTCTCTCTAAAGGACACTCAGTAAGAGGCTTTAGAGAATATTGTGCACAATTCGAACGATACAATCTGTAACCTTTCGACTGATTTCAGGAAGTTGATAGCCGTACGTAGTTGACTTCCTTCGTTCCGTAACAGAGATGAAACCGTTTGTCAACAGTCAATCAAACATGGCCCTTTTTCGATTTGACCAGAATCTCTCTTTCCCGACCGCTGGTCAAGGGAACGATGACTCTTGGAACGAGATTGCTAACAGTGTGCTTTTTAAAGTGCCCCCAACCCCAAAATGTTTTTTTCGCTAAAATGAATCTTTGTACCCGTTCAAAACGCATCGCGGCAATTTTTTTCTTTTTGTAACAAATTCTGCCATTTTATAGGCTTCGAAAGTTGCGAAAATCCAATCATCTTTTGTTCACGACCGAGTCAGAAGGGGAGTGGGTCTATTCCTGATGTGACATCACAATCTACTTTGCATGCATGTTTACAAAGAGTTGATGCAATGTAAATCAGTTTGTGACGTCACATCAGGAATAGACCCACTCCCCTTCTGACTCGGTCGTGAACAAAAGATGCTTGGATTTTCGCAACTTTCGAAGCCTATAAAACGGCAGAATTTGTTGGAAAAAGGAAAAAATTGCCGCAATGCGTTTCGAACAGGTGCAAAGATACATTTTAGCGAAAAAAACATTTTGGGGTTAGGGGCACTTTAAATCAAACAGGTACCTTTGCGAGTGAAGTTTTTACTCGATTCTCCAGTATGTCTGTGGTAATAGTGCGCTAAAAAATTCGTGCCGAATCTGAAACCGCGAAATTGAAGAGTTTAGGTTTTGTGTCAGCCTCTTATCTTTTTGATCTTGCGTGAAAGAAAATAGTTGTTTAAATGAAGTCTGTACCTCTGTTTTGCTTCTTGGCAACTACGTGAAGGAGTAAGCGAGACATCAGCGCGGGATAGCGCTATACTAAGCCCGTTTCTTTAGAAAATGGAACGGCATTTTCCACTCCATTAAACAGTCTCATAAATTCTTACTCAGAACGCAAATCAGAGAAAATGTCCCATTCCTGGATGGTCTCCCTCTCAAGCCAACTTTGTACCTCTGTTAACGTCCCTCATGAACATTTCGTGCAAATTTAGGTGGAGTTCCTTTCCCACTAGACCCTATTTGCTCGACAGTTTGTTTTACAAAATCAGATCACGTGACAATACTCATCAGATTTGATCATGAAAATGGTGCTTGCTAACGTGAATATGTCCGACTGAAAGAAAATACCCTTACGTAAGTAAGTTAAGGTTCATACTGCAATCAGGTTGAGCCTTGGTGCATCTCTGGTTTGGAGAATTTACGAACGTGGCTGATAGAATTGAAAGACGCGTTTTTAATGTACCTTCACAGTTCTCAAAACAAGGGAAGCATCAAGCCGTGCCAGAAAATTGAAGACGAATAAGGGATTTAAAACTGTTATCCTGCGTCGGTGGGGAAAAACACGAAAAGTTAGTTTCATCAATCCAGTTGACAAAAGCAGTGAAGACACTATCGGAAAGGTCTGCGAGATGGAAGTGTTTATGCTGTTGTTCTTATATCTTGCACATGCTGCCGAAAATGAATTGTGAACGTCTTGTTGTGGAGTCTTGGTGGTGTTTTTATTTTAACCCTTGGTAAAAAAAATGGCGACTGGCGGAAGATTGTAGCGGACAACTCTTTCCGGACATTACTAAACCACGAAACTGCGAAACACTATGTATGACCCCATCATACATTGAATACTAACCAACTAAGGGTTGGATTTTGAGATTAAATATCGTTTTAGGCCAAGTTATTGCTTTTAATTCATTGAGAGGAGAAGATTAGGATTCAGAACAAGATTGAGATTAGGAGGAGTACGTTTTAGGCCTAATTAGACCTAAACTTTATCTAATCCCTGTTAGTTAGTATTCAATGCAAGGTGGGGTCATATATAGTGTTTCTCTGTTTCGTGGTCTAGAAATGCCCACCCTTTCCTTGATCCAGGAGCATCTCGTTGTTCAATTTCGTCAGGCCCATGCGCACGTTTCGTCACGGACTCCTGTTTCGTCTGCTTTTGCTCTGAAATAAACGTAATCTTGTTTCACGCCTTATTATTCACAAGATTGATATCCGCCGGTCTTTGGGCCACGGTAAAGAATGCTCGAAGTAGAGAGATTTCTTTGTTCCATTTTCGAAAGCCAATTTTTAGAGACAATTTTATGAAAATTGACTTTTTTCGGCAAACGGAAAACACGAGAAGTGGCCTAAATTGTCGAAATGAACGGTCAAAAATTTGCTGTTTCATTTTGATTTCGAAGTGAAAATCACGACTTATCGCATCCACTCAATTTGGTAGATGACGTGACTTTGGTCGTTGTCTTGATACCTGTCATTTTGCGCGCTATACTTAGATGTTGCTTTTCCTTTATCTTGCAGGTATGTATGGACCAAATTAATAGATGTTGTTGACTGTCTTAGACAGCCTAATTATAGAATGAAGCGGACAGTTCCAAGCATGATCATGATTCGTGTTATTGGGTTTTGATTTTAATAAAGTGTTTTATTTGTGAGTGTTGTTTTGTCCTTTCCCTTGCATGCAAGACCACTTCGTTGTCGTTGTACCTTTTGAAACTGCCCAGTTGCAACAGTTCCAAGAAGGGATTGATTTATCTGTTGGTGTTTATAAAGCAACTGCAGCGACAACGCCAGACAGCAACAATATCATTGGTTTAAACGCAACATTTCATTCGATGCAGCAAAATAAAATATTTTGAATACATCTTGAAAAGAAGAAAAAAAAACAGGAGGTTGACCCTTTGACGTTTTCCTGAAAATAAAGTTTAAAAAGGTGCATTTCTTTCTAAAGAGTGGAAATATTTACAGCAAAAGTATATTTGGAGAAACAAAGAAAACTATGATAGGACTCTAAAGGACTTTTCTCAGCTTCGATCACTGACCTCTGTTAGATTTTCCATTTCGCGCACCGGAGCGATCTGATTGGATGAATTTCAGCTTTGGCGGGATTTTCGTATATGAAAATTGTTTCACGGCACGCAATGCCTGTAGGGTGAACGTGGGCCCTCAATTTCTGTGATAAAGTGTTTTCACTCACGTGATCAGTAACCTTGTTTTTCCACCGAAACAAAAGAAAACGTTTGTATGACAATAGAGCTCAATTCCCGGAGGATTAGTTGACTACACCAATATGGCCGCCGTTCCATTGTTGAGGTACACCAACATGGCCACCGTGACGTCACGTTTAAACGCTCTGTTGGTTACCTTAAGGACGGTGCCTACTATTGTTATTGCGCATACGTTCTGCGCATCTCGAGATACTCTGGTTTCCTATAGGTGATGCTTACTAATACAGTGATATTTTCGCGTGGTTTAAAACTATCCGGAGAAAGTAGATCTTTGTAAGTTCTCTTGGTATCCAAAAAGAAAATTGGGGGTAACCATGCATTTTTGAGAGATAATTAAGCTTTAATCTGAGAAAGAACGCCATGCATTGGTTTGTATTTAAAGCTTTTTACAAATATTATTCATCAATTATCTTTGAAAAATGCGTGGTTACCCCCAATTTTCTTTTTGGATTTCAATAACACTTGTTAAGATCTACATTTCCTGAATAATCATAAATCGGGGGAAAAATGCCTTTGAATTAGTAGGCACCGCCCTTAATGACAGTAGATTTTTCTAAAAACCGCTTTTTTCTTGCAGAGGCTCAAACCAGTTTCAACACTTTAACAAACTGTAGTAATCTACCCAGCTGTTTCACATAGCGGCGATGTTATTGTACCATATGAAACCCCAACAATTCACAACTTGCACAAATCCCATGCACCCCCAAAAATCTGCATAGGCATTGTTTTCGACTTCTCTTGGGACATTTTCATGTCCCAGGAGAAATTGCAAACAATGGTAATACAAAAGTTTTTGGGGGTAATATGCGATTGTGCAAGTTGTAAATAGCTTAACAAGATGCATTCACTGATGTAACGTTCGGGTTGCCATGACAACAAAAATACATTAAAACACACTCCAAATTTTGTCTAAGTAACGAAATCGGTAACTCCCAATTTTTCCTTCTCTGGAGTAATT
>OX421455.1:12283667-12293667 GCA_949126865.1 Montipora capitata | reverse complement strand
ACGCTGAGATAGCTTTGATTTGATTTACTTCTACAACATTGGGCGTGCCGTGCTGCATGTGTCCACTGTTGTTTTCAATTTCTGAGTCTCTGTCGGACGAGTCGAAAGTCCATGATTCGCGGACTTGACCTAGGGCCCGTTTCTCGAAAGTCCTGAAAACTTTTCGGGTTCGAAAAGCCATTTGTGAAACTGCCAACCGCTTGTTCTAGACAGCCCATCTTTTAACATGTTTTCAAGGTGACAAAAAGAAAAATGACTGTGAAGTTTGACGACTTCATGATCCTCTCCGTTCTTGAGATACAAACGGACTTGTGACACACGAAAATGGCCCGCAAAGTTTCGGGACTTGACTTTCGCGAAACGGGCCCCTGCTTTGGAAGTGGCTAGGTAAGTCAAGAAACTAAAGTGGCCCAAGTAACGAAAGCACCTCAAAGCAACCGAAGCATCTCGAGAAAGCCAAGCACCTAAAGCACTTAAGGAGGCTCGAAATAGTTTCTCTCTTTTTCAATCAAATAAACATATTCTGTCCTTAGATACAGTTAGGGTAATCATATTAAGGCGAAATCTGGCCAGGGTATTAAGTACCCATCGTAGATTTTTCACATTATATTTTCCTCCAAAATAACGTTACCATGGCAACGATATTAGGCATTTATTTGAGCCTTAAAATCAACTTATGTTGCCTTTTTTCAAGAAACGGGACGGTGAAATTTTCCCATTTAGTGTTACCAGATAATGTTAGAAATACTCTCTAAAATATTTAAAATTCAACAAAATCTGTAGGTCAGTTTTTCAGAAAAATAAGTTTTTTTGAACTGTGCCTCTAATTTTTTTTTTCACCTACAGAATTTTTTTAAATTTGAAAGACAAACGTTTTAAATTAATCTAAGCTAACATGCACAAAATGAAAAAAATTCACCGTCCGGAAGCAGAGATATAAACGAGTAAAGTTGCAAAATCAGGAAAAATGAGGGGGTTACAAGATCGGCATTTACGCATGCGTCACCCGCTCATTCGAGTGCACGCGCGAGTTGAGCTGAAGGTCAACACAAACGGATTTAAATGACCATTAAACCGTTTGGATAGAATTTTCGTAGTTTTCATGAATAGGAGATGTCTATTTATATTAATGTCTATAGGAATTAGAAGAAAGGAGAGCGAAATTAGCGGTATTTGCTAATTTCTTGTGACCCATTTGAAAACCCTTTCGAGCCTCCTTAAGCTCGAAAGGGTTTTCAGCTGAGCGCGCGCGCGTACCCACACACGCAATTCGTAAGCTGCTCGCGTCAGTTCGTGATTCAAATGGGTCACAAGAAATAGGCAAATACTGCTAATTTCGCTCTCCTTTCTTCTACTTCTTATAGACATGAATATAAATAGACATCTCCTATTCATGAAAACTACGAAGATTCTACACAAACGGTTTAATGGTCATTTAAATCCGTTTGTGTTGACCTTCAGCTCAACTCGCGCGTGCACTCGAATGAGCGGGTGACGCATGCGTAAATGCCGATCTTGTAACCCCCTCATTTTTCCTGATTTTGCAACTTTACTCGTTTATATCTCTGCTTCCGGACAGTGAATTTTTTTCATTTTGTGCATGTTAGCTTAGATTAATTTAAAACGTTTGTCTTTCAAATTTAAAAAAATTCTGTAGGTGAAAAAAAAAATTAGAGACACAGTTCAAAAAAACTTATTTTTCTGAAAAACTGACCTACAGATTTTGTTGAATTTTAAATATTTTAGAGAGTATTTCTAACATTATCTGGTAACACTAAATGGGAAAATTTCACCGTCCCGTTTCTTGAAAAAAGGCAACATAAGTTGATTTTAAGGCTCAAATAAATGCCTAATATCGTTGCCATGGTAACGTTATTTTGGAGGAAAATATAATGTGAAAAATCTACGATGGGTACTTAATACCCTGGCCAGATTTCGCCTTAATATGATTACCCTAACTGTATCTAAGGACAGAATATGTTTATTTGATTGAAAAAAGGAGAAACTATTTCGAGCCTCCTTAAACGGTACAATATATGTCTCCAAACAGCACATACCTATAAACAGAATCCGTGTTCTTAGTGCTGACCAAAAGAAACGCGGGCTCTGGGGACGTGACAGGACCTGTGCAGAGTAGGGAAATTGCGTCAATTTAATACATTGGACAAGTCTACAACAAACAAAATGAATCGTTCAACAGAAATATGAAGTGCTAGACCGATTAAATGAAAATTAGAGGACAGAATCAACAAAATTTATAAAAGGCCTGGCCCCAGTTGTTCAAAGGGTGGATAACGCTATCCATCGCATAAATCGCTATCCATAGGATAGCGCAATTGGTTTTGCCATAACGTATCCACTGGATATTCGACGGACAAGAGTTATCCATAGGCTTGGGGATGAGTTGCAACTGCTAACCTCAGACCCAAACTCTCTCGGCTGGGCGTTTGCATGAATGAAATTTGGACAGCTTTCATAACAAAACCATGTGCGGGAAGGTATGGCGTTACTATTTATTATCCCTTAGCTTTTTGTGAAGCAGGGATTGGGAATGTAGATGAAAATCTTTTCAAGAAATGAGCCTGGGTGACTTTCCCAGATGGTGCGTGATCAATGCGTTTTTCATCGTCGTCTTCGACTCCTTTAGGGTGTTTTCGAAGTCTTCCGGAGAAGCATACCTCCCAAACTACGACTTCTATCATAATCTTTCCAGGATAAATGAGTGGCTCCGCCATTTTTCTGGACAGTATTCCGAATTTGTAGACATAGAGTTGCAGTATCGTTCCCGCTTAGGATTGTCTCAATACGTTGTTCACCTAACGAATTTATCACATCACAATCAAAACTCGAAGGACACGAGATCAAGACTTCTGCTCTCTTTCGGTGAACACGCTGCGGAGTTTTTCCCTGTACAAAGTATGTTTTATTTACTGGACAATATCACCAAGGGCTTCGATTTTTCACCGAGGACCTTCGAGGGACGTTTTACTCGCTTCGTACTGAATAATTTTGATTTATATCTGGTGACCATCTTAAACCCAGACGGCAGAATGCTCATTGAAAGAACCAAAGATCATTGTTGGATTGGTACAGTCAACAATGTTGATCTTAATGCTGATTTTGGCGATGAAGAATCAACAAGAAGCATGGCAGGTTTGTTGACTTTGCTTAATTTATTTGCTTTTCGTGACGCACTTGCTGTTCAGCTGTAGCTTTCTTTTGTTGTTTTCTTTTTTTTTTATCTAGCCATTTTTCATTTTTTGTTTTGTGTAGTGTGTATAACCTGACCCTTTAAGATAATCGTTTATTAATAACCTATCGTTTTAGCACTTAATGGTTATTTCCCTTTTTAAAGGAATATATATCTATATATATATTTTAAATCATGTAAATTAATTTAGGGTACAAATAAAGGTGTTGTTGTTGTTGCCATCAACATATATCAACGTTTCAGTCGAATTTCAGCTCTTTTAGGGTGTGATATTCTTGAAAAAATTATTTTTAAACATTCAACGTTTTAGGCAAATTTCTTGTTTCAAAAAAAAACTGTGGTGAATGATGTGTCGGTGGGAGAGTGAAACAGGAAAATTTGGTTTTATCATATGTGTTGATAAAGGTCGAATTGCCACCTTGAACGATTTGGAAAGCTGACGTTTCGAGCATTAGCCCTTCGTCTGAACACTCAAAACATCAACTTTCCAAGTCGTTCATCGTGGGATGGTAATTCGACCTTTATCAACACATTTGATCAAACCAACTTTTCCAATTGTTTTAGGATCTGCCAAAACTCATCTTATTAAAGAAATTTGCATCTCCGTACAAAACAAGTTTTTCTTTCAAAGCTGTAGTTGGTTTATTGAAAACTATATGAAAAAAAAGTTATACAGTAACAAAAAACATTGTTTTGCATGAGGACCCATGAGGCCTCATACAGCTGAAACTCTCATACCTTGATCTTGACAATCGTGTTATATATAGCGTTCTTTTATCTGTGTGCACACAGTCGGCCCAAGCTCAGTATAAGCGTGGACTACAAAAATACAAGGTTTTGTATGGGAATCCTGATTAAAGGCTTAAGAAGAAAATTATATGAAGAAATTCTCAATTAAAAAGCCTAACCTTATTGCCGTTGTGGGTAGCTTCCTTCCTGTGTGGTTATTTTCCAGATTCGATGTGATTTGAGCCAAATTTCAATTTCTTGGCTGTCAATGGTATAATAAAATTGCAAGGCTGGAGACTAAATTCTCAGGAGCCACCAATTTGAGTCAAATATTCCTGGATAAAATGTTCCTACCATCACAATTCCACATCCGAATCAATTGACAAAGATTGAACTTTCATCTCAACCCACCATCAACACAATAGCAGTCCTGCGAGCGACCAAAGGCGGTATTAATATTGCAAGAAAACAGTTTTTGAAAGAGTCGCTTTATCACCAATGTGGCCACGGCTTTGACCGTTGATAACAAACTGAGCCTTACCGGGGTGGCAGACTGTAGTTTGTCAACTGCACATTTCTTTATTCTCCTGGGTCTTCCGACATGACTGCATTGACTCAAGCCTTCAAGGAATTAACATGCAAATAAACTTTGTTCTCCTAGGATATTGTCCTAAGAATATTTTGCGGCTGGACTTGCTGAAGCCAGTAAAATTTAATTATTATCATCTGAGAGAAAACAGTCGTGTTGGGTCAGACCCAGGGGCATAAAAAAAATTGTGGTTCACGAACTACGGGAACAACTTAATTTTTAAAGATTGACGCGCAGCCAGGATAAGACATATTAAAATGCAATGAAAACATTCTCTGGCTAAAAGTTTTAAAAAGAAACATAAGCTTTTGGCTGTCGATCTACAGCCTTCCACGGATAAAACTTGAAATGTAAATTAGCGAAATATATGCAAAAAAGGTGAGATAAAAATAATAAAAGTATGAAAAAAGGTGTTTAAAAAGAATGCTATACAGTAATTATTCTAAGCTGATTCCTAATCAGTATAGCATTCTTTTTAATTGAACAATAGCCACCTTTTTTCATACTTTTACTTTGTTCTTCTTATTTTTATCTCGCCTTTTTTGCATATATTTCACTAATTTACATTTCATGTTTTATCCATGGAATGTTGTAGATTGACAGCCAAAACGTTATGTTCCTTTTTAAAACTTGTAGCCAGAGAACGTTTTTATTGTATTCTAAAATTAATTTTTATTTGACATGTACAATTAATATTAATTCCTTGAAGGCTTGATATAAAATACAGTTACGATCACGAACAACCTACTACATACAAATTCCTATTAACTAATAAAAGTGGCACAAAGGCGCAAAAGTTTGTGCACTACAGCTTTCATTCTCGTATCTTTCAATGCTTCTGGGCTTGGCGAATGTGTTTTTTGAAGTTTGTCAACACAAGGAGGCTTGACTGTGATTGGACAACTGTGTCAATGCAGTCACGTTGGCTGGAGACCCAGGGGAATAAAGAAATGTGCGGTTGACAAACTACGATTAATTATTGACAAATCTTGAGTTTCGTAACATAATATTAAGAACAGTACCAGGATAATTTTAAGACAGAGTCAAGGAAAAGGTCTTGAATGCTGTGCTGGGCTGCCAAGCACCCCACATGGATACATACATTTTGTCACATTGTGTATACATTCAAGGATCACTGCTTTGAATTGCTTGGTGCCATCAGAAGGTATAAACAGTGTATCCTTTGCCCTTTACATTGCTTACAGTTCATTATAGATTATTTTAATATTTGTTGCTTATAGTTATCATTTCTTTCGAACCTGAAAAAGACTATTGTAGGTGTAATACATCTTTGTTTTACTTTATCTATCACGTCAAAGAAGGCTCACCTACTTTCTAGTCTATTTATGAATTTAATTGACATATTAAATTCTTGTTATTATTCATTCTGAATGTGACATATGAAACAAATGAAAGTTTCACCTACTGCAAAAAAAAAATCCAGCCATTGGGCTTACATGTACAAAAAAAATATCTTGCATCCCTTAAAAGCCCCACCCCCACATCACTTTTCTAACGGTCCGTAGTATTAGTTCTATGCTTGCTTTAGTATTAAAATATTTTTATATTCCTCTGATTTCAGTTGATTTGTAGTCTCCCCAATAGCCCACTTTAGAAAATACCATAATACTCTTTGTTTGTGCCCCCAAATCTTGCATAAGCATTGTTTTTGTTTTATTATTATTATTATTATTATTATTATTATTATTATTATTATTATTATTATTATTATTATTATTATTATTATTATTATTATAATATCTGGGGCTTGCCTTAGTTTTAGGATTTAGTTGTTAAGATTTAGGATATTACTAACTTTTTCAGTATCACATTCCTGTAGGGTAACATGATCTAGGAACCAAATTGCTTTGCACCGTTTGTGGCTTATCATCTAATGTATGCAATTTCTTACATTGTAGTGTACCCTATTTATTGTTATGATAGTAACAGTAAAAATCCGTACTAAAAACGTGAGCTTCGACAAGAATTGCATGGCACTAGCTGTAGAATGTGTTAAACAAAAAACATGTAGCTGTTTGCAAAGTACATTTATAAGGTCTTTACAAGCCCCTCTATCATAAAATGGTATGGCCATGCTGCCACTATCTCCTGCTGTATTGGCTTGATAACAATGATTTGAAACTATAGTACCACCAAAGAACATCCCTGGCAGTGATTGAAAATGCTCACTTTAATGGACCTTCATGTCTGCAAAACTTTTGTTACAAGGCTAACATGACTGATGTAGCAGTAAATGCCTTGGATTAGCACTGTGGGTGCTATGGGAAAATCACAGGGATGATCAGAGCAAAAGCAAGGGAATTGTAGAGTCCTTCAGAAAAGAATAAAAGGGATACCCCAACCACCAAACTGCCCTGGTTAAAATAATCTTTGAGTTTTTTCCCAATGTGTAAAACTGAGAAAAATGGTATTTCAGTTTTTTGAAAAAGTAATTTTAATTTGTAAACTTGGCAGGAATGTTTATTTATTATAATTATACTACTGTTCCTTCTATTGGCACTAAAAGTAAAAACAGTATTCTGTTTGTTTTTCAGAACCGGAGTGTAGAGTAATACGGAACTTAGTGTCCCAAAAGCACTTTGATGCATTCATTTCTTTTCATTCAGGACAAAGGAAAATATTTTTTCCACTTGTAGGTGAGCTCAATAACAACCAACAAAATCTAGTGATCTTTGATTTGCATTTTTTTTTTTTGCCCCAGCGGGGATTTTGCTCGAAGGCAAAAATCCTGAGGAGGCATCATTGTAGTTTGCATGTATGCATATAATTGATTGATTGATTGATCAGTTTATTTACCCCTCTCGCAGCTACAGCTGAATTACAAGGGCACCAGCAACTATATTACTATTGATATTTATAAGTACAAAAATTGTTCATCCGTTCAGTCCTTGCAACTACTTTAACACTGCTATTTACAACAGAGCCAGAGCGAGGAGAATAGCCATGGTGGGTTTCAGGGGGAATGGGTATTATGTTTGAAAGAAAACCTTTATCTCGGAAATTCTGCATTAACTTTTGGCATGATTTTTCCCGCCTTTGACTGAGGGGCAGCAAGCCTGAACGGTTAAGGGCTACATCATATGGCAGCCCAGGGAAAATAATGTTAATAGCCCTTTTTTGTATCAATTCAAGGGCTTTACTCAGATAAACCCGGAAGGTCTGCCCAGACGGGTGCTGCATATTCAATAACTGATCTAACCAGGCTACAGTATACTTGAACCAAATCCTGGCAGGCCACGCCACATTTCCTTAACACTCTCAATGCGTATAGACGCTTATTAACTTTTGCAAGGACATATTCACAATGCTTATTCCAGGAAAGGTCACTAGAAATAAATACACCTAACAACTTATAGTGACCAACCCTCTCATTTACACGGCCAGATAAACACAGGGGAATTGCCGGGAAGGGCTGATATTGCAGGAAACTAAATATGATCTCTTTACATTTCTTTGCATTGAGGCGCATACCGTGGTCTGATGCATACTGTGCTATTTCGTTCGTGATGCAGGGCATGTAGCTAGGAGAACACCTAGGGATGCACTCCAAGACAGAAAGGTCATCTACATATTTCACCCGTGTATACCAACCTGCTACCAATTTGTTAACTAACACAGCAAACAATATTGGTGCAAGTTTGGTCCCTTGGGGGATGCCACCATTAGGGAAAACACAGGGGGAAATAGCGTCACCAATTTTTACCCGTTGTGACCTGTGCAAGAGGAAATCCGCGATCCACCCAATAATGGCATCATGAACCCCAAGAGATCTAAGCTCTAACATAAGTCAAGGCTGTTGCCTAACAGGAGCCCGGTAGCCTGGGGCTCCCAAAGAATAGCTCTGGGCGCCTTAATTTTTCACAGCAACACCTTTCACTTCATACATGTACTGTATGTTGGGCTCCTAACTTCTCAGCGTTTAGCTCTGAGGGCCCCTTTAAAATTTTCTTAGGCAGCAGCCTTGTAAGTACCGTGTGATCCACAAGATCAAACCCTTTGCTAAAGTCAGCGAGAAAAAGACGAACATAGCAGGCACCCTTATCTAAATACTCTAGAATACAATGAACTAAATAAACTAGAGCGTGTGTCGTAGATTTGCCGCAGACGGCAAACTGTTTGTTATCGAGTTGGTCCACCACCTGCTTATATAGTAAGTTGAGCGTGAAACCCTCCATAATTTTAGCCAACTGAGAGGTAAGAGTTATCGGCTGCAGGTCTTCTTCGACTGTTTTAGGAGGCGTAGTCGTGGGAATGGGAACAACAAGAGATGACTTGAATTGACTGGGGACCACGCCTTGCACAAGCGATGTATTGTACAAATCAGTAATAACAGGTTCCAGCTGGAAGGCAAACAGTTTCAGCACCCTACTAGGGATACAATCAGGACCACTGGATTTTCTTGTTTTTATCTCACGCAATGCCTTGAATGCTGTTCTTGAATCAACTAGAAATTCTCCCGGGACCTCCACGGCAGTGTCGACGAGCGTCCGCAGAGGCACAAAGTGTGACGTTAGGTCATACAAAAAGGTGTTAAACCGTTCCGCTAGTGCATCGACAGTAGGAATGTTTTCATCCAGCATCTGATGAAACCATTCATCATTCTGTTTTCCTCCAGCCAAACCTTTGATTTCCCTCCACCAGCGAGCTACGTTGCTCTCTTTTAGCGCCTCTACCTTATTAGAGTAGTAGGACCTTTTACACTGCTTTACCACTCTTTGCACTTTGTTTCGTAGATGTTTAAAAATATTGGAGCCGTTACCATAAAAACGTAAGGCCTTTTGGCGCTTACAAATTAGAATTTTCAGAGTAGTTGTTATCCATGGCTTATCACCAGATATTTTAACGCGCTGGAGAGGGAAAAAATAGGTGACAGCAGATGATATAATTGAGTAGAACTTGTCACGTTTTTCAGTAGCACTTGACAGACTCAGAACTTCAGACCAGTCCTGTCTCGTAATCCAGTTTCCGAAGTCAGGTAGTCTACTATCTCTGAGATCTTGCTTGTTAGATCACCTTAGTTCGAGTTTTACTTTCGACCTGTGAAGAGCGTGACTCAAGTAAGATGGCAAAATGGTCACTCCTTCCTATTTTGGGCAATTGCACAGGTTCCAAGAATAACTTCGGTCGGTTGGTGAAGCACCAATCCAGAATGCCGGAGTCTCTTGTCAGGACTTTCACTACCTGAGTCAGTCCTGTGGCGTGTTTTACTTGTCGCTCAGTAAGCCCAGTGCTTGGACCATTGAAATCTCCACAGATAATTGCAAGACCGTCAGGGTGGGAAGGTAAATACGAGTCAACATTTAAGCGAATGTGTTCTACTAGTGCTAGGTTCTCAGAAGCACCGTAATCAGTAGGGTGGCGTCAGCGATTGCTTGAATTTCGTCTACTTTCGATGCCAACGACCTCACATTGCTCCGAATAATTTTCGGAAACCATGGGGGGATTGTATC
>OX421455.1:12268667-12273667 GCA_949126865.1 Montipora capitata | reverse complement strand
TCTAGCATAGTCTCAAGTTCTAGTCACTGTGGTACCATACACCTTATAATTTCCAATCAGTTGAGGAAACTTAAATTATTACAGGGTTGCCGTATGGCAATCCCAGTCGGAAACTGGGTGGCATTTGTTGGGTGTTTTTTTTTTCCGTGTCGGTAAAAGTCTTTCCTGTCACTCCCCTGCTAAGTGGTGTCTTTGTGCATAGAGCCTTCTGCTCGTATTTTCTTAGGATAGAGAGGGTAGTGGAAATGCGTAGATTTCTCTGGTGGACACAGTAGAATGATAAACTTAACCTGCAATGGCGTCGAAAGTCATGTAACGCGAATGGCGTTTTAGTGGATCTTTGAACAAAATATACCCTTATGAAGCTCAATAATGGCAAGTCAATTGGATAAACTAGGCAGGCGGTGAAAACAAATACCTGGAATCGTAAAAGCGAGGAGTAATACACCTTATTCCAAAATGGCCGCTGATTTATGCGGATACAAATTGGCCCTTGTTGCCTCGTTCAAGATAAAATATTCTTTTGAATTTTAAGCTCAAGAACGAGGCATCAAGGGCTTATTTGAATGACAACAAAAGAATACTTAAATGGCGGCCATTTTGGAATAAGGTGTATGGACTTCGACAACAATCTATCGCCCGTCGAGCCGAAATCAAAGTGAGCTGTATTTCTAATATTTTACCACGAGTGTAGTTTTATGTACAACACTGAAACCAAATGGAAAATTATCTGGTAACTTATGGGTTCAACAAAGTCAGGTAAAAAAAATAATTGGAAATGTGACAGTCAAGAATTATTCGAAAGAAAGCTTGTAGACTATTTTGTGCATCATTATTCAAGGAATGGTTCTTCAGGAAAGGGTTTGAACCTGAAGTACATGGTAATTTGACACGATTGAGTTTCTTGTCTTCACGCACGCAATGAAATAGGAAGAGGTTTTCGCCTCTTAGAGCAAAGATGTTGTTTGTTTCAATAAATTTTTCGCTGGAAAAGGATACTGTTTCTGCCTTTGTGAATTATAATATGATGTTGTGTATTGAATTTTCGAGCTTAAGGTTGAAATGTGATATGGGAGAATTTTTTTAGTATTGCTCTGTAAGCAGGAAGGGTTCACGAAAATAAACAGGTCTGTTGGAAGCGTGCTTGAGTTTCAACAAAATGAGCCCCAAAATCAGTGAAAAATTGTGACGCCGATGAATAATAAAGTAGCTGCTATTTCCAAAATGATGGAATTACCTGGTGATAAATAACGTCGTACGCGTCTTGGAGAGTAAATTTTGACTTTGCAGAAACAAATGGTCAACCTCAAGAGTTGGGCGATTGTTATCTTAAGTTTGTTTTGACTTCGCTCATTTTATTGTCAAACTTTATAACACTTGACAGAAAAAGAAACTTACAAAAACCCGGTATCTTGCCATCATTTGACACAGATGCTTCACTGTTTGGCGAGTAAACATGCCGCGGTAACTTAATCACGGCGCCCGCTGAATTCCGGCCATGTCACTTTCGATTTTGCGATTTATTTGTGCAGCCAAAAGTAGAATAACAAAATTGAACGTAGCAAAAATCTCCCAAAACGTTTGTCGCTGATCGTAACTTTTTATATTCTATATTCACGGTTCAAAATTAATGTTGTTTTCATGTCGTAAATATTTTATTCTCGATCGACCGTCCCGGAAACTTCCTTCTGCTCTTTCTAAAAACTGTGTATCAATATTTATTTACTTTTGCATCAATATTTGTTTTGCATAAAGCAAGCTAACAAAATCTGTACCTTGCTGAGTTCGCATTTGTTAGCGTTAATAGTATTTTCGGCCCGATGCTTTTGTTTTATGAAGGGGTATCCCATCCAGATACTAACCCCGCCGGATAGGGTAAACTTCAGTGAACTTTAGTATTACAAAGCTGTCAGATGCTCAGAGGGCACGCTTAAACTTGTGGTGAAAAGAAATTGTAAGGGAACTTGAAAATTATCAACATGTCAGCCCAGAAGCCAATGTTTCTCGCCTCTCTTTTATTTTTTATTCTTCAGAGACTGGAATGCTGTAGTCAATACCACACAATTCAGTGCCTTCTGATTTTCTGTAAGACGTACCACAGGCAACCCAGTGTATGCTTCATGGAAGCATCTGCAATTGTAGTTTACTTTACTGGCTTTGAAAGCCAGTGCAGTCATTTAATTGATGTATGCGTGTAGACTCGTAGTGAGAATCACACAATTTATCACCAGCCGATCACCAATTCCGTATAAGAAAAGTCACTAATCATTTTTTCCTGTCTACTAAGAAGTCATATTTTTGTCAAACTTTCAAGAGTTTGTTTGAGTTAAGCTCCCGTTTTCTTTTTAAAGCAAATAATTGACCCAGTCAAGAGAAAACTGCTATGAAAGATCGAAAAGGTGGGGGATAACATGGCGATCGCATGTGACACGATCTGTACATATCACTCCCCCTGTCATCGAAACTCTCTTTTGCCTTAAAAACTATAGTTACTAGTACAGTAGCATATACCAATCCGTTTATGAAATTATACATGTACTTTCTACATTCGCAAGTGAGCTCGAATGACCTGTTTTCAAGCGTTAAACTTAAGCGAGTGAAGATTTTGTTTGATCATCATCCTTTGAGTGTCCTGGGCTGTGACGTCACTGTCTCCAATATCATCAGATTTTGCAGCTCCAGTTAATCCTCTAGAGCCCAGGCCCAAGTTAATCCCTCCCTCCTGCAATTGACACAGGTTCTGTCGAGACAAGGTATCCGCTGAATAAATGAACCAGGAGCTCTGCTTTTAGGCTTGGCTAAATCTATATAAATTATTGTATTACAGCATTTCTACAGACAAGCAGGTTTTGATATCATGTTTCTCAAGTGCATAGTACCTTACTTAGCCCTAGGGCAACACCATACACCTTTGTTGTCGCTAGTATGTGATATTTAAAAACGATGGGCACTTGCATGACACTTAAATAATAATATTATGATCATTTCCAAAGGCTTTTAGTCACCTGTAGGAGAGTGTTCATAGCCAATATCTCATGAAGTAGCACAGAAGATCATCAAAGGAGAATTTACAATATTGTTTTAGAAAGGGTAACCTCGAGGGATTTCGTCATGACGTGGCTCAACTAGTGCAACATTTCCAACTCAGCTTTCACCTCCATTCTGTTAACGAAAGTTGGTCATTTTCCCTTGAAAACTGCTCACCCAGCTAAATCAAACCTGTGGTTTAAAGTGCCCCTGTGATCAAAAAATCAATTCATATTTTTCTTTGGATTTCAAAACTGTGTTAACAAAACACTTAGTGACCCACGTTTTAAGCCTTGATAGACGCCTCTTTATTTGAACTGGAATTTTCCTATTTAATGGTCCGCCATTACTAACATTATGTTCTTGAGAGAGCTGGATCGAGGAGAAAATGACGTCAAAGGCTCACTAGTTTAAGAATGCAATACGTGTGTACGCTGCAAAATTTATTAATATGCAGCACGGGGGTTTTGGGCTTTCAGACTTTTAAACTCACGCTTTGCATATATAATAAGCTGCGTTCACACGCTGAAATTTTAAGCTAGTGAGCCTGTGACTTCACGTTTCCCTGGATCCAACCGTCTGAGTTCCAATCGGTCAGTTTTGAACGTGAGTAATCGCGGACCGTGAAATCCAAAACTTACACTCAAAGTAAGCGGCCTTTGGATAAAAATCAAAGCTCAAAATTTTGCCAGTCGGGTGTTAAGCAAACACACTTTCAAAATCTGAAGGAAAAAAGGAAGTGGTTTTTTTTATTACAGCGCACCGCGCACTTTAACAGAACCCTCCATCGCCTACCGGTAACTCACAAGAAACAGAGGCTCTTTTATGGTGCAAAGTCATCTACCTCGCCCCATGCCTGAAACGCATATCGAAAGCAAATTCGTAAACTTTACCTCTCAAGCCATAAAGCAAGCACGAAACGACTATGTATTAAATCTCCTGGATGAAAATCTCCATTCATGCCCAAAAAAATTGTGGAGCTATACAAAATCCAAGAGGCAGGACATTATAACTGTTACTTACTTAAAGGTCAATAACCAGGTTATTGTGGACTACAAAGAAAAGGCAAAGGTTTTAAATGACTTTTTCCATTCTGTATTCACCACTGATGATGATAGCCACCCATCAATTGAATCTTGCAATATAGCTTCCGTGGACGAACCTCACATTTCGATCAAGGAGTCGCTGACATTATAAACCAACTAAAGCCTAACAAAGCGACTGGTCCTGATGGCATTTTCTGCCCAACTCCTAAAATTAATTCCTGACGATTCTGCAGTTATACTAAAGAGCATTTTCCAGCAGTTTTTGGATTCCGGAAATGTTCCTAACGACTGGAAACACGCCCTTGTTACTCCTATCCACAAGAAAGATTTGAAATCGTCAATTGGTAACTATAGGCCTATCTCACTCACCTGTGTATCTTTCAAATTACTTGTCAATGAGCATATTCTTTGTAATCATATCACAAAAAACTTATCTACGAATAATCTTCTATCTCCATTCCAGCATGGCTTCAAAACATTTCAATCCTGTGAGTCCTATGATTATCAATATCCACGATCTTGCTTCTGCCTTAAGTGGCAGGCGCCAATCCGATGTGGCTCCGGTTTACCGTGCTCTTGGATTTTTCTAAGGCTTCAGCTGAGGCTTTTGATTCTGTCTCTCATCACCAGGGGTTATTTACCAAGTTGGTGCACTATGGTACCAGGAGCAAACTATTGTCTTGGTTCAAAAGTCTTTTAACTGTCAGTCTCAAAAGACTGTAATTGTTGTAGGTGGTGAGCTTTCTCAATCTGCAGTCACCGCAGGAGTCCCACAAGGATCCATGATAGGGACCTCTCTTATTTCTGCTATTTGTCAACAACCTGCCAGATGGTCTGATTTCTAAATTACGCCTTTTTGCAGATGATTGCGCTAATTACCTTCAACTTACCCCCGATGACTGCCCTTCAAAATTACAATCTGACCTG
>OX421455.1:12261167-12263667 GCA_949126865.1 Montipora capitata | reverse complement strand
CCACCGTTGCATCTTCCCATCTGAGGACTTTGGGTAGGTCAATGTTCAGTATATTTCTTCCTTAAACATTTTGACCCCTCAGCAAGCAGCATGTCATTTGTTTCAAGCCAAGTTGCTCTTTACCCTGATGTCGCCTCTTTTAATTGTTTGCTGGTTGGTTACAAACACATTTCCTAGAGTGTCACCCATACTTTTTTGTTTTGTATTTTAGGTATGATAAAATTATATTTTCTTAACTTTAAAAATTAGGAGTAATTTAATAAGGCACATCCTTTGAAACTATTTAGTAAATAAATTCCTTCAGGCCACTGGTATGCGGGCTGATGTCTGTGGCTAAGAGACCATTCGAAAAATGAATATTTAACTTCAAGGGCAAATACGAAATTTTGAGTGTAGTTAAATTAAAAGTAAAGATGAATTTAACCCATTGACACCTCAAATGCCCTAGGATGCCCCCTGGTGTTGACGAGTAAAATCTTCTGGCGTTAGACAGATTATAATCTGTCAAGTCTCACTCCCAGGGGTCAATGGGTTACTGCGCCTTTCAATAACATGCGGACTCTTAAATTCAAAGGTCAACCGACAAATGCGTTTTTTTGCTACCGTCATTTAATGTTCGGCGGCTCCTCCCAGCTTCCAACTATGTTGAGTGAAGTGGGCTCAGCGATGTGATTTGATTACTGCGCGCTCGACAGTAGTCGGAAGCTCGGAGGAGCTGCCGCACATTTGATTGACGGTAGCGAAAAACTTATTTGTCGGTTAATTGACCTTTGAATTTAAGAGTCCGCATGTTATTGAAAGGCCCAGTAATATCTCTATTATTGATAATGCAATGTAATTCATTTTAATGTCCACTTGAAGAATCCACCATTTTGAGTGAGTTACTAAAGTAAATGTTGAGAAAATAATAATAATATATGGTCGATGTTAAACCGAATTTTATATAGAGAATGATGTACTTGGGACAAGGTATTGAGTAAGTCATAATGACAGTGAGATACCAATATTAATTTGATGTATGTGGAATATTGAACACAGACTACACCACATACACTGTATATTTACAGGTGGAGTTAGAAGCTGTGTATCCATTGTATTCAACTCTATTCAATTACCTGCATTTTTGGAAACGATCACAGCTATTTCCAGAATCACAAGAACTTGAGGTATGGCTGCAATTCTTATTTTATTTAATGTGGTTGAGTCATGTAAAGACGTTTTTGTTGAGCCGCAGTGGTAAAAGCATTCACCTACAAAGTTAATTGTTTTTGGGTCCAGTTTGTTTGTTCTTAATTTTCACAGTATTCCAAAAGGTTTTTCATCAAAAATTCAAGGCTCCCCTAAATTTTAGGTTAATGAGTAATCATGACTAGTGCTTTGGTATATAATCAAGTGAAAGTTAATTGGATTTATAACAATTAAATATAATCATAGAAATTTCAATTTCCTCGATCGTGAATGGTTTAAAAAACTCCCATTTTCCACTAATTCACTTGCCAAGTTGTTATCGCACAGTTTGTTATCCGACAGTTCAGTATTAAGCCAATCACATTCAAAGTTGTAGTTTAAATCAACCAATCGCAACTGTGGTTTCGATCACCATAGAAACAGTGTACAGACTCCTAAATTGGGGCTTGTTTCTTTCTTTCTTTCTTTCAGAGCGACATTAAACAATTTATGCCTCCTTTTCAGTCTATTAATGCAAATTTTTTCCTTTCTTTCATAATTTGGCTCTTCTTTTCTCAGAAATTGTATCGCACAGTTTGTTATCGGACAGTTCAGTATTAAGCCAATCACATTCAAAGTTGTAGTTTAAATCAACCAATCGCAACTGTGGTCTCAATCACCATAGAAACAGTGTACAGACTCCTAAATTGGGTCTTGCTTCATTCGGTTAGCTTTCAATAAATTGTTAGGATTGGCTTTGTTCAAATACTTTAAACTTGCCAAATAGGCCAGCTTCCTATTCTAATTACGGTTGGACTGGATCTACCATGAAATGGAGGCTAATGCAGGCAAACTAATTTGCATTTGAAAAGATTTGCCCGCATTAGCCTCCTTTTCATGCTAGATCCAGTCCAGCCGTGAGAATTCGAAAATCGTCTATTGAAGCCGATGTTTCGGTAGTGTAGACGTTAGTGCATTTGCTCTTAAGTCATTGAACCGTAGATAACTCCCTTTTGTTTTTTAAGGCGAAATAAGTAGAGCTCTAGGCTGAAAACCTTTTGTCTTAGAGCCGTGATTGTCTTTCTAAAATGCGACTGTAAGAGAATGCCTGTATGTCGCTAAAAACTAGGGTGTGCTAGCTTTTTAAGGTTGAGGAGGAATCTTAGTTCTGACCAAAAGGTCTTTGAGTGATTCCTGTAAGCGATGATGGGGGCATTCGGAAAAAATCGTTTCTAGGGAAGCAATTCTGTTCCTCAGTTGATTGAAGCCCTCTGTCTTTTGGCTGGTTGTAAGGAAGGTATGTCTTCGTCTGAATCCGAGAGGGTCCGCTTTT
>OX421455.1:12233667-12251167 GCA_949126865.1 Montipora capitata | reverse complement strand
AGGTTGTGCGCCGCCATTACTGTATGTCGCTTTTATATTTAAGTGTTTGAGCACCTTTCGCCGCATTTAGAAGCAAGAAACGGAAGAATTAAAGAAATGGCTTTCTTCGAAGGTGAAGCAAAATATTCTGAACAAGTACGGATTGGTGCAATTAATTGTGCACCGCCTTTCACTGACCAACGTGAAGACTTTAATACATGTCATGTAGAAATGGAATCGACAGACACACATACATGCCAACTCTCCCGGATTATCCGGGAGTCTCCCGGATACGGAACGAATCTCCCGGTCTCCCGTACGGGTCATTAAATCTCCCGGATAAAAACGACTCTAACCTTTCACAGACGTTTCTCCATTCTAGACTCAAATTGCATCCCCAAGTTTAAAATAGATCGATTTTTTCAAACTCGTTTCATTGTTTCTTAATGCATTTCTTCATCTCTGAGTTTCAAACACACGTTAGAACTAAACAAAATGACTTCCTTTAGCTATCATAGCCATATAGCCGATTGTTTGATTGGATCTCCGATTAACCAATAAAAATTCTTGACTTCCCGCAAATTCACAATGGTGGCAGAATATTCTTGTATTCTGAAGGAGCTGCTGGGGGATGGGTGGGTGCGTTTAGGAGGGGGGGGAGAGGAGGGGAGGGGGAGTGGGTAGGTTGATCGAGGGGGGAGGGGTGGGGAGACCGGATGGATAAAATCTCCAGATTTTAAATCTCCATAGGTTGGCATCTCTGGACACATGGTGAGAAGACAGTGCCTGTTGATCCATCCCCTAAGCTCACGGGGGATAAATAAATTCCATGTGGAAGGTGACTGCCATTGTTTCAGAAAGGTAATTAGAAAGTGTATGGTGCATTATTTAAATAAGGACGTACCGAGCTCGTCTGAGTTGAGAAAGTGTTTATCTCTTGCTTTTGGAAAATATTATACCTCTATACCTAGACCGCAACTCAGACGTAACAATCTTCGAGAGTAGGATATTCTAATCGTCATTTTTATCTTATTAAAAAGACTTGTATTTCTATTGTGTATTCAAGATCGATCTGCTACTACGCATTCGACAAAATGAGAATTATTGTCTATCAAGAGAAAAGCTATTGATATCAGGAGACATTGACTCAAACCCAGGCCCTGTTGCTCATGGAACGAGTACACATACAGTACATACAATACTGAGAAATCCTTCTATAGCACTGTTGCAGGCTCGATTAGCTCAAAAAGGATTGAAGCTCTAGAATGTACCTCAGATGGTTCATGCTTCTTTTCTTCTGTTGCCCACCAGTTATACAATGATCCTTCCTATCACATGAATTTGCATGCTGCTGGCGTTGAATCCATCAGGAACAACCGTCAAAAATTAATATTGGAATCATCATTACAGAGCAATTGTGCATTTGTTGTCGCAGCAACATACATGGTGTGATGCACTTATTGTGCAAGCAGTTTGCAATGTATTAAATGTTACTATACATATAAATGAATCCATTGAGGGGTGGGCACCAGTAACTGTTATCAGTCCTATAAGCGGACAACGGGGAACTACTGTGAACATTGGACATCTAGATGGAAGACACTATGTTTCAGGACTTCAGTTAGATTATTATAATGACAGTATTTCAGGTTATGAAATCAGCGGTGTTACCAATGTCAACAATTATTCAGAGCCTGGTAATAATCGATTAATTAACGATGGTCAAAAATGATGTGAGTGTCAGTAATAATTTCTACAAAGCAGTGGCAAAAAAGAGCTTATTTGAGAGAATCTATCAAGCGGAAGAGACAAAATCACTTGAAGAGTTCAGGGAAAAGAAAAACAATGCAAAACGCCAAAACAGATCTGAAACTATTAAAGCAGAAAGGGAATAGGAAAAGAAAAGCAATGCAGAATATATCAGAGACCTAAACAGAAAAGCACAAAACCATTTAAGGAAAGCTATGGAGAGCTCAAGGCTAAACCAAACTGAAATTTGTCAAGGTCAAGACTCTATTAGACATTCCATGTCAAAAGTGATTCAGTCTTTTTCGTGATAAGATAACACATGGCCCTGAATATATATGCACTTGCTGTGATCAGTCATGGTTCAGATCATCTGTTTCTAAGGGTAACAGTATTAAATATAGTGATAAATATTCGCAAGGTTTGTTGGAGGAATGTATAACTGGCACAAAAAGTGTTAATATTACTAAATGGATCTGCTCTACTTGCTAAACCTGATGACATTAACAATATGACCTGGCAACAAAAATCACACCTTATTCAAAATTACCTTGTCATCTGTGAAACGAACTTTGAACATAAGGTACAGCTCTTTATAGAGGATGTGTTGAAGAGTAATCTTATGCCTATTGGAGAAATGGTATACTTATTTCACAGGGTTGAATTCCAGCAAAGGGGATTACCTCACATACATGCATTATTTTGGGAATCTAGTTGCATATGAGAGCCCACCGTGCTGTTACACAATTATCCAACTATCAATGCTAATGCATAAGGAAAACGTCAGCCTGCCAATTGTAAACAATCGCGGTAACTTTCATATCCACGAGTAACGACAGTGGCACTTTGATTATAACTAAGTATTATTATTATTATATTTAGATTATTATCATTTTTGCATTCTGAGCTGTTTTAAAGTGGTACTATGATCAAAAATTCACCTCCTCTTTTTCAAGTCCAGAGTTCAAATGGCGTGTCAGACTAATAGCAGTCTCCTATCCTCTCCTTTGCGTGACACATTTATTTTTAAATACAGTTGTAAGCCATAACCTCAAAGCATAACCTAATTCAATAATCTGGAAGCATACCCTGATCCAAAAAATACTTTTTTTCGAAAAAGAAAAGTGGTCTTTATTGGACCTGGGGTCACGGCGTCTATTTTGGTGCAAAGGACAACAGCGAAAAAGTCTTTTGGGAATTTGCCTCTAGTATTATGCAAAACATAAGTTGGCTGGAACCAGTTTCACCACTTTTAATTAAGAGACCTTCTTATTAGAAGGGTCATAACGACTACACTGTATCACGTAACAGCAATGTTGTGGTACCATATGAAACACCAATTATTTCTTAACTAAATGCGACAATTAATATTAAGTCAATGGTTACTATGGCAACATGAAAGCTCTCCAAAAACACCCTATATTTCGTCTTTACATGCTTATTTCTCAAAAATGAACTTGGTGACTCCCATTTTATATTGTAGATAGTAATAAGCAATCTGAGATAGAAGTATCAGTAAAGTTTTCAAAAATTCATGGGAGCTGATTCGGAGCTACCTTAACTTTTTCGAACACACTTGGAAAAAAGGGATAACTGTAGAGTTAAAGGAATTCGAGAAATGACTATTTGAAGGGATCCATAGCAACGGTTTGGTAGTTAAGAGCCACACCTCCCCTTAGTTGTTAAACAAAGACATCCCTATAAGATTTGAATTATTAATTGTTACTACAATTTTACATTTCTTTTACCTTAATTTATATTATAAGCAAAGGTTTTTCAAAGCTCTCTTGTGCTCGTCCACACGTTGATGCAAATGCCGCGGCGTGTAACCAACATTAATGAACTGATAGACCATGCAAGTCTCAATGTACAGTCAGACTCAATTCGTGCGAAAGTGTTTTAATCATTTTAAATTTTACTTCAAATTGTGTCTTCCTCTATTGGAAAACATTTCTGTGTGAAACATTCTAATGTGCCCAATGGTCCTACCAAGAATTTTACCATCTTAAAAAAGTGCAAAAACAAGTTTGACTGTCTCATTTATGAAATGCTTTTTATTAGTGAACTGAGGCTAAAGTCTTAATGTACAGTCAGACTCAATCGTGCAAAGGTTTTTAATCATTTTTATTATGTTATTCTTTTATGATATACTTTTACGTCTTTGTGTTATATTTATGCTTACGCAAAAATTTTATCTTCACTTTTAGCTTGATAATGACCAAAGTTCAGTCGAAACGTCGCGCGCTTTTTCCGTTAGTTTTTACTTCAAAATTTATTATTACTCACAAAAAAAACAACAAAACAAAACAAATAAAACAAACAAACGCACAAATGAGCCAAATAAAGACACTCTTCACCCTCAGTCTGGGAATGGTTTTGGTATGTTCTTACATTTTGGTTAATCTCAGCCTGAAGCCCTGAAAGTCCTTATAGAAAAGGTTCTTATACCTCGCAAGCATATATGGCGAAGCTTTTATTACCTTCATTTTTTGTTTCATCTTCTGAAATTATTTCCTCCAAAATAGATAGCAACTCTTCGTCAGGCTCTTTAACTCTGTCATCCAACAGGAGGATTTCTGGTACCAGACAATCTTTGCTGCAGGTAAAGTCTGGGAAAACAATTTCCCCAAGCCACTTGTCAGTCTCGGTGGAGGCAAACGCGGGAAAACTTTCATCTTCATACAAACTGAAAAATATGACACCGAAACCAAAAATACCGTGATGACTTCAATTCCAAATTTATTAAAATAGCCTTAAAGCAAATTAAAGAGTGGAGCTATGCCTTTGTTTAAAAAAAAAACTGATCCAAAGCTCAGGCTTACGTGACTAGTAGTCGACATAGAATTTGGCGGAAGAAAATGGTGCAACACTACTGGGAAGGATTTATACCTGTTCGTATCTTCACTATGGAGATATTTATGAATGAGTTCATCAATAAAGTCGTCTCCAACTCTTTGATCCTCGCAGTAACTGCGGCAGTTTGTGGCCTCCATTGTAAAAAATTGATCCACTTCACTATAATTTTAGGCAAGTTTCCCGCCAAATATGCTGAAGCCGCGCCAGCAGTGACGTCACGGAAGGAGGAGCTTTGCTTTTGAAATGAACAACGTCATTCAACGGTCAGCATGAAAACCGCATGGTGGAGGCAAAGTCTCTGAGGGTTTTCTGTGATTGTAGATCAAAACTGCTTGGCAAATTTGTCTTTCATTCTCATGGAGGACGAAGAGGCATTGCCTTTCTCAATGCCCTGTCAAGTTGACGAAAACGTCCAGGACAGAGGCAGTAGACCGTTGCCAGTACTAGAAAAGGCTTGTATGATGCAAGGACAAGCGTCAGCCGAAATTAATATTGTGGATGAAATTGCAACTAACGATTCCATGCAATGGCAAATGAATCTTCAAGTCAAACAGGATCAACAAAATGATGAAGAGTGGTAGGCTGCTTAATTTTAATTCTCAGTGTCACGAAAACTAAAATTTTGAAGTTTCAACGAAGTGGTTGTGTGGATCTTTGTGAAAACGAAGAAGACATCTTGTCTTTTGCGTTGTCTTCCAAAGGGAGATTCCACGTACTGACCTATCAATATTACGGTAAATTCAGTAAAAACAGGGGTAACAGTTAGACGATTTAAATTGTTGAGTCTCGTACTACCATTTATGCTAGAGATGACACGTTAAATAACTTTTTTTTGCGCTTGCCACTTACTTCATTTTCCAAAAGAGGAAAACAAGATTTGTTCATTTCTTATTCCTAGTCTTCCAAAAGGAACAGAGTTAGACCAATGGTTTGAAAATCAAGCATTATCGGAGGCTGTGAGTTCCGTTAATGTGGATCAAATGGATGCCCAGAACCCGTCTATTCAAGAAATACTTGAAGCAAGTCGCTTGAACAAGAATAAGGACATTTTGCAACTACTTGGTGAGTTGATCTCGGAATATTAGGTGGTTGGCTTGAATTCCTAGTTCTCTACCACCTCCTCAGTCTTCAGCAGTTCATGGTGGCTACAAAAAGCAAAATAAGTTCAAGTCAGTGGTTGCCTTTGGTTTACAATTTAGCCTTCACCAGGGGCGGATCCAGGAGAGTGGGCCCCCATTTTTCCTCGTTTTTTGAAGTCAATTGCATTTTTTTGCTTGATAAATAACTTAAATTTACAAATTATTTACAATTTTACAACATGTAAGTTATATCAAATCTAGACGGCTTCTCTCTTTGCATAGGATGTATTTAATAAGGTACCACCCAAGTATCTAATTTCCTTGACGCATAAAAGTAACAAAGAAATCTATTTATATTCTATTTATATTTACAGGGTTCGTACCCTTTTAAGGCCAAAAAGTCAAGGACTTTTCAAGGACTTTCCAGGACCCTAGAATTGACCACAAACCAAGCAAAATTCGAGAACGTTATACTTCGTTTACCTGAACATTTGTTTTCACTGGCTTTCAATTTCATTTACTTTAAGATTCTAAAGCATTAATATTTTTCAGTCTTGATCAATAAAAAATCAAGGACTTTCAAGGACCAAAAATCAATTTCAAGGCCTTGAAATCGGACTCTGGAATCCAAGGGTTTTCAAGGGTTTTCAAGACGCGTACGAACCCTGTATTTATCTGCTTTTCATTGTATTTTTTTTTCCTGGAACAGATACTATTTACCTGACATGAACGTTTTATTACTGCAAAGCATAAACAAAGTCAAAATGGCAGCTTAAACTATGTTGATTTTTGTCAGAGTGTATACTTCGATTCTTTCAATTCACCCCCTCCCTAATATTCCTAGATCCGCCACTGCTTCGCAGATACCCGAACTTCCCAAAAACACAATATCATGTAATATTGATCAGACAACTTCTCCACTATAACGTTTCGAAGTATTTGATTGAAAAGAGGAAAAACAAACCAACAAACTTATTGTCTACAAAAACAAAGACATGTACTAATTAACATATTTCTCATCAACCATAAGATGAAATTGGATCGGGGAATTCAGCAGTTTTGGGTGGACATTACTGGCAAGATGTGGGATGCAATGAATTTACTACTGAGAGCACAGAGAGCTTCTCAGTTGGTGAAGCTGAAGAATGCCACCATTTCAGTGACTGCCAGCCTTTTAGGCCGTTTGTAGAGCCACTGCCCCTTGTTGTACCTCCAATACCGGTCAACAGCTGCAGTCTTGGACAACCGGGAGATGGCAGCATTTGGGCGGGTCAAAGTTCCACAGATTCATTACGAGGGCTGGCAGTTGAGTGTATTCAAGCTGGTGAAGCTTTTTCATTGGGCCAGTCAAATCAAGAAATTCGAGAATTGAACGATGAAATTGTAAGTAGATCTCAGAATGAAGTTAGTGTGTTAAAATATGAGTGAAGCCTTGTAGCTGAACCCCACAATGCACAAATCCCTAGCTTTGAAGGCAGCATTTGTATCGGGTAGATTATTAATTCTAGATGACAACCAGGCCCTGCTTGTTCAAAGGCCACATGACTTTATCCGGTGGATTCAGTTTCAATATGTGCAACAATTTATCACGTAGTTGTGAATGTGCACACTGTAAGCACAACTAAGGCCCTCTTTACAAGGTGCTATGGGTTACCCTAGTAGAGGGTCAAAGATAGCCCCGGTTAACAAGCAAAATTTGACAGGTAGGGTAGCCCTGGCATTAGGGTAACCCTCCCTACTTGTAAACAGGGCCCAAGTAAACAAGGCTTTTCAAAAGCCTTTGTCAATGTTTAATGCAAAGAATATTTTACACTCCAGTTAGCGACTTAAATTAATATCCACTGGATAAAGTTATCCCAATGCTAAATCTACAAATAATAAGAGCATCACACTATTAACTGAAAATTCAGCATTATTTGGAGCCTTAGTTTAGAGTCTACTCAAGCGGCAGCCAGGAGTGGTTGTTTGAAAACTAAATTGATTATATTGAAAACTCTCAGAAATACAATTTCCTTATGGCAAAATAAAAGCCAAAACACCTCAATTCTACTTGGTGTCATTTACTTAAAGAAATAAGTCCTTGATATCTTCTCACTCACTAGAAGAAGCAAGAAGAGAAGAAACGTAAAAGGAGAGAGAGGAATAAGCAATGCAGCAGAGAATTTCGCAGAAAGCAAAAGGTGAGGGAACAGCTATTAACAAGAGGCAAGGCCGAGAAGGAACAGCTTTTGGTTGAGCGACACAAGAGAATGGAAAAGACAACAAAAATTCTCACCAAAATTGCCAACAGCAGTGGGGCATGTGAAAAGGGGAGAGCAATCATCAATATGGTGGCCAACTTGATCAACAAGGAAAATTTACCTCGTGCAAAAGGGACATGTAATTTAGCTCCTTCCAGCAGCTACACCAAAACACAGGGAGTATAGAGCCTTGGTGGAATAAGAATTCACAACTGACAATTAAGCAAGAATTATTGCCTACAGAGAGACTAAGAGTTGTTCCACTAAAGGTGATGATAAACTGGACATGACATCGTAAACAGCAATTTTTGATTTCTCTTCTCAAAAGTGTACGTGGGAAGGCCACAGAGTCAGAGAGGGCTCCCTTTGTTTTTGTTCACTTGTCTATTATTTCATTTTAATTATCTTTGTTTTTGTTTTGAACAAAACAAAAGCTCCGACTCCTTGTTGAGAGCAAAGTTTCATTGAACCTTATCATTGTAGTTGGGGATTGTTCAGAATTTAAATGAGAAGGGAAAAACTATTGCTACTAATAATATTGAGGTGCTTCAAGAAGTGTGAGCTTACACAGTACAGCGGTTACCAGTTACATGTGTCAATCAAAATTTGTTTCCATGACAAATTTGACTGCCGTCAAGTGAACAGGACTATTGTCATGAAAACATTTGATTGACTTCTGCCTAAATTAAGTTTTGAAAAAAAAAAAATGAAAAAAAAGTTGTTGAGGGGCACATGTGACTGATAACCACTGTAACTTCAATCATGGCAAGTAGTTATTTACTCACAGGATGTTCATTAACAGAGAGATTAAGTTGCACAGTCCTCATCAGTCAAGATCCATCTTAGAGTAATTCAATACTGTGGTGGTCTATTTAATCTCTTACAAGGAATTCCCATTATAAGTGTTCTAATTGAAATGTTAAATGTATAAGTGCAAAGCACGTTTGAGAGGATGTCTATCAAAACATTGTTACCGTGACATGGGAGTTCCATTTCTCCGCAACTTTGCTTGTATTTAAGGCTGATAAGACTTTATCAGACATTCTGTGTTGGATCACTCAAACTTTTTGTGATCTTTTCAGTCACCAAAAGGTGAATTTCAGTTTTTTTCACAACAATGACTTGGTTAATGCACATTTTGGCATGCCTTGTCATATGGCAGGCTGGAAAACCTGACTTACCGTACTTCTTACTTCTCCCAGCAACAAAAATCGCAAATATTGTCATACGAAAGTTGACTGACATCCACCTAGATGTCTTTCGGAATGGGCCATTTGAAGGTTGCCTGTAATCTGAATCAACTGTAATGCTGGATCAATATGCTTTTGGATTGATCTCAGATTCATCTTGTGAGTGTGAGATTTAAAGGAAAATATTGCAAAAATTAAAGTTACAGAATTAAGTGATGATGTCATGCCGAGAATAGCTGGTCTATTTCAAGGTTATTGCTTAAGATTTGAAGTTTGTGTTATTGTATTTCTGTGGGACCTACTCTAAACAATAGTGAGCTTAAGCAATAAGAGCACTGCTGTCAGCAACTGTTCAGTATTGTTCCCATTGCTAAAATAAGCTTGCTATAATTTATGGACCAAAATAAAAATGCTGTCTTTTAAATTTTTTTGCTTTTGTGAGACTGGGTAACAGATAACTTAATATTTTTTTGTTGAAACGTTTCTTTCATCTTATCAAAAATTTCACTTTTTTATTTTCATAAAATTGGCTTGCCATGAGAAAAGTTAAGGACGGTGCCTACTAATTTACAGGTATTTTTGCGTGGTTTACTGAACATGCGGGAAAAGCAGATTTTAACAAGTGTTATTGAAATCCGAAAAGAAAATTGGGGGGTAACCACGCATTTTTCGAAGATAGTTAATCAACAATATTTGTAAAAAGCTTTAATTAAAATACAAAGCCATGTATGGCATTCTTTTCAAAATTGAAGTTTAATTATCTCTAAAAAATGCGTGGTTACCCCCAATTCTCTTTTTGGATACCAAGATCCTTGCTAAGTTCTGCTTTCTCCGCATAGTTTTGAACCACACAAAAATATCCTTGTATTAATAAGCACCACCCATAGGAAATCCAAGTATCTCGAGATGCGCAGAACATATGTGCAATAACAGTAGTAGGCACCGTCCTTAATTTAGCCTCTGTAAATAATCAAGAAAAAACCTGTTATAATAATTACTGCATTTTTGTCACAAAATATGTCTAGTGTTAATCAAAACTGTACAGTGGTGGATTTATTTGTTTAAAGACCTGTTAATCCTGATGTTGTCCTAACGTTGGTGTGACAACTTGTTGGTAGCTTCAGTGATTGACTGGATCAATTTTCTTCGGATTCACAACAAGTTTAATTAATAAAAATATCAAAAAGCACGATTACAGAATAATTTTGGTTTATGAAGTTGTCCATTTACATTAAGCTTGAGGCTATTGACTTATTGCTTTCACTTTGTTTCTTACCCATGTGATTTTTAAAGTGCTACTATGATGAAATTTGCATCTTTCCTAGCTAAGCCATTTAAAGACATAAACATGTAGTCTGTATGAGAAGACGAATGCTGTTTACTATTTTCAAATATCTCTTTTTGTTCCAGAGATATTCAAGTTTTCAAAAGAGGCAAATTAGCCAAGTGATGATGTCAAAAACTCAGCCAAATTATGATCATATGTGATGGAAAAAGATATCCCACCCAATTTGCATCAGAAATGCTTGATTCTTTGCAGTAAGATTCTAGAAGATGTGCTCCACAATATGAGCATACCAGTTTTGTTACCATAACAACATTCTGGGTTCCAGACTGACCTCCCTGATATTAAAGGCTTTGCTGGCCACCTTTGGCATTCTATTTTGATATTTGCCATTGGTGCCTCATCTGCATGATCCTGCAAGCATATAAATATGTTAGGTCGAGTTTGTTGCCTTGCTAAATGACTTTCTAGTTTATGATCACCAAAACTATTGAATCAGGTGCAAGGGGACTGGAAAAGAGTGAGTTGCCATGCAAATCAATTTCTTTTCAGCCAAAGGTGTGTTTCCTGTATAACTATTAGCCTACCAAGTTTCAATGGTCTCTGCTGCAATTATTGACCAAGAAAGCTCTATTTATATACTTGATTTTATATTGGGTTGAGTGAATGATGTCATCAGTAATCTTGTTCGCATATTTTACACATTTTTCAAACTTAAATATCTCCAGAACCAATGCAGATATTTCCAAACGGTAAATGACGTTTTTTATCTTTCCTGGAATTCTATATAATAAACCTACAAATTCATGTAATGAAAATTTGATCATAGTAGCACTTGAAAGTGACTGTATTTCATTGATTTTCTTTTTGAATTAATCAGCAAATTTAAAAAATATATAATCACTTATTACTGGGTGAAGTGGCAAGACACAACAAAATCCTTGACTATTCTACAGGTACTCCAGCCTTTAATGATCTCAGAAATAGTAGACACAACCCAGAGTGGCCAGGAAAAAAATTTAGGCTGAAGAAAAGAAATTCAATTTCATTTTACAACAAGACCATGTTTAAAGATAATGATGGTGATGTGAACAGGCCACAAAAATAACAACAGCAACCTTTGAATTTGGTCATGAGAAACAGGGAATGTCATGTGGTGGATACTGCCCTAGAATCGCATCCCAGTGCTACAGATCTAAATCCCAGTATGTGTCACACACCACTCCTGTTGTAATAACAGGGAAAGCTACCAAAAAAGGAGCCTTTGGGTTGCCTTTGACTGTGGTCAGCCTCTTGCCTCATTTTGAGCAAGGTTGTCTTTCCAACCTGTTCAGAGCACAGATTCTAACTACTTGTTCCTGGCTAACCACGTCAAATGAAGACGTCAAAAGCAACAAATAAATGAAAGGTTAACAAATGATTGTCTAAAGTACACAAAGTCAATTCAAAACTTGTTGTCAAGTACCAAATTTCATACTTGTAAGGCATGGAGGCCCGGGGGAGGAATGGGGATGGGGGGCATATGAAGGGAACAGACATGCTTGTCGTCTCGCTTAGGGATGTAAATTTGTGATTTTGGTCTCACTTATGGTGCTCTTGACAAAATGCCATAATGTGTAGCTGTGATGGTCTCATTTAGGGTTGCACGCAAAGAAAATACAAAAATATATATTTAAATATGGTCTCTTTCAGGGATAAAAAAAACAAACCACACCCAGATTGGTCACCTTTTGGGTTTAATTTAAAATTTCTGATAAGCATCCCTGCCCCTTCATACGTCAAGTCCCCCCCTCTTTAGTGGGTATGGAGGTACTATATGTACTATTACTACGGCCCAGTGGTTAGCATGCTTGTCTTGAGATATGGATTCAAGACCTGTTTTGACCACTCGTTGAATAGTCGTTTAATACTGGTAGTCCCTGGTTCAACTTCTCAGCTGCACTACGTCTTGTAAAAATAGCCAGATGGTTTGCCTCTGGCAATTCTCTGGGATTCTTAATTGTCATCATTGCTCTGTTCTATCATTTCATTGATAGTGTTTCATTGGCCCTGAAAAGCCCAGGAGAGTGGTGAATTAAGTATGTATGTTCTATATAATATTAAAATGATGAGCTATAATTAGTTATGTTAGGATTGACTTGACTGATTGATTTGTTGTAACTATTTTCCCACGAAGTCCCACACCAATACCCTCCTCAGGGACAACAAAGTTTCCATTCTGCTTTTTAATTGGATCCAGTTCAAAAAGGTTTGCATTACTTTTCTCCACACTTGCCAAAGTCCACACAGCAGTGTGCCTTGATTTCCCATGTTTTGCACACAAATGAATGTGTTGTGCTTTCCAGTTTTCAGGCATGGAAAAAATAGGAGATGGCCTTGTATGGAATAATGTGGGTAAAACAGTGTCTTGTTGGCATACTGTCAAATCACAGCTGTTGGCAGGAAGTTCAACAAGCACACCTGTACAGAAAATTTAATAATACTGTTAATGTGAAACACTAACAACAACTAGGTAGACTTAGAGCGGTTTTCAAATGAGTGTCGCAAAACCAAAACCAAAGTAATTACTTTGGCCAATCAAAAAGGACGGAGACAATCCAGTAAACCAATCAAAACTCGGAGTAACTACACATAGCCAACACAAGGCACGGGAAAATATGCACGCGCGAGCCACGATTGGTTTTTGGTTTCACTTCTGATTGGTTGAAAAAATGGCACAAGAACTTTGAACCAATCACTGAGTGAAGTAATGCAAAAATAAAGCAATTCGCTAATTACTTTCGACACTCAATTGAAAACCTCTCTATTATTATTATTATTATTATTATTATTATTATTATTATTATTATTATTATTATTATTAGTAGTAGTAGTAGTAGTAGTAGTAGTAGTAGTAGTAGTAGTAGTAGTAGTAGTAGTATTATTAACTGCCATGAAATCTTCTCAAATTGCATGACTTGTCATCATACTTGACATATGAAAAGCTTTAATACTCTTTAAGCTGCCAATGCACCCATACTGCTGGAAATAAAAAGCTGGAAATAAAGCTGTATTTGTTGGCTATTGTTTTACTTATGTCCAGAAATCCAGCAAATTACATGCACTCCTTGTTTTTATCAGTACCCATTCACACCTAAAGAGTGTGAATGGGTACCCATTCACACTCTGCTTGTAAAATCATTTGGCATTCTACGAGTCTTATCCTCAGGAGCAGGGATGGCGCAGTGGTGAGAGCACGCACCCCCCACCAATGTGGCCCAGGTTCCATTCCCAGACCCGGCGTCATATGTGGGTTGCATTTGTTGATTCTCTACTCTGCTATTATTATCGTTATCGTTATCGTTATCGTTATCGTTATCGTTATCGTTATCGTTATCGTTATCGTTATCGTTAACATTAACATTAACATTAACATTAACATTAACATAGTAGAGGTTGGAGGAATTCTATGGTGATCCCTATTTCCTTGTACCCTGTTCAAGTGAAGTTGAAGTCAAGGTCAACTGTTCACTTGAGCCTCAATACGGTGAGAGCAAATAAGTGAACGGTTGACCAGCTGTGTCAAAATTCGTTGTAAGCGAGACTCTAAGGATTTTGAGTATTTGAATGTTTGAATATTTTTCGCTGTTTCTCAGCAATGGATGCTCGCTGAAACTTGAAACTTGGTCAAAGAGAAGTACATTTATCCGTGTGGCCATCGCTGGAGTTTGAACGTGACTGATGCTGGAGAAGTGTGCTTTTATCTTTGAGATGTGAGGTAAGCTAGAAATTAGTTACCAGCCTTTCCTTTATTTGGGTACGAGTGACAACGCAGGAATTTGAGAAGTCGCTTAAATCGCATTCAATCAGGCAAATAACCACACAAAAAGCGAGAAAGTCACCGCAACAATAAAGTACATCCTTTTTGTTGAGAACTTTTGCGTTTTCAGTTTGTTATGGAGAATCCCATACAAATCCTTGTAATTTTCTACCCTCCGACTCTGGGTGGCCTGTGATGATACTTCATGTTGTACGTGCTCCTTTGACAAAAGCGGAAAATTTTACTGTAAAGGAATGCACAAGACACAGCAGGCGCAAGTCAAGGTCAGCAAACATACATGTAGCATGGGGCATGCAGTTTGAAGCATGCCATCAAAGGCTGTGGATGGCGGTTGGGCCCATGGCAGAGATTTCTCTTCCTGCACTAGCCAGCCCACTGAACGCAAAAGAAAAGTGACCTCTGCTTGCAGGGAAGGAATGAGGAAGATATCTATTTACAAACATACATTTGGTTATTGCAACATCTGTCAACAACTTAAAAAAAAACCCTTAAACATTAACAGCCAGAGAGGCTCTCGTTATGACATTGAAAATACAACACAAGTGATATTTTTGCTGTACTAGATGAAATGAAACAGCTCCAACAATAAATTCTCAGGACTGACCTGTAACAAGGGCCCAATGTGCTCTGTGTCCATTTTGCAAACACGGCTCGTGGTTTTTATCTGCATCATATGGTACAAGAACAGCTGATCCTTTAACTATCACTTCTGATGCAATGAAATTACCATCCTTTAATCCATCATTTGTCACAAGACATTCAAGTCCATAAAACTCCTTTGCAAGCTTCGCCAGATTTTCTGCTGAATACATTTCCCCTTGTTCTGAGAAACCTCTCAGTTGTGCCAGTTCAAGCAAGGCTTCTAATTCCTCTTCTTGTTGTTTTTTATCATGTTGCGTCAGCGCAATGCGATCTTGAAATAACAAATCATTTGCCATGCTGAGGGCTGATAATCCACACCTAAAAAGAGGAAAGTGCTCTCGGCCATTAGAGAGTCCTCGAACCGCCACTAAAAAAGGAAACTAACCTTAAACCACAGAACATGTTTATAATTAAAATTGCTTGCAAGCAAAAAAACGCTTGTTTTTGGCTTTTAAATTTCCCGGGCGCAGCCGTATCATCTTGAATAATAATTGTGGCGTGTCTTGGTTGAAGTGAAAACAATCTCTCCATAAGTTTTCAATTATTATAGCGACGCGTGCGTGATTTGAAAGTGAAAATTTATATTTTAAAGTGATTCTAAAGTTCATTTTTTCGATCGCGACACTTTCGTTTTGGAGTGGAGGCTAGACCCTTTAACTAAATTAAGCTTAAAATTAAGGGAACAAATGAGCCAAAATGTCAAAATCACACCTTTGTTGATCTCACCTGGGAAATTTTCCCTGCAGTCTTGTGGAGACTTCTCTGATACAAAGCAGCCATTTTTCATCCCCGAACAACTCTGATCTTTGCGCTGTAATCTGCTGAATTATCTCACGGCACTGTTTCTTTATCTCCCAAGCCGAATCCATATGCTAACTTCCCACTTTACATATACATCCTTATAAGGTGCGCCAATTATCCTGTTTACCTGCCAAGGTCCCATGAGGCATCTTGTGAATGTTTGAGAATGCCAGGCTTTACGGTGAACTACCAAGGGCACCCAACGAGAAAATTGAGCCAAACGCCTTCGAGAGACATTTAAATCAAGTGAAGCTATGATCCTCACAGTTATGAACGCAATTTTTGCAATAGGCCAGTTCGGAAAATACCATAATACTCTTTGTTTGTCCCCCCAAATTTAGCATAAGCATTGTTTTTGTCTTCTGTTGGGAACCATTGTAAGTCCCAAGAGAAACTGGAAACAATGCTTATGCAAAATCTGGGGGGACAAACAAAGAGTATTACGGTATTTTCCGAAGTGGCCTATTGCGTAAAGAAGCCTGAAAAATTCAGGACTTCAACGGGGTTTGAACCCGTGACCTCGCGATACCGGTTCGACGCTCTAACCAATTGAGCTATGAAGCCACTGACGCTGGGAGCTGTTCATTTGTGGGAAAGGAAAGTGTCTAATCTTCTACCGCTGTAGAGCACTAATCGGGGACACTGTTTATTGAAATTAACAAGTTAACGCAAATCAAATCAAATTTTGGTTTTTGAGGAGAGGGGAAACCGGAGTACCTGGAGAAAACCGCTCGGTGCAGCGTAGAGAACCAACAAACTCAACCCACATATGACGCCGAGTCTGGGAATCGAACCCAGTCCACATTGGTGGGAGGAGAGTGCTCGCACCACTGCGCCCATCCCTGGAGCAGGCAAAGGTCTCAGTAGTTCAGTGTCACATCATTGTTACTTTCGGAAACCCTATACATCCAAAGCACAAAATATGAGTGGAAATTGAAATCCACGAACGATCGCGTGACGAGTCACAAGAATGTCTGCGAAGGAGGCTACTTCCCCGAGTACATGTTAACTTCTTTATCTTGAACCCAACTGTTAGCAATGGCGTATAGGGCGCACGGTTTGTGCAGAGGTGAGATCACTCGTCTTTCACCATTGCAAACTTGCAATTGCGTAACTGATTAGAGTGTAATGTGAAGTGCTACGTATCTACCCCATATGAACCATGTAAGCGTTACCCCTACTGATGGAAATGGGCCCATACAAGGACCCATTAGTAGGGCTAACGCTCACATAGTTCAAATGGGGTAGATACTTACCACTTCACATTACACTCTAATCAGTTAAGTCTGTTCAAATATAAGCGCTACACGGCCAACGTTTGAAAAAAACGTAATCCCTCCCAATTCTTTCTTGGCCTTTCAGTTGGCCTTTTGCTTGTTGCTAAGCAACTAGCTTATTGCCTTTGCCACAGACACACTACAGAAACTCCATCCACCATCAACAGTTGCCATAATAGAAAATCAGTTTATTCAGAACCATTCCTCAACAATAAATTACAAAATGCAACAATGCTCATCGAGTTCCTTGCTTGCAGATACTGCAGTGTCTGCAACGAGTACTGCTAAACACAAAGAAAATTCTGCTGGACTAAGTGATGCAGACTAAGAAACAAAATGAAACTTGATTTCTGAGAGTTGGGCGCAATTTACAGATAGAATCTCAACCAGTTTTCTGGTTTAAAAATGAAATGTTCGATTTTATTTACAAATTACAAAGCAGTATTCATTCTGAATTTGCTTCTGTCAACCCACAGGAATGGTCAAATTGCTCACCAGATAAACAAAATAATACATTCTAAATGACACTTCAAAGAAAGGACAAAAAAAAAAAAAGCAAAAAAGGAAGCCATGACAACTCTAAAA
>OX421455.1:12206167-12226167 GCA_949126865.1 Montipora capitata | reverse complement strand
CATTACCATAACTACATGTACAGTGTATTACTTCCATGCGTGTCAAACACTGCTTAAGAAAGGCTCTGCTGGCAGGGTGCTGTCTCATGAGCTTATCCCATTTTTTGTAATGGAAAGATTTTTACCAAAACTAAAAGAGATAGATACAGTGTGTGTCTGATTTAAGGAAAATGTTTTATTCCCACAGCAAAAAATTGTTTCAGCTTTTATAATGTGGTTGTTGTCCTTACAAAGTGAAAAATCTGCAGCCAAGGACTACAGCTCAGAGTTGTACATCAAATAGACTAGGAAAACATTAAGACAGGCCACTAACCTTCCTGGTGTACCAGATGAATCTAGTCTTTTTGCCGCCGGTCCTTGTCCAGTGTTCCTGTCAGGGTAGTCCCTCTTTAACATCACACGCCGCCCTGCTGCTGGTCTGAATGAGAAAAACAAAAAAGAAAAACTGGTAACTGGTCATCAAACCCAACAAGATCTGGGTCATGTTTAATACCTTTTCCTTTCCTTGTATATCATTTACAATACGTACTGTATTATTTTCAGGTTTAAGCACAGATTTAAGAATAGGTTAGAGCCTTGATTTTAATACTCGAGTTCAGTCATTAGGTCAAAAGCACATACTATAAGTGATTAAATTTAATTAAGAACTCCATTTGCACAAAATTTGTCAATGTAGCTTTTATGTGAGGGACTCTACATAAAGGATTGACAGGGCGGTTGGTGGTATGCTAGAACACGTACATGTACACGTAGTGCATAATTTATTCCCTTGTTAAATAAACATCTTTGTATTGTATTGGACAGTCTGCCTTAATTGTTGCAAATAAATTCCTTTGCCTTTGTGCTAATATAAACCATTTGTCTTTTCTTAGTCCAAATAATAACTTTTTTTGTTTAACCCATTGACTCCTGGGGGGTTCCCCATTGACGACTAAAATCCTCTGGCGTTAGACAGAGTAAAATACTAAGTATGGCCGGTTTAGGCTGGTTTAGGCGTCAATAGGTTAAGTTCAAGAGTCTGATATAATGAAGGTGACCATGAAACAAAGCCACCGACTTTTTGGACAAAATATAATACATGTAATTAATGCCTGTGATGTTTCAATGACAACACTGGTACTGTACAATGTCCATCCTAAGCCTCATGTTTATTTTATCAAAGGGTATTTTTACCACAAAATGAGGCTAGGGCTGCATGTGTATCATTTTTCAAATATCACTTCCACGTGTATGTAAACAGAGTGTCTACTGCTCATCACCACAGTTTTTAAAATCTGACAAATCACTTGAAACTACAAATACAGAATACAAGGACCACAGTGTAAAAAAATCCATTGAAGAACTGGCTCATTTAGCTTGTTTAACACTTCTGAGTCAACAGAGCATTTACCAGTAATTATACCCATCTCTTCACAGATTGCAGAGCTAATAAAAAAAAGCAAAATAAGCTATTTGTTTACATGTACCACCCCGTAAGAGTCAAAGTTATGCTTCACTCTTTCATTCCCTATAGAGATTGAGAACAAAAACCAACCACAGGTAAAAAATGACCAGAGACTCGTGTCTGCCAACTCTTCAAAGCAAGTCTAAGTGCAAAGTTTTTGTCATGGTAATTAGTTCTACTTTATGTTTGAATGAAAACTAATTTTCATAACCAAAACTTTGCAGTTAGACTCGCTTTGAAGAGGAGGCAGACATGAACTCGGAAATGGTCTAGTGTGCTTCACTCGCTATTCACTGCTAACTTTGTACAATCACCCATGACTTGAGGTACATGTAAACAAACAGCTGAGTTTTGTTGTATGAATGTTCGGTGGGAACCAAATGCTGATTGGTAGGTTACATGTACGTCACGCATCAATATTTTCGGCATTTGTGGTTTTTGGTCAACTCTCAGAAGTTTGATTGATGGAAGTCAAATCGCAGTTTGGCTGCCATTGTTTCAATTGCTTAGTCTTTTGTTTTTGGCTAGGGTATCGAGCCAACCACATTATATGTCACAAGAGCTGCAACAGCTGTACACAAACACTCTAGCAAAGGACAGAAACAAGCCTCTTATTCACCACAAAATCACTAGATGCTCAAAATAAACACAGGAAATTGATTTCCTTCTTTTAACCACTGCAAAGTCAAAGGAGAGAAACTAGCTACTAAATATAAAGATTCTGGTCAATAGGGAAGATATCTGTTTACAAACATTGACGTCAAATTTCTTGACATTCAAATTTGCCAACCACCAAACAAAAGAACCCTTTGCAAGGCTGTTGCCTAACAGGAGCCCGGTGGCCTGGGGCTCCCAAAGAATAGCTCTGGGCGCCTTAATTTTTCACAGCAACACCTTTCACTTCATATGTTGGGCCCCTAAGTTCTCAGCATTTAGCTCTGAGGGCCCCTTTAAAATTTTCTTAGGCAGCAGCCTTGCTTTGTTTCGGCATCCAATAAGGCTCTGGTTGGCACATTAATATCAACAGGAGACGTAATTGATATCTTCACTATAGTCCAGTCAGCTTAAGGTGGGCGAACACACTCTTGCTAACGCAATGCAGTGTGCATGCAAGGATTGCAAACAAATTAACATGGCTTCAATACAGCAATCATTTTATTTGCTCAATGCCTCCACTATCTGTACTATTTTTGCTCATCATTGAACAAAGTATTTTGATGGTTTTAGTCTTTTATGAGAAATGTATGTTAGAAAAGGTAACGATGCAAAGAACTCTGCAATTCACAGATTTTTCTTTGTTATCGAAAAGCCCTGCTAAATGCAGCGCATGCGTAGTAAGTTAAAAAATTGCGATTGAATGTGGAATAGCTTTCTCGGAAATACGAGAACCATGCATTAGAATTTAAAGAAATTTGACATAAAATTTTGAAAAAAATTTGAACTTTCACAGAGGAAATTCTGGATATTCCAGTGAACCTTCAACAAGGGATAACTGAAGACCTCTCTGTTAAATTATTATTAAAATAGTGTTAAAGTGCCCCTAACCCTAAAATAATTATATTTTTCGCTAAAATGAATCTTTGCACATCTTCGAAATGAGTTGCAGCCATTTTTTCATTTTTCTAACAAATCTTGCCATTTTATAGGTTGCGAAAATCCAAGCATCTTTTGTTCACGACCGAGTCAGAAGGGGAGTGGGTCTATTCCTGATTTGATGTCACAAACTGATTTACATTGCATTAACTCTTTGTAAAAATGCATGCAAGGTAGATTGTGACGTCAAATCAGGAATTAGAGAAAACGGGAAATGAAACATAGGTATCAAAAACTGTGTTCAGCCACCTTAATCTCACAATATTATCACTGCCATGCAAAACCGTGCCTACTGATAAATTTTCAGTAGTGCGCTTTCAATGTGGCCATGAATTCTGCAGTTTCTCCTTAAACCGTAACTTTGGAGTTGAATAAAATTTATGCACACTCCGATAGATTAATAATGCATGCACACAATTCCTTCCCAACGAACGACCGATGATGTCTGACATGCACAGTACCTATCTTGGTCTCATATTATATCGTCACAAATAATCCAGAATGAAACAGATAATATCAATTTTAACACCGGAGAAAAATGGATGTAAAAACACAAACAGCAGTTCGTAATTTAAAAAAACACTTAACTAACTCGGTTTCTAGATAAACCGAAAAACAGATCTGTTTTGTTTTCCTTTCTTCGCCTCATTTTGATCCCAAAAGGCCCAAAAGTATTAAAGGAATTACCTAAACTCCGATGGATCTCTGCCAGTGAGTTTTTTGATGTTTTCATCCACAGATTTTAGCCCCTCCTTTGCTAATTCCAAGTCACGTTGCAGTGCCGCTACAGTCGCCATCTTGGTTCTTTTGCTCTCGCGTGCCTACAAGAAACCGCGAAACCATGCGGTCAGCAAGCCTCTAGTGCCAGTTTCCTATCTGCTATCCTGAGACCAAAATAAACGCCTGGCTTACGCCTGGCAATATATTGACTCGATCGTCGAAAGACGAGATATAGGCTAGACTTCATTCCAGTAAAAGAGGGGGAGTTTTTATTTGGTATGATTGACTGTGATGAGTGTAAGTCAATGTTGATTTTATCTTTTGGTCACATGGACATATTCTGACCTCAAGTTCTGTACAAGATCAAGTCATTTCAGGTTGCAGAATACCCTGCATCTACATCTACATGTTCCAACACTCGGCAAAGTCCCTTTTTGACTTGTGGCTGTTTCTGCTTAGGTGTCCTCATACACCACAGGCCTTTTTAGAGACATCACCGCCAAGCCAGCCACTTCTGCTGGAGAGAACAGGACAGCCACAACACCGGGGACTTTATCCGCTGCTCTTCTCGAATAGTGCTTGGGTTCAATATAACGTCCCACAGGGAACTTATGAACATAGAAGATATTTGTGAGACGGGACCTACGGTTTACATATCCGAGAAGACTTAAAAGTCTAACCATTTGCAGATGAAATTACAAAGGCACCACTTTCTCCTTAGTTATTTTAAGATCCTGACTGTTGATCTGGCCGGGGTTCGAACTCCCGCGTGACAGCCCGACGCTCAACCAACTGAGCCACCGGTGCGCGGTCTACTTCATTTGACAGGGGTCTTTGAGGAAAAAAAAAACAGTGACGCTAGTGTTTGGGTTTGCGGGGAAGAAAAGAAATCATCACAAGCAAGCATGGGCAAAACATACATTTTTTTGTTGTCAAAAATGCTTGTGAATACCAGTGCATTCAAAATAAATTCAAACCCAAAAGATAAAGCCATCCCCTAACTTAGCTGGGCCTTGCTTACTGGCTTTATACAACACACTTGCCTTGTTTTAGAGGAAAGATGTAATATTTCCAGTTTTGTGCATGCTGAAAAGATTATTGAAGATAACAATTACTACAAAAAAATATTAAGTCAGTGGCTTTATAATCCTTGTTAATTTTTGGAGCATGTTTGATAAGTTGGCCAACCCTCTTCTGGCATAGTCTCAAATGTGTATATGAATGATGCCCAATCTTGGCTGGCAGTAGCTCAAATAAATAACTCTTTTTTTTCCTTTCAAAACCATGAAGTCTGCAGTGATAACTTTGAGCAGAAGGCTATGGGAATTTAAAGGAAGATCAGCACACTGCATTGGAAAAAGGTCATTTTACATGTGGCTTAATTTTGTTTTTAACAGGTAAATGATTCAATGAAAGCAATAATTGTCATTTTATAGCCACCTGAAAAATTCAGGCAGCTCCAACAGGCTTCAGACCCATGACCTGTTTGAAGCTCAGGTACAATATGCTCTACCAACTGAGCAAAATATGATGCCACTCAGTTGGGAGCCAGTCAGTTTTGTTGGGCTCATGTGTTCCCATGAAATGACTGATAAATGAAAGAAGTGTGCAGTCATGTATATTTTGATGAGCAGGTTATAGACAAAAGATAGAAATAATCCTGACTTGTCCCCAGTCGTCTTCATCTGGAGAAAGGAAAGCGTGCGAAGGCATGATGGGAAGGGAGAAAATGAGAGAGTAAGTCTCTTTCCTTTAAGCCTTCCCATCACCCCTCCATGCTCGCCTCCCTCATATCCCCCCCCCCCCCCCCACACGCATCTCTTGTTGGGGTGAGTCAGGAAATGATCCTCACACTTAACTGGACAATTTAAGGAATTGTCACTTTTCAACCACCTAAAAAATTCAGGCAGCTTCAACAGGTTTAGAACCCATTACCTGTGCAGTGCCAGTGCAATACTCTAGCTACCAACTGATCTATGGAGCCACCCAGTTGGGAGCAGACCTCAATTTGTGGGACTTGTATGTTCCTGTGAAAGGACTTGATGAAAGAAACATAATTATAATAGATACTTTGAAGTGCAGCTAGGCTATAGACAAAAGAGAGAAATGATCCTTGTACTTATCTGGGCATGGTTTCTTTTGGAAGTCTTAATAATTTATTATCTGTTTTTCTTGTTTTTACTGCAGGGTAGATGAAAGACGTATAGAAGAGTTTGGTCCAGATAGGTATGGCTGTAAAGATTTCAATTGACCTGATGACAGCATCAAATGCACACTGCATGTTATTCATGTGAGCAAAGCAGTCAACAGCAAATTAATTAAATACAGACTGCTTGTTATTTATTTGATCCATCCATTGGTTAGAGCATCTACTGTTAGTTAGGCTGAAGTGTGCTGGCCGGAAAGCTATATGCTCCTCCCACCAACGGTATCTGACACTTGCAGACTGAAGACTAACCCTAAATCACAGTTATTGAAAGCTAACCATTTTAAAATGGGTCCCTAGACTTAAGTTTATTGCAGCTATTTGAAATGGGTGCTTACTAAGCCTTAGACTTTAATACTGTTTATCTGAGCGCTACTTGTAGGCAGTCTGCAGTTGTCATACACCCTGGGGAGGGTACTTGGGTCAATTTTCGTTGGGTTTGTGCTGCTGGCCTCTCAGGACCCCTACCCCTTTATAATCTATTTTATGGCCAATTATAGACGCCATCTTAGTCACTTTTGGGTAAATGTAATTTTAGCAACCCCAACTTAGTCACTTTCTGTTAATAAATGCATATTAAACCTTATAAAATTATAAAGCCTTTTTGACCCTTTTTAATTGTAATTATTTCAAAACGGAATGTATTGGGACTAGTAAATATTAAATTAACAGTGCTACAGTTGTTTCTGTAACAACTTTTTTTAACCGCAAATCTTTCCACTTTTAAATCCCATTTAATTTAGCCAGACTTTTCTTTACCCCTCAAATCCTGACAATTTGCGACCCTATTCTAAGACTAGTAACTCTGTCGGGAACTCTGTTGAAAATGCAACCCCATTGTAGTCAATCCAGTTGTGAGAATGCGACCCCAACCAGCAGCACATCCCCATTAGCCCATTAATAGGAAGTACCCCCTCCCTCGGGTCATACACCTTCCCACCACTGCACACTTCCACCAGTCCTGTAGCAGTTTTTTTTTTTCATCAATCAAATCTTTCACCTCACAATTTTTTGTTCTTAAAATTAATAGTCACTGTTCAAATCAGTTATTCTGTATGTACAATGACATTATCATGAAGTGAGAAATTAAACTCAGATTTTTCTGATTTCCATTTGGTTCATCAGATTATCATTGCTGCAAATGATTATCCATGGCTGATGCTAACCCTTATGAGGCTCAATTGGCACTTTTTCATTGGCAGACTTTACATCCCTTTGTATATGCTCTTATAGTGTGATTACTAATTAAAAATAATAATTTATTAAAGGGTTGCAGCAGAGTGGGTGTTGAGGTGTGGGGGAGGTGCCAAGTTTAAACACTTTGACAAATGGATATGGGATTATAATGCAATACCAGATGGACCAAAAGAAAAACTGAAGCTAGAAGGAATCAATGCTAAAGGAATAAGTGTAACCACAGGAGGTCTGCAGCATCTTGGTAAATAGCTAGAAATTAACTTTACCAGTAATCTGCAATGCAGGCATATGTATGGTGGTCCTTTCTCCCTCTGACACAAAGTAAGAAAACATTGCTGTTCAAAGTAAATTTCAATTGATTGAATTCCTTAACCCATTGACACCTGAACTGCCCAGGACCAACCCCCCCCTCCCACCCCACCCTTGACGACTAAAATCGTTTGGCGTTGACAGAGAGTAAAATCTATCAAGCCCCATTCCTAGGAGTGAATGGGTTATAGTATTTTCATTTTTCTTTTTCCTTTTTCTTTTGATGCAGCTACATATCATCAGACATAATCTTTCTGTCATCCTTTTTTTATCAAATTCCCACCAGAGCCAAGCCCTTTGAAAGTAGCTGAGTGCTTTGGGGTCATAGTCCAAGCCCAGCTGTGATGTACAAGAACAGATTCACATTTTCAACACCCGAGATTTTCACATTCTGCTTGTTGTTTCCCAACAATTCAGGTTTAGTTAAGTCTCTTTTTCCAGGAAAAAGGTGTAGTGCCTGATTTGATATCTTCTTGTATGGAGACCTCCTGTCTTTGGTCCTAAGCATACTATTATCTCCATATAGGGTGTGGCTTAACCCATTGGCTCCTGGGATTGAGAAAGATTTTACTCTGTCTGATGCCAGACGATTTTACTTGTCAACTGATAGCATCCTAAGGTGCCTGAGGAAAGAATGGCCCCTCCATTATCCCATTTACTTCCAGCAGTGAGAGTTAAGCTGCGGCTACACGAGCGAGTTTTGTCTCGTGCCGCTGATGCGATTTCTTTCAGATTTTGTTGCGTCGCCTGCTCGCCAGGGTGGCTACACTTGTGAAAAATTTTAGCGACAAATTGAAGGCCGCCCGAATCGCATACTTCAAGAGACCTGGGCACTATAAACAGACATTCCTACTTTAATTTCATTGGCTAAATAGTCTTTGGTCGCATCGCAAGCGTGAGCAAAAAATTTTGCAGGGTGGCTACACGGGCAACTATCTCTGCGATTTTGTCGCGAAAGTTTCAACTCTGGCGACTTTTTTTTTTTGCGATTTTCTCACCTGTCACGTCGCCAGTTCAAGGGTGTCTACATGTGCGATTTTCATCTCGTGCTGGCGACGCGACAAAGTTTGAAAAAATCGCATCACCAGCGCGAGCAAAAAATTGCTCGTGTAGCCGCGGCTTTAATAGATTTTACTACAGGTATGTCTAACGCCAGACTATTTTACTCGTCAACTGGGGGATCCTGAGGTGCCTGAGGAGTAAATGGGTTAACCAGTCAAAAACAGTCCCCCCACCCCACTTAATTAAGCTGCAAATTAAAACTGATTTTTCAGGTTAATGCTAAAAGACTACTTCCTTTTCTATGGAGATAAAATTAATTTGTAAAGTGCTTTAAAGTGGTACTAAGACGAAAATTTTAGATATTTTTTCTGGTTTTTTTTTAAACTGAACTACAATGTTTATGACCAAAAAAAGATAAATTTGTAAATTTGGAAGGGAAAAATGCTATGAAATAATGAAATTGTAATAGTAATTACTGTTGTTATTGCTCTTGTTATTGTAGACTGGATTGGGAGTGACTCATTTTTTTGTCTAATTTACAGTTGGTCTTCAGCATCTGACGCAGCTTAACATGAACAGCTGTAAGTACATAACAGACACAAGTAAACTTCTGCCTGTGAGAGAATCTTTGGAGAAGCTGGACATTGGAAACTGTGGAGGAATTTCAGATATAACTCCACTTCACGAGTTAAAGTAAGGATGAATGATAGCTTTAAAATTTTATTTCAAATTCATGTACACAAGGCTCCTAAATTGTTTGAAGAATGGGGATATGAAAACATACACCATTTGAATGCAAATAATAATAATAATAATAATAATAATAATAATAATAATTTGTTCTTGAAAAGTGGATAACAAGCGTTGTCAGCATGGTTTTCGTCAGGAAGTGTCCTGAAAGTTATGTTTCTTTTTTCAGTTCAATTTATGAGCCTTGTGTACATAAATTTGAAATTATGAAAAAATGTTGGATGTAACTCACAGAACAGGCCCCCCACCCGACAGAGATAAAAATGATAATTTTATTATCATAGACCTAATCTGCTAACTCTGATGTTGTACCCAATTCAAATCTCGTTTGATTAAGATTCTTTGCATGAAAATGTAGCATTAAAAATTTTGTATTTAAATGATATCATATGGGAATACCTGGAACAAAACATTTTATCTTCAAAAGGTTTGAATTGGGTACAACATTGAGTTTGCTTTACATGTAGGTCTATTAATATTTATATTTATTTAATTAATAATTTTTTAATTATATAAACACCAATGAAAATTAATACCAAGTGAGCTTTCGTATGGAAACATGTTAGCTTCACACGGGAAGAGATCATTGTTGCCATGGTTACATATAAAAATCGTGTCTTTCGATGCCTTTCATGAAATGATTTAGTATTTCATTGGTGTTTATATAATAAATAGAATATTACATGGCCGCTTGGAGATACAAAATTTCCCTTCTCATGTTGAAAAATATTTCACTAGACTAAGTGCACTCACTCGTGGAATATTTTTCAACACTTGAAGAGAAATTTTGTATCTCCGTGCGGCCATGTAATATCCTCTACGTATCCACATTTGTTTGTGGTATTTTGAAATCACAGCATGTTACAGGCCTAGAATTAAAAAAAAAAACATAGTTTTCCTTTTATGGTACCCTCAACTTGTCCAAAACGAGATTTGCTTGGATGCGTCGATTGCACATGGGCTTGTACTGTAACAGTAAGACAAAGTATAGGGTTTCCTCGTATTCCAAGTATTACTAATTCCGGAGGCTGGCTTTGAGTACACTATTTTGTTTGTTCCTCTGTCATAATTTCCATTTTCTTTTCCTTTAGAAAACTGATACAACTCAACCTCGTTAACACCCCAAGAATAAAAGAGAGGGAAGAAGCCATTGCAGCACTGCAGAAGTCAATCCCTGCATGTGTCATTGAAAAATGACTGTAAATTACATCTTTAAAAAATGTACAAAACACAGTTATGTACAGCTTCCAGTGCTGGAAATGAAACTGTTGGAAAACAAAACCGTTTTTGGCTATGATAAGGAACTCGTGATAATTGAAAAGAGATCACAGTTAATAAAAGCTGGCTGTGCCTTTACTAATGGCTAAATGGAGTTAGATCTAAAGAATCTGTGTTGCTGTGTTGGTGGCTTTTTCAAACGAAAGGAAATGGCACTGTTACCTCAGTTGATAGAAGTTAACTGATTACCACAGGGAGATTGAAAACCCTTTTTTATGGAAAGGATTAGTTTTTAGGATAATGGTTTTGGGAGAAGAACTGCAGACACTTAGAAAATACCATAGTCAATGGACTTTATAATAATAATAATTATTATTTTATTTCTTAATCTGTACTAAGAAGATTTTTCTTGATGACCAGCTAATTGGAATCATTACATGAAAGTGGAAAAAGCTCTTTACCCTTGTTATAACTTTTGCTTACCAACAAAAATAGCATTCTCTATAATTTTTAGAGTCGTCAATCTGTCTACAGGCAGTTTAATTCATAGCGTTCTTTGCAGACATTTTTTTGTTTGTCTTGCAATTTTTTTTCCAATTATTGCTGATTGCCTGATGAGCAACCTCTTCCAAATGTTTGCAAGCTGTTCCCTGATATTATAAACAACCTAACTAGAAGACCAAGGTTATACGCTTTTGTTTCATGGAACTCTTTATAGAATTTGTTGTCATTACTCAACAATAATTCCACAGAGTCTCCCCATGTTACTTTGCTAAAATCTTTTTCCTTAGATTTTCCCTAATGTTTAAAGTCCCCTTGATGTCCTTGATCGCCAAAACATCCTCCATTGAAAGATGTTTGCCAACAGGTTTGACATCTCCTACTTGTAGTTTGCTTCCACTCTTGAGAGAATTTATCATGCTAATTGCATATTGAACAGAGTGTTTGCAGCTGTGGAATGCAGGGAATAGCTTCACTTGCCATAGACTAACAGACTCCTGGCTTGCGTCCTGCAAATAGTACAGTCAAAGAAAGAGAGCAATAACATGGAGAGTCTGAAGTTCACATAGTTTTAACTAAGAGTTTGATTTTCCACTTGCTGTAGTAAAGGACAGAGCAATTTTTAAAATGCCTGTCGAAAGTAATTGCGCAATAATTTTTTGTAATAGTTACTACGATTACTGATTAGTTTAAAAATCGCACGTCAGTGTATGAAAACCAAAACCAATCACGACTTGCAAGCGCGATTTTTCCCACGTTACATGGAATTTGCTACAAATTTGGATTGGTTTAAATTGTGATGTTTGCACAGCTGGCATTTTTTACAGGTCACAGGTCACAGGTCACAACAGCTCATTGTTTTAGCAATACAGAAAGTATCCTAAACATGCATAAAAGCTAACCTAAGGCCTAATTACACCCAAACAAAAGTCTAAGGTTAGCTTTTATGAATGTTTAGGATACTTTCTGTATTGGTAAAACAATGACCTGTGATCTGTAAAAGATACCAGACGCTGTTTGCACCTGCTGTGATTGGTCGAAGTAATTACTTATTGGTATTTGTTCTACAACACTCTATTGAAAACCGCTCTAAGGACTGGCACCACAGGTCACATTTTACAAACAATGTCATTGGCAGATTTCAATACACTTTGTAAACACTTTTTGTTGCTGTGAATATGATTGATGGCAGAGTCATAGGAAAAAGATCATTATTTTGATTCAAAAGATATAACATGCAGAGTTCATAATGTCATCGTGAAGGGCAACAAGCCAACTGCAGCACTTTCAATAGGATAAATGATTGCAGTCAAAGACTGCAACCTTATTCCCCAGGGTCTCTCTTCTTCTTTCCCATGAGAAGAGAAGAGGAGAACCTGGGAACAAGGTTGTCAAAGCCTGTTGTCTCCCATATGGCCCTATAGAATTCAGACCAGACCAAGACAACTGGAACTCTTTTCGAATAGCATGTGGGATCTTTAACATCCCACAGAGTTTATGAACCAGGGTTGTGAGACAGAGGCTTTTAATTCATTATCCGAGAAGACTTGAAAGGACTAACAATTTTGCAGATGATGTAATTAAAAAAAATAAGGCAGCATTTTCTCCACAGTTTAAATATTTAAAGACCTGCTCATGTTGCCCCCCCAATACAGTGTAGTAGCCTGATGCTCAACCAAACGAGCCAACCAGTTAGAGCTGCAATTAACTCGGATAAATTAAAATTAGGCAATTATTAAAATTCTGTTCATCCAATTTCAGATTAACCCTGGGGCATGTTTCTCGAAAGGCCTGGTAACTATCGGGACTCATTATTGTGCCCGAATTTGCGTTTTTCAAAGTACCCATAAACCTCCTGTTAATTTATGGGTCCAGACCTTGGTAGGAAAGATTGGGTTCAGAAACAAAGTGAATTGATAGTTTCTTTTCAAATGTGAATAGGACGGCATTGCAGAGTGCGCAATAGCTACTGGCGATGGACTCATGATCCATCCAAAAAGAGAAAACTTTTTTATAAATAAAATTAATTAATTATTTTTTTTTGGTAAGCAAAACCTGTAAGACTAGCTCTTTGATTTGTTCCTTACCAGCTTTGCATCTAGCAGTGCTAACACTAGATCAAGAGGCATGCCCAGATACTGCAGTTGGCTAAGGTCATCTGATCTTGCCATCTTTTTGACATTGTCCCCAATACCAAACACAACTGTCACAAACAACCCAGCGACATCGTTAACAGTGACACAGACAGTAGTCATGAAAGTGTCATCAGGAATACATGCTCCTTCAGGGATGATCACATTGCTGATGATGCAGTTACTGCCGACTGAGGATCCGGAGTTGATGTCACAGTACTCTAGTACTGTGTACTGACCAATGGTGGATGGCAACGTCAGGTAACATTGTATCAGACACCTTTGATCAGTGTTGTTTTTTTCTTTTTCTTCATGGACTCCATCTCTGATAACCATGACTTCTGAGGCAAAATGGCTTTCGTGCCTTATAAGTTAAGAAAGAAAGAAAAAAAAGGAAAAAAAATGAAAATAGCCTGAACATAACCAAAACACTGGCCAATTTCTGCCCATATCAATTAAATAATAATAATAATAATAATAATAATAATAATAATAATAATAATAATGGGATTTTACGATACAGACTGATCACGTGATAGAGGCAAGAAGACCGGACATGATTGTTGTTGAAAAGAGAAATAAATGTTGCAAAATAATAGATTTTGCAATACCATATGATAGCCGTATTGAGGAGAAAGAAGTCGAGAAGGTAGTGAAATACCAGGATCTAGCAAGAGAATTGAAGAAGTTATGGAAAATGAAAACAATGGTAATTCCTATTGTAATCGGAACATTTGGAACAGTTCCAAAAGATCTAAAGAAGAGACTAGAGAATATTGGTATAGAGACCAAGATAGACGAGCTTCAGAAAAGTGTTATTCTGAACACGGCAAGGATTCTTAGGAAGGTCCTAGAAGTTTGAGGAGACTTGTTGTCACCAAACTTCCTGGAGTACGGAAGTTCCATTGGAAGTCCAATGTGCGAAAACAAGATAATAATAATAATAATAACTGTTTAATGAACTAAGATTAGTTGTAACTACTCGAGGTTCTTCTTAATTACCTAAACGCTGCATCTTTACAGAGGTGATGTATATATTCCTTTGTGGTTCCAAGATGATAGAACTTTGATTCATTGAGCAGAAGCACATTTAGCTGGGTACCTGTCAAAAACTCAAAGATTTTTCTTCTCTTTTCAACCAAAGAAGCTGTCTCCTTTGTCACATTGGCAATATTTTTTGTATAATCTCCACATGCTTCGGGCCCAAGAGCTTGGAGAAAGTCACCGTAAGCATCAATTTCACAGTCGATTGGTTTAATTTTATCGGAAAAATCATAAAGACTCTTTGCTTTCTTCCAGTCCACAAAGTATGCGCTATCAGTGAATACATGTTCTTCTTCATTGTGAAGGAATGTGATGCCATGGTTTCTCATGACTTCTGTTGATGGCTTGTGAAGGAACTTCTTACATGTTGTTTGGGTGACTGGGCAATCACTCTGTTGAAAAAAAATATGAAGGAATATAGGCCTGCAGTATGAATGTAAGTAACAAAATATAAGAGGTCACTGTTCTCACAATGAGCCAAATGGTTCACTTTTAACTGTTACAGCAGTATAGACTACAGTGTGAGAGATCACAGGTTCAAATCCCAATATGACCAAACTTACATGTATTTTAAAAAAATACTGTAGAGGATGTGATGCCTTTTGTGAAGTGAAGTTTGCATATTAGCCATTTCCCTGGGTTAAGGTCTATACCAATTTGTGTCCTTTGGGGAATTAATTTATTATTAATTTTAAATAGTTCCCTGTCATTTCACTAATAATAATTATCAATAATAATATTTAATAATAATAATAATAATAATAATAATAATAATAATAATAATACTGGGTAGTTATAATAATTATAATAATTATAATTATAATTATAATTAATTATCAGGGAAAATGACAGATGCCCTGGTCCAGAACAAGGCAACATGACAACCCCAGGAGTAACTTCTTGTGCTCTTTTTGAACAGTGGGTGGATTTCTTTGTGTCTCTTGCAACTATTTTTAATAGCAAGGCTTGTAAGACAATGGGCCCATATGGTGTCAAATCCTCATTGATCAAAGAAGCCTTAAAAGTCTAACTATTCGTACATGTAGACATAATTGGGCAGCACTTTCTCCTTTTTTCTCTCGAAACTCCAAGAGTTGGCCTGGCTTGGATCAAAACTGTAACCTCATGTGCTGTAGTCTGGTGCTCAACCAAAATTAATGTGCCACCTGGTTGGCAGTTTTGGAATAACACCCCCAAATGTAAGAAAATCTTGGATAATATAAAACCCCATCATTGCTAAGCTTTGTGAGACACTGTAATACCTATGAGGACCAACTTGCTTCAAAAGACTGACTGACTCATGCTCATCCAAAATAAAAGTCTCACATTAACCCACTGACTCCCGAACTACCCCCCATTGGGTAATTGTGAAGAAGAGCTCCCTGAAAAACCTGTTGGCCAACTGTCAGTCGACTGTCGGTCGACTGTCGGCCGACAAACGGGCAACAGACGGCCGACAGTCGACCGACAAGTTTTTCCCAAAACACAGACTACGAGTCAGCCAACGCTCGGCTGATGTGTCGGTAAGATGTCGGTAACATGTTGGTACAATGTTGACACTAACCTCACAATTGCCCCCAATTGACGAGTAAAATCGTCAGGTGTTAGACAGAGTAAAATGTAGTAACTCATTGACACCTCAAATGCCCTAGGATGCCCCCAGTAGATGAGTAAAATGCTCTGGCGGTAGACAGAGTAAAATCTCAATCCCAGGGGTCAATGGGTCAAAATGTCTGATTAATTTTCAAAAGAGCAAAATACCTTGTGATCATCCAACACAAATACACCATGAGTTGTACCAATAATTATTGGAGATGGATGAGCAAATGCAGTGAAGCCAGGGCTGGTGAGGGACCAGTCTCCTTCACTGTTAAAGAACTCCAAACAATCGGATGCGACCACAAAGATTCCAGGATTCATTTTAGCAGGGAGGTCCATCATCATAATAAGCTGAAGTTCCAGCATTTGAAATGGCGGGTCACCTGACAAAACAAAATCGTACATGCTGAAAGGAAAATAATCTTTGAAGTAATGAGATGAGCAAAGTGGCATTCTTCCAAATGTATTGAAAGAAATGGTGAAAGTTAATGGATAAAACCTACAGTATATACAAGAGACATAATAACAAATCTCAAGATGAAAGTTAATCATCTGAAAAAGATATGGTAAGTTGATCATTGAGTTCATTAATAATAAAGAAAAACAGTGTACAGACATCATCATTGTGACACAACACCAGGCTGCATCTCAAGTGAAAAATTTAAGTCATCTATTTTGTTCTGAATGCTGGAACTGTGGTCAGAGGTAGCAGGGTGTTACGGTGCATATCGTTATCAACTTAAAGGATATTTCACTAATCAATATTCAATATTCCTCCAACTAGGGCACATTCAAAGCCCAGGAAGAGGACAATAATAATGTACAAATATTAGACATTTGCCAGAGTGGGGATCAGAAGTTAGGCTGCAAATGTCAGGATTCCAAAATTAATATCTTTTATCAGGAACCCAACTCACCAATAGGATGTCTTTGCAAACAGTGGAGGAATTAAAAAATTTAATAATCTGTATGTATTTTGTCTGTGAAGCAAAACCTTTTCTGTACAGAAAAATTTAGCTTTCAAAGCGTGAAATTTGCTGACAAACAATGATTGAGCTGCAATCCTGGTGAAAATGAGTTTCAAGAGACTTTGACCATTAACTTTTTGAACTGTTGGACCATTTCTTGAAAAGAAGGTCAACAATACCCCCTTCCTCTGCCCCAACACATTAATGTTTTCAAGAAGTGAAAATAATCCAGAAATGATTCAATATTTGCAATATTTGGGACTGGTCATTATTTACATGTATGAAGAGGAGGGGGGGGAAGAGAGCATTATGTACGAAAGATCAAAACTTCTCTAAGGCCCCCATGTAAATAGGAAGTGACTTCTTTATTCAATATTTACCCATATTGTCACTCCCCCCCCCCCCCCCCCCACCTCATAATGTCATCTTATGTACTTTAAGTAAAGAAGATAGGTCTGGATTCTTTTTTTCACTTTGAGATACTGTAACAATGGAGTTTAGAGTGCAAACAGAATGTTATTGTTATGATGGTTTATTAAAATACACAAGGTGGCATAAAAACTATGAAATACAATGTGCTTACATAAGTTACAACTAAAGATAAAATTACATTTGTTTCAAAGGGACTGGGATTACAGGCTATTTATAAGTTATTTACAATTCAAATATAGATAAAAGACAATACTAGAGATAACTAGACTCGTAAGATTAGTTAATTTTCGCCATTGCTGGGAAAAAACTAGAACCGAAGCGTTTTGTTCTATGCTGGAAGCGGCTAGAACTGCTACTGTTCCTAAGATGGTAAGAGTGGCATTCGGATCTTACGGGAGGGAGAAGGCGGTGCAGCTGGCCATCCGGGTTATTTTTGATATTGTGCCACACTCTAAGACACAGGTGGGTGCGTCTATCCTCTAAACTGGTAATGTTGGCTTGTTCAAGAGCCTGTTGATAGTGAAGGTCAGGGTATACAATTCGCAGGGCCCTCTTCTGGATAGCTTCAAGCTGGTCAATGAGGAAGCGAGGAAGGCAAGTAGCCCAGACAACAGAAGAGTATTCTAGGACAGAGCGAACCAGGGCGCTATAGATGGTGACAAGGTCCACTGGAGGGACTCCGGCGCGCTTCAAGACCCTGAGAATGTGCAGTCGCTTAGACGCCTTGGAAACGATTTCGTTGGTGTTATCGTTCCACTTTGGGGTGTCACACAGGGTCAGACCAAGTACTTTGTAAGATGACACAGCCTCTAGAGGTAAATTATTGATGGACAGCATTGGAGAGACAGGCTTGGTTTTTAGGGGACAAATGGTCATGATCTTGCATTTTTTAGGGTTGAGGTTCATGTTGTTCTGCTGGGCCCATTGCGAAATGCAGTTGATGTCGTTCTGCAGAGATGACGCCTTGCCCAAACTGGTGACCTCAGATATTGTAACGTCGTCGACGTACTTCCAGTGGCTTGAGCCGAGGGGAGAGTGAATAGCCAGGTCATTAATCATTATCAAAAAGAGGATTGGACCCAATTTGGTGCCCTGGGGGACACCAGCATGTACGGGCATCCACCCTGAGATGGAGTCCAAGAGCTTAACAGCCTGACGGCGACCACTGAGGAAGCTGCATATCCAACTGATCAACCAGCCTCTAACACCGAGATGGATTAGCTTGGTCACCAAGATGGTGTGGTCAATATGATCAAATGCTTTACTAAAGTCTAGAAAGCACACGCGGAGGAACTTGCCAGGGCAGTCAAGAGACGAGAGGAGTGTGTGAGTGAATCTAGATTTCTGCCGTTATAATGTCATAAACATCAGACATCACCCTACACGAATACAAATAATTTGTCTGTCAAGATGGCCCCCTGGATGTTTTCACTTGCAAATTTTTGCAATGGCAAGCATTAGAGTACTCCTTTCATTTTATTTGATGCTGGAATCAGGCAAAGTAGAAGAACAACCCATCCATAAAGAAGAAAATTAATGTGTCTATCGAAAGAGAGGGGCATAAAGAACTTCATTAAGTTCAAGAAACATTTTGGAAACTTTACTTTCATTTATGAAATTGCATGAAGTAAAGGTCTGGGAGCTAGAATTAGCAAAGTGGCCGGCGATAGAGTTGGAGCATTTTCCACTCACACACAAGATGATTGGCAACACGAATATTGACTAATCTCGTAGATGGTAGCAGAATGCTTCAAGATAATTCTTTATCCAAATACGGGATATGTGAATTCCTCCAAAAAAGTTAAGTGATTCGTGAATGTGGGGAAAATTAATCCTTGTTTCGAGATCCAGACCCCCTCTTCCAGAGCCTGTTAAAATATACCACAAACGTACTGCTGAGCTCCCCTGAATTTCTTATGAATAAGTTTAGCCCCGATAACCCCCCCCCCCCCCCACCCCGCCCCCATCCTACATCAATAATGACCGGTTCCTTATGTTTTTTGTCTGATGGGGCGCATGCTGCTACGACATAGTTTAGTACGTCGTGTATGAGCTCTTGAAATGTCCTCTATGCACTGCAATAATACTTCATTCTAATATACTTACCAATCGGAAGAGCAGTAAAAGCTTTCCCTAGAACACTAGCGTTAGGCAACCTCTGGCTGTATCCACCAGCTGGGAGCAAAATTATTTTGGTCTTCAGTAGTTCTTCTTCGTCGTAGATTTTTAGCAAATCTCCAATAGTGACAAGAACAGAACCTCCATTGCCTATCTTGGGTCCGGGCGGATCGTGAAACACATGGTATTTTACCCCTAGCGGAAGCTCTCCTCTATCTAGTTTACACTGTACTTGAATTTCATAAGCATCTTTCTGACTTTCATCAAGAGCGGTTATTACGACTGCATCCCAGAAAGGGATATCACCTACATCTTTTCCACGAATAGATTCAAATAATTTTAGCTTTTCTGCAGTTGAATTCCTAATATTATTGCTTGTTTGCGAGAAGCTTGTCATAGCTGTTGATGTGGCTTTTCTGAAGACGAATGCTAGATCGGGGATTAGGCAGGGACCTGGAACCAGTTCATTGGATATATACTACATCCAGGCCCCAAACGAGAGACCGTAAAGATGGCGGACGTTGAGTCTCTTTTCGAATTTGTTCACATGGAAATTGTTGCTTATTTCCAAAACAAACCCGGAAAACACATTGATGTGAGTATCTTAGGGAGGCTAATCTTTGGGAGTAAATCTGGTTTAAAGATATGCTCGTAAATGATCACCAGTAGCTAGGCTCGTGTTCATTGGCCATGGGATGACTTTAATTCTAATTTGCAAGCATTAATTTACCTATAGAATGATGTTATTCAAAATCTGGAGCATCTTG
>OX421455.1:12168667-12203667 GCA_949126865.1 Montipora capitata | reverse complement strand
GTGTTAAAGGGTTAAGCAACTATAAATGCAGTACAGCTGGTATAAACCTATAGCTTTTATATAGTCAAAGTAAAATTCAGTTCAAAATGATTTTCGCCGAGTCTGAGTCTAAATTTCCATTGTTTCCTATCCCTAACAATGAATAATATTATCAATGTTACAAGACAAAGGAAACAAAGACTCAAACTAGCTTAATCTCATGAAATATTTTTAACCTGAAGTTTATAATTTGACCTACTTATTACATGTTGACGGTTTTCAAGGAAAAGGTATACAATTGCTGTAACGTTTGTCATAATCCAGCTTCATTAGAATGAGGAATGAGTATTCCAAGTGACATTTTTACATTTTTATATTATATTTTTAAATGCAGGCAAGGCCAAATGGTTTGCTTTGCCTTTGCTTTCATGATTCCCCATGGCTTCAGTCAAAGGTAGTAGTTTTGCAAAAGAATAATATGTTAAAATAGAGCAGTGACAAACTTGATCTTACTGTGCTCCCTTCAATACATGAAAAAACCTAGAATCAAATACTGGCTGTGGTTTCTTCCCGGGGGGGGGGGGGGGGAGGACTCCCAAAAAAAGGGGAGGGATGCTCGTCGTCTCGCTTAGAGATGTAAATTTCGGATTTTGGTCTCACTTAGGGTGGTCTGGGCAAAATGCAATCATATGTAGCCGTGAAGGTCTCCTTTAGGGTTGCATGCGAAGAAATATAAAAGTGTATATTATTTACACTTTTACATTTCTTCACGTAGGTGAAAGTATTAGATGATAATGTCTTTGCCATAAAGTCATGGTATTTTTTGTTTCTCTGTGTGCTAATATGGTCTCTTTTAGGGGTCCAAAAAAGCCTTGGCCATGCCCAAATTGGTCTCCTTTAGGGGTTTAATTTAAAGTTTCCAATGAGCATCCCTCCCCTTTTTATATGGGAGTCACCTCGAGAATCAACTGTGAGCTTCTTTTTGATAAGTGGACTAACTTGAATCTTTTTGTTTCCTTTACAGGTAAATTCCAAATTGTCATTCCCAGCTCATGATACATATCTGCAATTATTAGACTTGGCAGTTTTGAAAAGTGACAAAGATCAAGGAGGCAGATGTATTTTAAGAACTTTTAATAGCGCTCTTGGAGTCTGTATCTTTGATATGGAGTCTTGACCATAGATTGCTGACCACGGTGATCACAGTCGCCCTTTCTTTGAGGAGACTGCAAATCTGATCAGTAATTTTTATGAGAGTAGAGAACTAACGAATTTAAGCCACACGTTGAGAACGTAAATCAAAACCAAGTGGGCAATGGTGAAAGACGAGTGATCTCACCTCTGCACAAACCGTGCTCCCTATTCGCCATTGGTAACAGTTGGGTTCAAGATGAAGAAGTTAACATATACTCGGGGAAGTAGCCTCCTTCGTAGGCATTCTTGTGACTCGTCACGCGATAGTTCGTTGAGGAGAAAAGATTGCGTGACGAGTCACAAGAATGTCTTCAAGGAAGCAGCATAGAGGCATCAGCTTTTGCGACTTTTTATGTCCTCAATCTTTCACTTTGGTTTTGTGCTAGTAAAAATAAGGGCGGATGGAATGTAACGTAGTTATTGAGATTCACGAAAAAATGCCCCTTCACATCAGCTCCACAATGACAATCTGAAACAACATTTACACAACCATTGGGTTGCAAAGACCAAAAGAGCAAAGACGTTCAATGGAAAAGCAATTTCGGATGTCATGGTCTGCTACTAGAACCGGTGTGGTGCGATTTCCTTCCGTTCGTTATCAACATTAATTTTAGTACAGTAATGTGTACTTGAAAGTGTAAATGAGAACACAAGGATAGCCTTAACGTGGACCCCAGAAGGAAGACGTAGGAGAGGTAGGCCGAAGGAGACATGGCGACGAACGGTAGAGAGAGAACGAGGTGAACTTGGGATCAAAGGTTGGGCAGAAGCCGGTGGTTGTGCGAAGGACCGAGAAGCTTGGAGAGAGAGAACCCAAGGCCCTATTTCCTTCAGAGGGAAAAGGACAAGATGATGATGATGAATCCGTGCACTTATCTGGACAATTTAAGTAATTGTCTGTGACTTATAGTTACCTGAAAAATTCAGGCGGCTACATGGGTTCGACTTCCGTTGAAGGCGCCTGAACTTTGCAGGTGTCTGTAAGTGAGACAATTGCTTAAATTCTCCAGTTAAGTGCAAGGATGATCTTTCGGTTAGCATCGTCATTTTAACGTCCTTTTTCCTCACTCCCAGATTCTGTGTTGGTTGTCATCAGTTTCTTGTAGCTCGGTCCTTAGATGGAACTAAATCGGCACATGACCTGAGGTTCTTTTCCTCTTTTGTCTTCTCACTTTGCCTTGGGTGTTCGTCTGGCACACTTATTTAAGTGCGGCGAAACAATGTGGAAACTTGTCCTGACCCGAGTGGCTCGAATCATGGTTAGCGCTAACCAGCGTTAAATACCGCGGAAACCTAAGGTTTTGATACCTCTTAACCAACGGTTAGCGCTAACCAGGCTTCGAGTAAGCGGCCCCTGAACGCTAAACGCGCGTTATTAAAAAATGAAAGGAACATTCAGTCTGGTTTGTTTCTTGAGTGTGGTCTAGTATTTAGCGCTGTTGGACTAAAGCCTCGTTTACACTAGCAAGTTTTCCTTGGCAGTGTAAATGGAAAAGTATGACAAGTGTCCTTGTTCAAAAACTAGGACGATATTTGCTAGTGTAAATTACTTGCCAAGTGCACTTGTCAAGGAAAACTTGTCATATTTTCCATTTACACTACCAAGGAAGACTTGTCAAGGAAAAACATGTCAAGGAAAACTTGCAGGTGTGTACAGTCGGCAAGTCTTCCTTGACAAGTGGCGTTGTCAAACTTGCTTGTGTAAGTGAGGCTTAACTGGGGACAGTGTAAACTGAAATTAACAAGTTAACGCAAATCAAGTCAAATGTTGGTTTTTGAAGAGAGAGGAAAACCGGAGTACCCGGAGAAAAAACCTCTCAGTAGAGAACCAACAAACTCGACGCACATATGACGCCGAGTCTGGAAATTGAAGCTGGGTGAGTGCTCTCACCACTGCGCCATAAAAAGAAATATAAAACACATGGCTAGCCCAACGAAAACGCTCGTCAGTTGAAATGCTGCTTGAAGCAGTCTCGGAGTGTATGTGACTAAAGGTAATGGTTCAGAAGACAAAATTTGGGGGGCCTGATTAAGACCATGTAAGGAGAGCACTCTACTGAGAGGGGTGCAGGGCTGGTGCAGTGGTGAGAGCACTCGCCTTTCACCAATGTGGCCCGGGTTCGATTCCCAGACTCGGCGTCATATGTGGGTTGAGTTTGTTGGTTCTCTACTCTGCACCGAGAGGTTTTCACCGGGTACTCCGGTTTCCCCTCTCCTCAAAAAAATCAACATTTGACTTGATTTGTGTTAATTGTTAATTTCAATTTACAGTGTCCCCAATTAGTGCTTCAGCGCTAGAACGACTAGACACTTAAATAAAGTTCCTTTCCTTTCCTTTCAGCTCTAGCTAGCTCTCAAGCGATTGAGAACCGCGCCATGTAACGCGCGAGCAGCACGAGGAAAGGAATCGAGAATGCGAAGCTCGTGTGTGATATCTCGCAGTGCGCAGTCCATCAAGAGATTGCTTGCAGGCCAGGAAAACTATAAGCACGTTTTTTTTAACGAAGTCTATCACACACCGCGGTTTTCAACAATCCTTTTACGGCCGCAACTTTGCCGCCTCGACACTTGGATTTCCCAAAGGCAAAACGACTTTGGACTCGTTTTTCTAAGCCATAAGTAGACTATTTACATTATCGGTCCTAAAACGGTTTTTCATTTTCTTAGAGTCCTCGGAAGATCATGAGGAATAGGTGCACAGAAGTGGTAGTAGCAAAGCCACAAGTAACTGTTGATTGCTTCTTACCTACACCATATTACACGTAGCAAATTCAATAGTGCAAGCGTTCATCATAATTATGTCGTGCATATGTTAAGGAATATGAACTAGACTGGTTACTCAAGTTCCTTTGACGAGAGTGCACCGTCAAAAAATATTCGGTAAAAAACAGATGGTTTGCGAATGTTAAAAGCTTTGAAAGGCTTTCAGAAGCAAAATGTTTGAGGCGCCAAGATCTCCTTTATTTTCAGTAATTTATATATTGTGTTTTATTATAATTATATATAATTTAATCTATAATCAATTAAAATTGATTCCGCTAGTTTGTGATAACCTTTATCGTAACACAAATTACCATCCTGTCCAGGGCAGTTGGTTGGTAGACCTTATGAAACGTTCGATCTTGTGATGAAATTCTCACCATTCCTGAGTTTGCTTGCGATTTCTCCTTCTGCTCCTGGGTCTCTAAGGTTAGTATTAAACTAAAGCTACGTTCACCAAGGTGCAGGTGTATTTAGTTAAAGTTCAAGGGACATGAGCAGATAATTTTTTCGGGTAGACTTTCATATACCGGACTAAAATGGTAGAGGACAAAAGACGCATTGTTGTGGGTCTTTCTGCAGGTACCGGGCAGCATTTTCTTTTTGGTCACTTGGGAAAGAATTCCGATTAGGCCTTGCTAATTAGGTATTGTTACATTCGCTTTGTTCTTTTGTTTCATGGACATTAATAATATCTCGAATCCGGTATATGAAAGACAAGCCTTTTTTTTTAGTTAGCGATATAGTGTCTAGTGTCTAGTTGCTTATGCTTGTGACACTGAGTACAAACGAACCAGGAGCCCGTTTCTCGGAAGTCCCGAAACTTTTCGTGCCTTTTCGGGTGTCCAAATTCGCCCAGTATCTTAAGAACGGAGAGGATGTATAAATCATCAAACTCCTCAATCATTTTTGGGGTCTTATGCATTATGCATAAAGACCCCTAAGTCAGAGGCAGATCTTGTCAGTTTGTCACTTTGAGGACGAGAACACACGTGACAGTCTGGCTTGTAGACTGGGTACTAGTAATTGCGAGTCATTGTTTTTCAAGTGTCGGCCATTTTGCTTCTAGCGTTCGTCGTTTGTATACAAATCTGCGGTCGTTTTCCCTGTTTTGGGAAAAAATTGAAGAGATTTCCGTCGCAAATTAGTTGTAATTGTTCAAGGTAAGTTATTTCTGTTTCAAAATTGATCTTTCGTGCTGTTTCAGATTGGTTTTCTTTCTTTCTTTCATTTCGAAAATTAACTACACTTTCCTGGCTTGTTTGTTCTTTGTTATTTCATCCAGGTGACGTCGCTGAGTGGAGTTTCCTCGGCGATATCGATACGCGAGTTGTTTACTCACGCAAGCCAACATATCTAGACTCGGCTTGTGTTTAGTGCGGATTGCACTGAAGCTAAGACGCTTTCGCAAGCCCACATTCATTGGCTTGAAATCCGGTGTGCGTTGCACCACATACCTCACAAGTATCTCACAAGCTATCACAAACCAGTATTTATCGGCTTGAAATGTCGGTGTGGGTTACACCCCAAACTGAAAGAGTTATTGTACTCTAAAAAATAATTGCATTGAATAAGAGTTTTGCACTCTCAAAGAATAGTATATTTCGTATTCTTACGGCTGTCTGCTACTAGCCGCCAGCATGGGAACAACGATCGAACAGTACCGGTCAACAGCGGTCAAGGATCGGCTGTCACAACAATTTTGTGAAAGCCAAGGATGCATTTTTACGTGTGCGAGGGCGATTTTGGAATACGATGCTTATGATGTTTCGCTTAAATGTGTTTTACTTGCCAACATTAAAACAAGTTGTTGGACATTACAAGTCGTGTAAGGGCCGATTTACACGGTACGACTTTGTCGCATGCGACAACGGCTTACGACAGGCCCACGACATGATTTACGATTGTTGTGTACGTCAGAAAAAATGTCGTAGCATTTTAAAACATGTTTTAAAACGCTGCGACAGTCGTAAGTCATGTCGTAGGCCTGTCGTGAGCTTGTCGCATGCCACAAAATCGTATCGTGTAAATCGGCCCTAAGGAGGTGATGTTTTGGTTTACACAAATGATGTGCTACAATGTTTACATCCCATTGCTTACAAGGCAAGCAAAATGATGTGGAGGAAAATCCAGGTTCTACAATATTTGATATCATTGATCCAACAACCTTTGTGTCCGCTGACTCTAGTCAAGGAAATGAAGCAATCTTTGGTGTGAATGCTGGTAAGCAATGTGTAGCAATGTCACTTACTGCTATTATATACCATCAAATACAAGATAATTCTACTTTGAACAATTCTACTTTGATAACTCTACTTTGAACAATATTTTGGTTATTGGAAATAATCTATACAGTTCTGTAAGATGTTCTGAGCGAACAAATGACTATTTGCTGTTAACTGGTGTTCCAGACATGGTTTCAATATTTGTTCATGACATCAAACATTGGTCCATATATGTCTCTTAGAAATTCACTTCTAGAAGTATTTTCAAACAATCAACTGAATTACAATAATTGTTGTTTGTTAACTACTGGCAGTAATACACTATATTGTAATGAATACATTTTAACAAATATTGAAACCATGTCTGGAACACCAGTTAACAGCAAATAGTCATTTGTTCGCTCAGAACATCTTACAGAACTGTATAGATTATTTCCAATAACCAAAATATTGCTCAAAGTAGAGTTATCAAAGTAGAATTGTTCAAAGTAGAATTATCTTGTATTTGATGGTATATAATAGCAGTAAGTGACATTGCTACACATTGCTTACCAGCATTCACACCAAAGATTGCTTCATTTCCTTGGCTAGAGTCAGTGGACACAGTGGTTGCTAGATCAATGATATCAAATATTGTAGGACCTGGATTTTCCCCCACATCATCACCTGTATTTTTAGGTATTGCGAATGCTGTGTGTACCAGCAATGTTTATTACTGCTACTCCAGTAGATGCTGCTAGTAACACTGTTGGATTCTCAGGATTCATTGGAGCATGTCTATAGATTTTTACTACAGTGTGGTAAATTGTTTTGATCAAATGGCTTTTCCCAGCACTACCTGACCTCCAGTTATAAATAAATAAACTGGTTCAACATTTTGTGACTTCAGGCTGTTGAGGTTTTCATTTATTTCTAGTCCATGAAAGCACCCTGTTGAAAGCTTTGCATTGCATTTTTAATTATTTAATTATCTAAATGATTCACGTAATTGGTCATCAGATATTCCTCTTGGCTGTTTATACATTGTTATTGCTGATGGACTGTGATTTCCGGTAGTTTGGGAATTTGCACCAAGCTCTGAGGGTACTTGTTTATTGAACATCTACTGATGATTCATCTTAGAATTCTAGTTGAATTTCAGCATTCTCTTGATCATTTATAAGATTGTATGAATAAATGACAGTGTCATGCTTGTTTTTTAGCCATTCTAGTGCTTCTGTTACTAGTAAATAGCTGATAGAGATGCTGTAGTGTGCACCAAAAGTTGTCTAAAGTGTGCAAATTGCAATAAGAGAAAGATTAGCGGCAAGTCATCGATGTAAAATTCTAAACAGGGCCTGAAATTTGAAGCATACTGAAGAAACCCATTTCACTGCTGCATTGTGGCAAATTTTCAACCAATCACGCATGGACGCATGGTGGGCTGAATGGAGTTAAACTAAGCATAAGACCCAAAGTACGCATTGCGGACCTATTTTTCTTTTTGGTATCTCAAAAACATGTTAAAAAACCGCCTTATCAAAACAAGCGGAAGGAAGTTTCATAAATGGCTTTTTGGCCCCGAAAATTTATTGGGACCCTAGAAACGGCGTGCGCTGCGCTTGCAACGCACGCCTCGAGCTTGTTGGCGTGCCCAGAACTCCCACGTCCAGTGTGAGACAGAGTAAGATGCGGGTACAAGGCCTTGCAAATGAAAAAAATTGGAGCTCTGACAGCCACTGCGGCTTCCTATAAAAAGGAAAGTTAATAACGCACGCATTTTCATTCCTATAATTTACTTTCCTATTATTTTACTTTCAATTTATGAAAAAAATCATCTTTTTTACCACCGACTTAAAAAGCTCATTTTAACTAATTTTTATAACACTAAGATTGGCTCTTCCCTGGCAGAAAGCAAACTTAATTTTATATTTGCAAGTAACTTGTGATCTCTATGCTTATCGTTTGACCTCGAGATCAGCTGAAAAATTTCTTTGACATTCGATTTCAGAAAGCTTTATCTTTTTAAATTTTACTTTTATTAATATTTTTTTTTTGCAAAAACTGATCAAGACATTACAAGAACAAAATAAAGTGCACTGAGTACTAGGACTACACACAGAAGCACTCGAACACAGAACACAAGCACCCGTACTGGGGCAAGACTTATACGCTAATGTTATTTACAATACATATTTACAATACAATGCAAATTTGTAGACCACAAGTATTGGAAACGAGGCCGCAATCTCGTGTTAAAGTTTAAAGGAACAATGTTAACGAAGACTGATTCCTGCGAAGTATCGAACACAGTATGAAATTTGACCTGATTGCGATAAAAAATCTATGGAGGCCTCATAAAATCGCTCGCGGAAAAAAGCTTGGTATGAAGTGTATAAACACCTTTCCTTGCTTTTTAAAACGCAACTTTTTGTGAAAACTGCTTTTTGGCATTGTTTTGAGCACACTGCGAGCAGAGCCTCTCTAAAATTCACCAGAGGGCGAGAAATACCAACTCTGCATAAATCGTATCAAGTCTTTTTAGTCGTGGCAGCCCAAGTTTCTGGGCGAGTCACTCTGGTCAAACCAGTTTAGGCAGCGCGCGTATCATATTTTTGAGAAGGCGAGGGTCAAAATCGAGCCTTCATTACGAAAATCAATATGGCGTCTAGGAGTGCGATCAAGACTTGGCCTTGGTTTGAAGCTGTCTCCAAGTAACGGCTTGCGCATACTCAACAAAAATTTTGCACGATTTGTGCAGAGTCCTCAATTTCTCGTCGAGTTAAGAAAGACTCTGTTGGCAGGGTGTGTTTTGAGTAGTAAACCCGAAAACGTTTTTCATTCGGTGAAAAAAAAAATGTAACGTACCTTCAGTTTTTAAACTAATTCTTTTCTAGTGCTATTTTTTAAGTTACCAATCTTTATCTTTACCTCACTGATAGACTTTGTAAAAATTCTTTCCACGTTGAGCGGATATTTCAGCCCGATTTCGTACATTTAAAACAGTATGAAAGTAATTTTTTTTCAATATGTCCAACTTGTGAAAACAAGGGGAGTGCGTTGTAAACCTACGTATAAGACATGTCAAAAACAGGGTGGCCTAATGGTGAAATGTCAGTTTCTCATGTCAGCGAGAATCATGCGAATGGTGAATACTCGGCTAAACCGCGTCGGCAAAGCGTCGAGAAGATTGGGTCTGAAATCTCGTTCCAGTCTCTTAGTTGCTTTTCCGCCGCATGGTTTTATCTTGCAAGAAACTTAAGAGCCTGCTGACAGGCTTTTCGGTTCCTAGAACGCAAAAACATGTAAGTTGAAAAGAAATAGAGAATATCCAAAGCGCCTCTTTCTTGATGGCGCGGTGGGCACAGCGCTACGCTAACTAATTTACGAAAGGAGACAGACGTCCCCTAACTTAGAGCTAAACAGTGGAATACGTAACCATCATCGGGATACGCTTTTTTTTCCGACTACTGGTATCCAACGTCTCTTTGAGAGATCCAGTACTTCTACTTCCTGAAATAGTTTTAACAGATGAAGTCTTCTCTGAAGATGATTTGGTAGAAGCTCTTACTGAGCTGCCGCTCAGCTTTCTCTCCGATGATCTGGAGACAAAACTTCTTCTAGTGCTTAATCTGTAAGATGAAGACCTATTTAAAACCCGTGGTGACTGCGTCTCCTTGCATAACAGTCTATGTGCCATAAAGCGCAATGTTCGGATCATTTCATTGTTCCGGCTTGCATAAACCAGCGGGTTGAGGGCACTGTTGCTATAGTGACAGAATTTGGCAAATTGAAGCAAACGCGCTGTCCATTCCGTGGCTGGGAGGTATTGTGGGCAATAAGTGCCAATCAGTGTCAAGACAAACAATGGTAACCAAGCAACAACAAAGAGGCCAGCGATGACTGCAAGAGTCACCGATAATCGCAAATCCTTTTTGTAGGCTTTTCTTTCAGATCGATGCTTCGCAATCGGTTGGCAACGTGCGTAACGGTAAATTAAGAAGTACGAGATGAAAATTGTGACAAAAGGAATAAAAAAGCATGTCGTTGTCATAATTAGTGTGTAAATATCTTGCCATCGTCTAAACTGCACTGGCTGCAAGGAAGCTATGGTGACCGAATAAAGCCACGGGACAGCGAACATGACATAATATACTTTCTTCGATAATGTTCTGTGAAGTAACGGTCGCACGATTGCATGACATCTTTCGATGCTGAGAGCGGTAAGTTGAAGAATAGATGCACTGCCAATGAAGATGTCAAATGTGATGTAAGACTGATACGTGACAAAGCTAACTGGAATTCGTTTTTGCAGTGATATGGTGATGTTCAGCCAGCAAGGAATGGATACAAAACCAACCAGAATATCACTTACAGCCAAGCCAATTATAAGTTTATTGGTCGCGGTCCTGAGTCTTTCGTTAATCGAAAATGCAACCAGAACAAGTCCGTTTCCTGATACTACGGTAAACAACAAAAACGCATAAAGAGAGACCACTATTGCCAACTCTTCTGTTACAATCTTATCCAAGAAACTTGTGGAGTTTTCCATCTTCGTGTTGTTTCCTAAACCCATTTGAGATTGCAAAGTGAAGGTGTGGATCAGGGTCTAGTTTTCTCTTGTCTGGCCTCTTGCCAAATGCCGAAAATCACGATGAACCTCCAAAGCTGTAGATGCTAATTGTTACCCACTTTCGTACAAATTGCCAGTCTCGAAGGGACTTTTCCTTTGTCTTTTTAACTTCCAGCCAGCATGCAAGATCGAGATACTAATTATTATAGTGGACGAATTCCCCAGAGAGCTATCACTAAGGACCTGAATTTGAAAAACGACAACGAAGTTAGTAAGATGTATTATCTTAGTTTATTTAGTAAAGGGAAGGAAAAATAAGTGGGAATGAATAATGAAATGAATATATGATTAAATAGAGTGAAGGAGGGTTGGATGGATGGATAGAGGAAGGTAAGAAGGATGGAAAGAACTTGAAGGTAGGTAGAATGGAAGGAAGGACAGAACAAACAAACGAACGCACAGTGGACAGATAAACGACAAACGAGCAAACGAAAGAATGACTTAAGCCTTGAAGAGACAATCTTCTCAGTGTGACAAGCTAAGAGCACAATGGCTGGTTACGATACTGAATGAAATACACGCAAATACTTCATGTCTACAACGAGATATCATTATAGATCATTTCATTCAGGTACTTGTTCAAGGTTACCGTAAATGAAGTAGTGAGTACGGGAGGACTTTCCAATGCACTTGGCATGCATGGGATCACTCTAATTAAGTAGCCGCTTACGAGAGATGGCAAGAAAAGGACGTTCGACTGAAATTCAAAGACGAATTTCGTCGCATTTGGCTCAAATAGCGAGCTCTGATTCCCCGGTCAGGATCCCAAAAATCAATTGCACTTTGTTTTGGCCTTGAAATCTTCACAGTTTCACCTTCGGTAACTACTTTTTTCTTGATTAGTTTCTCCTGGTTGGGATATTTGTCTAAGGTGTTAGTTTATCTCAAGTTTTTTCCACGACAAAACAAATTTTACCGATAAAAATGGTCGGCAAAAAGAATTAATTGTGAATCAATAAAAGGCAGAGAATCAGCTTAAATTATGCTAAATAATTAAATACTTTTCTATGGTAGACTTTCGTTTTCCTGCAGTGAGTATGCTTCTTCTGATTGATATATACAGAAATCTTGGTTTCACTTATCGGCTTTATTTAAAAAATACTTGAATTTTCTTTTATGTAAGACAGTGATTGCAATCGTCTTTACAAATGCTGAATGCTAAAAATGCAATTTCTGATCTCGCTTATAAAACTTAAATGAAATATTATGACTAAACTGTGATAAAGATTGGGTCACTTTGCTGCTATTTGTCCCGCAAACAAGGTCATTCATGTAAGTGAATATCCCGCAAGTTCATATAGATAGTTATCGGAAAAAAGTGGAGTTAATTCTGCAGTCCCGGTTTCTTTTGTAACAATTCCATAAACTAGCTGCATTCACTGACATGAAAACGAAGTTGCAAATTGAACGGTGTCAAAAAGTACTATATTAATAATTAAAACAGCTGATCGATGTCATCAGGAAACAAATTCTTGATAATCCAGACACGAAATAATTCTTACCGTTCCGTTTTTGCTTAGTACTACAAGAGTGCATAAGAGGGATGTGTGATGACAGAGATTCTTGTTTCTTTCGAAACGTTGCGAGGCTGTGATTATTTGTTGGGACTAAAATACTTAAGTTTTCTATGAAATTGGAGTTACTTTAATTATTTATTATGCATAACATTAACGGTCGCAACGGGGTGTGGCTTTTGCGTTTAATTGTTAATAATTTGGGTTTCTTATACTATTACGATTGATTTTTCCAATTACCTTCAATATTTTCATTGTTTTTAAAGATTAAACTGAGATTAATATTAATGCCTTGAGTAATAACATATCCATAGTCTACTGTCTACTTTTTTTTTTACTGAAGGGAAACCACCTTTTTTCTCCTTAAGCCATGCAATGAGACTCTGACACATGTCACTTATTGGTACTGGAAAATTCGAAGTTTTAAAATCAATGTTTTTCGTGGGTAGCGGCGAACCCCTTTTGAGAGGCACAGTACATTTCATCTAAACTATAGCCTTTGGTTTAAAAAAAAAAACATTGTTCTTGCTTTATTGCCAAAGATGCATTGCATAATCTGCTCTCACTGATGACTAACGAGATCAGTCCTGAAACAACGGTGTCTTACCGCAGATGCTCGATACTCCGTTTTCGCTTAAAGAATGGAGGGATCTAAAATTTAATTTTGCCGAAAATTGTTCAGTCGTGCTTATTTACTTGTTATATCTTTCACAAAATTTCACACCGTCGGCCACGCAAGATCGCTTGTTTTGCATTCCATTAGTCCGGGCTCGGTCACAGTTTTGTTGTTTTCGCACTAATTTCAAGTCTACTTACTTTTTTTGTAAGAAGCTTTCTCTGAGGAGCACCTTGAAGTTATTGATGAAGAAAAAGCATCGACAACTTGAGGAAACCAAAGGGTCCACCTTTAAATCCACAAAAGCGAAAACTTGCTGTCCTATTTATTGCTCTGTCTTATTGGCGAACGTGACTGAAGACTTTTGCTTGAAAACATTATCTTTTGTTTAAATACTTAATTGATGCATACATTTTACGAAGAAAGTTTCCTCGATGTTTCCAGATCTTCCGTCCGAGATAATTTGCTTTGAGGGAAGATTTTTCATGAGATATTTATACTTCCAATTAACAGTTTTCCCACGAGCCTAACAATAACCAATAAAGCAAAGATAATGATATTTTTCTTTTCTGGTACGTTTTCATCTTTTGTCGTCGCTAAAACGCCGAAAACGGAATCTTTCCTTAAAAATATGGTTTAAAAGTGGAGACCTATGTAGTCCTTAAATTGAACAGGTGAAAACATGGAAACGTAACAAAACCGTGCTCCATCATGATATGTTATCTATTTAAGACCTAAAGGAAAGTAACTTTGTAAAAGGAAAGGAAAGTAACTTTGTTTAAGTGTCTAATCGTTCTAGCGCTGGAGCACTAATTGGGGACACTGTAAACTGAAATTAGCAATTAACACAAATCAAGTCAAATGTTGGTTTTTGAGGAGAGGGGAAACCGGAGTACCCGGAGAAAACCTCTCGGTGCAGAGTAGAGAAGCAACAAACTCAACCCACATATGACACCGAGTCTGGGAATCGAACCCGGGCCACGTTGGTGGGAGGCGAGTGCTGTCACCACTGCGCCATCCCTGGAGCAGGCAAAGGTCTCAGTAGTTCAGTGTCACATCATTGTTACTTTCGGAAACCCTATACATCCAAGGTACGAATATAAGTGGAACTAAAAATCCCCGGGTCAACGGAATGGGAGAGGTTTACAGCCGATAATACATGGGCTCGAACTATTTGAAATAGAGAAATGATATTTTGTATCGAGACTGTGCTTAAACTGTTGCATTAGCCTTCGAAGCTCCGCGGCTTCTCGAGGCCACTTTGCGGACAAATAATGCATGGTTGAAACTCATGGAAAATGCATTAATTAAAAGATATGAAATATGTTTACCATTTGAAGGCAAGAGCCACGTCATGATTTTAAATGGTTTAAATTACAACAAAACACTTCTAAATTCTTTTTTTCACCTGTCCACAGAACAAAGCCTTTTACTAATTTTGATAATGAAACTTTTCTGGAAGTCTTCGTTTTCATCCGCGCGTTCTAGAGCATTTTAGCCGGTGGACGATACTCGAAAACGCTTCAACAGAGTACTTTTTTAAATCGCGGCGATTGTAAAGATTCTTTTTTTGTTGTTGTAAAGATAATTGCATGCACCGCGCTAGACATTTAATTTTTTAGAAACTAAGGGCGCTTTCCTTTTGTCAGAACTGGCCGGCCAGACTCGTCAGTTTCCAAAGAAAACGCAACAATTTGAAGGGAAACTTGCATGATAATCCTTCGTATTCTTCCTGAGGAGCGTCTTCATCTTCGAAGCGTGTTAACTTTTAGTCCTGCCAAATACCCTGTACAGCTTGCCGGTCAGTTCTGTCAAATGGAAAGCGCCCTAACTTACAAATGCGGCAGCTCTGAAGTGTACCGTTCCTTGATAATTTCGATGAATACTACCTTTGCTAGAAGAATTCAAAGTGATTACTTCTTTTCAATCTTGAGCAATTCGTTCCGGATGGACTAAGCACTATGGTGAGACGTTGTATCTAAATTAAAATGAGCCTTTATATACTACAGCTGCAATATTGAAGCGGAAAAAAGGTTTATACAGCTGCCGAAAACAGAGCAACATTCAAATGGCTGTTTATAGATACGAACCAGAGAAACACAGTTTATAAAACAGGCTTTGGTTTTGAATCAAGCAGTCTCGACAGACAAACTGGGGTACTTTTGCGTCCATGCAATGTCACCACGTTAGAAATTAAGTTCAAAGCGATAGGTATCGTTCGGGTCATGGTATCGTATTATATTTGACAGAAAGAAGAGTAGAGTAGATTTCCTACCAAGTTTACTGCGCATGAAATTCGATTACGCAAACAGTGGGGATGCACAAGTCTCATTATAGGCACACCTATCACATCTGGACTTCACAAGTCCAATGTCTTGCGTTTCAGGGGAGGAAACCTTTGTGACTGCAAGGAGATGGCAAGTGTTAACCCCGGCAACCGAGTAGAGATGTATTTTTTCGTACTTCTAAGGCCTTGTTGTTATGTGAGCTGCAAGCATAAAAAGAAACATCTTGCGAAATCTCAGTAGCGAGTGTTTCGTTCATTTGCACCTCTTGTAGGGGCAGAAGACTGATTAAAAACTAGTCAGTTCGTCTTTTCCTTATGCTTGTGTCGATAAGGGAAAACGGTCTTAATTTGATTGGAACATAGGTCCCTCCCCTTTCAAGATTCCGTCCTAGCAGAATAAAGCATGCAAACTGAATAGGATGGAAATCAGTGTGATCCATTTGGAGCACTGCACTCATGCACTTCATTTCATTCACATGCATCTATTCTCTGTTAATTGTAGAAAGCAAGCTTAGTTAAGGGCGTCAACTGATGTTGTAAGCTAGACTGAAGGATAGTTTATTTTTGTCCTAGCTTCTTCAAATCCTGAAGGCTGTAGGAACATTCCATCGATCACAGGTCAGTACGGTTTTGCATAAGATTGAACATAAAATCTTACCCGTAGTTGCTCTTGTGGGCGTCTCACACCAACAACAACGCCGAAAAGTAATAATATTGTTGTGTGGGCAATATAGGGCTCACTCCAAGCCGTTAGACAACATTTAGTGAGATACTTTCGCCAACCTGCGCTTTTTTCGTTTTAATACACTGCACGTTATAGAATTGTTGCGATGTACAGTTCGTTTAAATGTTAATTCCTTAAATTTCGACATCCCTTGATATATCTTCGCAGTTTCGTAACGCTTGATATATTGCACATCGTTAAAAGCAAAATGTCGTGAGGGAAATGTGTTTTTCAAAATAACAAGGCGTTTGTTTTTCCGTTCTTAATCGTTGTGTGGAGACATTTAGATTCATCCGCTCTGGTAGCTTCGCGGAAGAAACAAAATGAACACTTCCATATCAGTGGACCGTTTATGCTCTGACGGAGTAATTTTCCAATGCATGTGAGTATCAGCTGAAGTTAAAATTAGGCTAATACTTAACGCCCCCGTTTAGAAGCATTTAGCAAAGACGGGATTACGAGTGGAAAGATGTAAGCTGTTTTAAAGGCCATTGGCAACAATTTATTCTCTACACGCCTAGACTATATAGCGCTTTAATCGCAGGCTGTATTTTGACTAGCGGTGGCGTAATGAGACAAATACTTGTTTTTCAAGAAAGCTGTACATTTGCAATTAATTTTTGAGGTTACACAAAATGAAAATCCTTTTAAAAACAAATAACGTTTGCTCACGTCCCGTGAAGCATCTGTTCAGAGGTATTTCGGGGGTAAAAGTTAGCAATGAAAATGAAATCCGGAATTTAGATTTCGTCTAACCTGATCAAAAACATATATGGCGATCTGGTCTGGGAAGCTAACTAAAGGCCCCTATTTTTCAATTTTTTTTTCGCAAATGTTTTGTCAATCATCTCTTCTTTTTTGCTCGTTGATATTTTATATCTGCTGAATCGCGGATGGATGGCTCTATCAACGCAACACACCGAAAAAAACATTTGATTGTTTTTGTACAATTGAGCATGATACAACGTTCTTCTTTATGATTAACCTGTGTGGAGTTGGGTTATTTTTTTCCCGCTAAGTGCTAGAAAGACGCGATGCAGCGGATGCTGATTTAATTAGAGGTTTTGAGCAGCCCTGAGAGTGGTGGCGAATTAATCTCTGAATTACAATAATTTGTCATGATACATCCTTTATTCTGTGAAGTTGAATTTTTATTTATATACTCACTATTTAAAGTGGCAGAAAAAATATCATATTTTCATCTTTTTTTAATTTCGATATTCACTCCTTGGATTGAACTTATTTTACTGATGACTTGTTTCTAGACAATTCCATTACGTAATTCTGATTTGTTTTTTGTTCGTAGTATCAAAACCTTAAAGGTCTAAAATCCTTTGCGAAATGTCGCGATTAATAACGCCCCCAGGGGTTTGAGACCTTACTCACGCCTTAGCACCTGTAAAGCTCGTGTTTTTCAAAAGATCACGTTTTCCGTATTAAAGAATCCTCTTCGTTGCAAAAGTGTGTTGCCCATGTCATAAGGCGACATTACAAGAAGATGGCAAATTTATCAAATGTGCAAAGAAAATGTTACGACGAATTACCGAAGAGTAAGTCTCATCAATGTATAAAATGGGAGCAAAATGTGTTCATTGTTAATGCTTGATGAACTCTTTGCAATACTTTTTCTGAAAAAATTGGAAGGTGTCTACCAAAGTGATATGGATGCTCAAGTATAAAAATGTTTCTTGAGAGGATTAAAGCTGCTACAAACATTAGCAAGAATGGATTTTTGTATATTGTTTACCTGACCACAAGGTCAGGGACAAGTGTGTTTCGCGCTCCCACATGCTCATAAAATACCGAAAAAAATTCCGCCAATAACTCGGTTGCTCTTCATATGGGCAACATTTTTTAAAATCGATCCTAGGAACCCTTTTTAAAGAGACAGAGAGTATATATAATTCAATACCGTATTTCTGTTAGATTTAACTATAAAACAGATCAGGAGCCCATCTGACAGATTTATTATATAAGGAACGAAAAAAAATCTCGGTGAGTTATTTTGTCTTATTCTATGGCTAGCTCCGTGATGGGGCAAGATGAACCAAATCCCGCGCTGTGATTGGCTACTATTTCTCGCTTGGTCCCGCAAGATCAAATATCATTTTTTGGTGTTTTATCCCATATAATAAATCCTCTATTGACCAAGCTTGTTCGACTTCGTCTCGGTCCATAAACACGCAAAAAACTGAAGAACTTGGCCAATATCGAGCCACCTTGACCTCACGCTGGGTCAATAACCCATATTTATTACATGGCAAACAATTCTCTGGCTAAATGGAACACTCTGATTAACTGGTTTTGTCTGTCGAGATTTTACATTAGGGACCATTACCATGGTCCGTTTCTGTAATTTTTCTCTCCTAGGAAATTCAAGTTGAGCGAAACACGAAAAGCGGAGTTTCTGTTTATTTTTTTTCATCACAACAGCACAATTACCGTATTACCAGTACGGCCCTCGCCTCGTTTTCTATCTCCCCTCTCATATCTAACGCATGCTCGTGGAATAATTGTTAATTATTCGCAGTCTCAAACGCAAAACCATTTCTTGTTCAATTGCGGAAATTCCACCGCTGAGTTATGAGAAATGACCAACAGATATATTTTGAGATTATAATTGGAAGGAATGTCAACGAGTTACTTATTTTTTCGTTTACCCGCTGCTCAGCCACGTAAATAAAGCAACTTTGTAGTCTTCTTACTGATTTATAACCGGCAGTGAGTCGGTTTCCTCCTCAAAAACTACTCACATGCGACTTTCTTTACGGAGATAACCACAGAGGATTTTCGTTAATGAAGATATACGGTAGTATCAGAAACCCATAAGGGTTGGAACGTGTAACGCGCGAATATGCAGTGCGAACTGATTGGTTGAATGTTCAGTGCTAAGTACCGTATTTGAAAACCCCTTGCTCTTGTTGTTCCAAATATGGTACTTAGCAAATTGAAAATTCAGAAGCTTGTTTCCCAGCACACAAGGGGCCGTTACACGTTTCAACCCTCATGGGTTTCTGGTAGTATCCGATTCCATTTCTATCGTGCCCCGCCTAAACATAATGAGATGACAATCATAAGCTCTCTCTTTGAATTAATGCAAGAAGATATCGCAGTAAACTAGGTAACGTTGAAAGAATACTTTGCACTTTATCCAAGGGTTAAAGCAGAACGTGATGATTTCATGAACATTGATGTCAAAACTGGTAAGTATATTTTTCATCAAGCCACATTAACTAAAGAACAAGACATTTTTTGATATTTTGGGAAACATAAATGTATGCCCAACTATAGGCTATCTACGAGAAATGAATATTTTTACCAAAAACTTCGATGGCCATTTATTCGTTTCCGATATTTTTCAAATTAAACTTCAAGGCAAGCTACTCTCTACCGATCAGACAAATTGAGGAGACAATATGTCGCACCAGTTAAAATAACTTGACTATCCTCCTAATATTAAATGGAAACATAGTTTCGTTCAATTGTCCGACACAGTACCGAATTGCTTTTTGTACTAAACGGCAAGAGTTTGTCTAAATTGTAAACAGGATATTTTTGAACCTATACTGGCTGTCGGCACCGGCTTTTCATCCTTTTTAAATAGATCACCCGCTCAGACATAATATAAGGACACTTCTATATTATTTCAAAGCTTACCTATCTTGTTTTGACTCAGTTAGGGTCGTGCATGACAGACATCAGCTGTGATATTTCAATTCATCCTGCCTCGATGTTTCGACCTGTTTTAGCCGAAAGAAACTTAGTGCATACGGCTTTGGGGCTATTTTGAAATAGGAATAGACTGAATATCCGGCGAAGCTGCTCTTCTTGAACTTAGTACATGTATGTTTTCGGAATGAACGGTTTCTTGGTTCCGGTAGGGGAAACAAAATAGACTAAAAGTCTTGGATTTTTTTGGCGGGAAAATTGTACGTGGGCCACCGACCGGCTTCAAAGTTGTATCCAGACTATTCCGAGCGGGGTTCCGAGCTCACTTTAACAGAAAAGCATTCAGTTCTGCCAGTGGACCTCTTTAGCTTGTGTGTTTTGTTTTCCTATTTCAGACCACGTGATGTTGCCACACAAATATGCTTGTGAATAAGACGACATTTGAAAGAAACTTCCTCAGAGTAACATCACGTAGTCTGAAATGAGAAAACAAAATGTGCAAGCTAATTATAAATTATCACTCGTCTGACTCGTTCGTCTGGAAAACCTTTTCTAGTCATTCTGTAATCCGAAACCGTAATAAAAGAAATCATAAAGTTCGATAACGTGCACGAAGCTGAGTATACAGAGATAGACTGATGCAGATACACTGATAGAAAAAGCCAGCAGCCGGCAACATTCACATGACATGTATTATGAACGGACATGTTGATATCTCTCCCGTATTATATGTTTAACCATAGAATGAAGAACATATTATTCCAGTACCGAAAAACCCCTAAACTGAAATGGACAAAAGCGTTTGTGATCTCGACCTTCTAGAATGAAATGACTTAAAAGAGCACAAGTGGGTTAGCAGTAAAACAGAGCAATAGAGTTGCTTATCCCATCTGATCGTAGACAGCATTTTTTGTTCAGGGCTTTGTTCTTTGGCGTGGCATAAATTAGAAGTCCAAGGCTTCGTTGTAACCTATCATAGAATATGTTTATTTTCATTAGAAGTTAAGTACACTCGCCAAAAGCTCTAAGGAGCTTGTTTGTAACGAGTATTCATGAGACATTCAACGGTGCAGCGCCCAAGATAATTAACAGTAGCATGTTCATCGAGCTTATGGTATGGTGAAGGCGTCTTCACTTCGATTCACTATAAGCTTGTTTGACCAGCTGAGATCCGTACGACATACCTCGTCTCATCGTCGAGTCCTTTGTAAAGGCATACTAATGTGCTTGTATAACAGGTAAGGTGTCAGTAGCCCTGGGGTGTCTTGAAAACAAGGACCCTAAGAAACGAAATTGAAAGTAACCCAAAATCCTCGATTTGGCGAATCCTAGGCCTAAAGTTGGTTTTTAGTTCTAGGGTTAGCCAAATAGAGGGTTTTAGGTTACTTTTGTTCATTTTCGAGTCTTAGAGTCTTAGGGGGTATTTTGTTCATTTTCGAGTCTTAGGGTCTTAGGGGGTCTTAGGGGTCTTTGTTTTCAAGACACCCGGTAGCCCTGTTGTCAACAGGCAGGTACAAAAGTCGGACCGGGTGAACTCGGATCGCAGTTTTAATCCTCTCAAGAAGCATTTCTCATACATAATCATCCATATCACATCAGTCTTTGGTAGACACCTTCCACTTTTGTCAGAAAAAATAATGTAAAGAGTTCATCAAGCATTAACAGTGAACACATTTCGCTCCCATTTTATGCATTGATGAGACGTACTCCTCTGTAATTCAGCGATGTCACCAAGGTTACCTTAAAGATTACGACAAGGGTGACTTCTCGAGGCCTTATAATTTTTTTACGTCGATCCGAGGTCAGTGAACGATCCGAGTTGATCCGGTCTTCCTGTTGTCAACGGAGATTAAGCTTCGGCAGCGCGACGGGAGATCAGTAGTAACCCGGATACATTTTGGTTTTGATCATACTAACTATGTTTTCATTGAAAGATCGATGGATCCCAGCCCGCCGGTTATCGGGATAAAGTTTTTCCCGTTCGGTACAATAGCCTTACCAGGAGTTTTAGTTCTACGGTTTCTTTTGTAGCATTTTTATACCTCGACCGGTAGAAGAAAATCAGCACGGCAACGTAGTAATGATATGTGTGACTTTCTTTCTTGCTGGTTGTATTGTCTTTCGTTGCCAAATTTACATGTGTTGGTTCTTTCACAATAGCTTTTGGAACGGCGAAGTTAAAAGGGAAATTAGCTCGCGAGGCTGTTGTTATGGATGATATAGTTTGTTTTTAAAATATTTAGCTGTCCTGTTTGCTAGGTCTTTTTCACTTTTACCAAAACTCCAAAAAACTGATTAAATCTGATATACCGAACATACACAAGATGTTTCCAGGCTTCCTTACACTGAACTCAATACAACTTTGCTGCAATGAATATCCTAACATAAAACATTTTATACCGTAATTCACGGATATTAAATATGTATGGGTCATATGAATATCTCATGTTTCCTTTACCGACAGAGGTAAATGCAGAGTTAAGTCCTGGTACAACTAGAAAATAGAATACTTGACGACAAAAACAAGATTTCGGATTTTACATACACAGACTGAGGCGAAATACTGTTCTCCGTTTTACTTCCAACGCCTCAAACCCTTTTAAAAGTTTGCAATCTTTTTACTCGCAACCCGCTATGTAACTAAAGAGAATTAGCATCGCGTTTATTACGTGAAACGGCAAACGGATTTAATGGATTGTTTTAATTAGATACTCCTAAATTAGAAAATACTATACTAGGAGTTCAACTAGCGGCTCCTAAATCAGAAAATACTATACTAGGAGTTCAACTAGCGGCTCCTAAATCAGAAAATACTATACTAGGAGTTCAACTAGCGGCTCCTAAATCAGAAAATACTATACTAGGAGTTCAACTAGCGGCTCCTAAATCAGAAAATACTATACTAGGAGTTCAACTAGCGGCTCCTAAATCAGAAAATACTATACTAGGAGTTCAACTAGCGGCTATACTGTACCCGCCACAGAGGACAGACTACAACACCGGGAACTCCATGCCCTACTTTTAGCGTTTAGCGTGTGGGTTCTTTTACGTCCCACAGGGTTTATATTCTTATCCGAGAAGACTAGAGTCTAACCAGAGAGGCAGCACTTTCTCCTCAGTTATTTAAAGGCCCTGATTCAGTGTTGCAACGTCCGGTCGGAGTTTTTTACTCCCGCGACCTCCCCGCACAGTAGTCCGATGCTAAACCAATTGAGCCAATCGGTCGGCGGTCATATGGCAGGCGGCTTGAAAATTTCTTATCTATAACAAATTTTTATATACTACTTCCCCACCGACGCAGCACCACAGTTTCTTTAGAAACTACCCCCTTCATTATTATACAAAGTAAGCTGATATCATAGGGCTACCGCTGGTGCAACACATAACTCTTGCGTTCGAACAGCTAATTCACCTCGACTACTTTACTCTCGTTCGAACAGCTAATTCACCGCGACTACTTTACTCTCCTTGGAACTGATATCATAGGGCTACCGCTGGTGCAACACATAACTCTTGCGTTCGAACAGCTAATTCACCGCGACTACTTTACTCTAGTATACAAAAATTTGGTTTTATCAACGGAGTTGATAATGTAAATTGGCCACCGTACAGAGATTCTAAAAGCTGACGTTTCGAGCGTTAGCCCTTCGTCAGAGTGTGGCGAGGTGACTTCGAGTTGGTTGGTGGCGAGGTGGTTTCTTGGTGGCGAGTTAGTAGGTGGCGAAACTCCCTGGTGGCGAGATGACCGGATACCCTTTTGAGAACCCTTACCTCGTTATGTGTAGGACAGAAATGAGCTTAACTGAAACAAGTTTATTCGATTTTTGTGGGCAACGTTTAAATTTCAGGCTGCAATTTACCGTCTCTCGTCAAAACGATGCTTAAAGTCTCTGCGTCCTGTGTTTTATAGTTCTTTTTATGTTTTATCAGTAATAGAAAACCTATGGTTTCATATTGGCCAGATTGGCCTCGAAGATCTCCCTTTAAATTTGTCATGCATGATATATTCAATCCACTGATTTATTGTCTTGTTAATTTGGTCTCTGATACGTACACTTGAAATCCATTATATTGTGCACGGTTTGCTGAAGGTAAGTGTTCAATGTTTTCATTAAGTTATAAGAAGGATCGAGATAAAGTATAAAACAACATCCGCTTTTATGACAATGAAGATAACCCAAACTTTGGAAAAAAAGCTTCAAAAAGCCTTTGATATTTAACAGTTAGTTTCTGCCGTAATCAGTTCTTCAAGTCATTGCCGGAGACATGGACATTGGACATGAAGACGGTTTAATTAAGGATAATTCTGTCCGAATTTATGTATAGCACAAATGCAGGAGAAAGGCAATATCTATAGATTAAAAATTGTCATATCGCCGACATGTAATATATTATGAAAATATGATTTGAAAGAAAATACATCTTTCTTAATTTTTCAAGACGAAAAGCAGCTTACATTGTAGCGGCCTGCGTACCTGGCAGTTCTTTTAGGAGCACGAGAGACTTCAAGTGACGCAAGAAGGCTCTTCCTTTTCCCCGGGGAAACCGCTCGAGTTCTCTTGGTTCCGCAACAACAGAGAACCGCCATTTACGCACATTTTGTACGCACACTATTGAAATTGTTATTTAAATACCTACCTTAAATGTTGACAACAGCGTCGTTCAGCCTATATGCTTCTTTTCGATCCACAGCGGAGTTTTGACAAAAAAAGAGGTATATACTGTACCGTTCTGAAAACAGGAACATTGCAAAGTAACAAAGTGAAGTAATTAAAGCTCATTGATTTATTTCCCAGCTTAAGGACAAATTTGTGAACAAAAGATGACAACAATTTCGGTAAAGCGTTTTCCGGGCTTTCTGAATTTCTTTTTTTAGCATTGATTACTTGGGGCGAAGCAACCAAGTCAAGACTGATCTTGACAGGTTTAATATTGCTTTTGTCGCAATGCACGCAAAAACGAGTTCATTTATTTGCCCATTTGTTTAATTAAGATCAAGAGTAACCTATGAGATATGACAAAATTAAAAAAAATGTAAAAAAGTCACCGGAGTTTCATTTCTTATTAGACGTTAAAGCTGTCATAAATGCTCACGCATATGAAAAGAAAAAAGGAAAAAAAAACGGTGCATGACATATTTGTAACAGTGAGAATTGGACACGTTAATCAAGTTACCTCACTCGGTAATTTGAACTAATCTGATGAGTATGTAAATTTCTACTTGAGCGGAAAATTTAAAAGCTTCTGAAAAAAAAAATTAAGGGCGTTGCCTACTAATTCAAAGGAATTTTTGCCTCGGTTTATGATTATACGGGACATGTAGATCTTAACAAGTGTTATTGAAATCGAAAAAGAAAATATCCCGGTATCAGTAAGCATCACCGAGAGAAAAACTTGGCTCCAGTATCTCGAAACGCGCAGAACGTATGCGCAATAACAATAGTAGGCACCGTCTGTAAGTAATGACGAACATTCCCCAAGGGACGGTTAAGAGTTCCAGTTGTCGTGACAGAGGAGTTGTTGGGTGGGTAATTAAACCAAATTTCTCTAACGATTGGAAAGACCGTGTAGCTTTCTTTACGACTGGGATTCGACGTTTTACAGTCTACTAGAAAACTAAATGTTCAGTTGCTATATTCCGAAATTCGTCGAACGTTTTGCATACTGTGACTCGCCTCAACGGTTTTTAATATTCAGTACCACCAAGAGAAAATAAAGTGGGTTCCACTTTATTTTCTCTTGGTCCCACACATATGAATGAATTTAACTCCGACCGTATGAAAGAGCTCTAGTAGTTTCCAAACTCACCATGCATCATCTATGAAATTTTGAAGACAACCAAAACACTAGTTAAGTATTTTTTTTAAATAAGTCGTTCAGAGAGGAAAGAAGACAAAGAGAGAGGGAAACGACCGGAACGAACTCAGACCGGTACGAGAATTTCTCGTCTCAGCCCAGCAACGAAGTCTGATCGCTCTGAGTTGATTGTCAGGCCGGTCCCCGGATGGGGGGGGGGGGGGGGGGGGGGGAAGGGTACTCCCTTATAAGGGCTTAATGTGGACGTGCGGCCAGCCAGGGTATGTTTTTCGGGATTTTTGACTTTAACAGGGTATCGAATTTATCATTTTTTGTCTTAATCAGGGTATCGATTTATCAATTTTTGTCTTAAGCTGGGTTAAATGTCTTAAACAGGGTATCAAAAATCGGATTTCTTTCTTAATTGAACAGGGTAGGAAAATAAGCGATATTTGTCTTAAACAGGGTCAGGGTATGAGGGGCTGCGCCGCACTTCCCCACCCAGGGATATATCGAGTCCCCCCCCCCCCCCCCCCCCGGGGGGGGCGGTCTCATGTAGACGCATAAAAAGAAATGTATGGAGGCCGATACGAACTCGTGCTGGTCTGAGTTCGTCCCGGTCTCATGTAAATACCCCCTCAATCAGGACAGATAGTGAATTTTAAGCCATGCAGGTTTTGTGGATATGAAAATCAATCGAAGACTTCCTCCATCTCATTTGGAAGTTGAGTTCAACTGTGCGGTTTGTCTATAATAATTTGTTCAAAACCAAACGTTTTTTGTATCATATATATATGTTAGACAACAAGGAAAACCCTATCAAAGGCGACTTTTCGTGCTACATGTTTATGTGCTTCTTTGTCCGATATTCAAAATTTGATATTGATGGCTATGGGGCAAGCAACATCTACCTGATAAAACTTTGGAAAGTCGATAATATAAAACTGTCAGTTTCGGCATAAAACTTCCGATAAAGTTTGATTCAACTGAATGAATAGAAGTAGAAATTAAAACAGATGACATACATGAAAGAGGTTGACAAACAGCTAATCCCACGCAGCAAACCAAGAATCCAACTTACTTTCAAATTAGTTTCAATCTCAACTTCGTCAGATAGAAATCATGTGGTCGTGGTCGTCTTCCTTTCATTTGGAATCGCATACCTAGGGGAATCCTCGCCATCTGATTGGCTATCAAAGTATCAAGACGAGGTATTCAGTGTGGAATTGAGACTTTAAAACGAGGCTGACCGAATATTTGAATGTAGCAACGCGTGGCGTTATTCCAAAGCAATTTCTACCCCAATTTTCTGTTTACAATGCAAAAAGCTGGCGAAAGTCAGAAAGAAGGTTTTCCTTGCTTTGTTTTGGCTGGCTCCTGACAGTTGAGGCAGCTCTTTGAAATGGCTTTTTTGTGACGCATTTAATACTGCAACATTCGCCAAAAGGTAAATTAAATAGACTATATAGCCTCATCTTTGAAAAAGTTAAACGATTCGAGGAAAACTTGAAAAACATATATCGTGATTTGTGCGATATCGGCTTTCGCCTGAAATTTAACGTGGAATTCCCTTGTTAGGTGATGAATTTTCCTTTAGAACGATGTCGCCAAAAAAATGTTAAATTGTCAATTTAACATAATGGTGAGCCGGGTAAATTATTTCCGAATTATGTTAGCGAGAAAAAGCCATGTGAGACGGGATTATAGAAAGAACACGAACTACGAGAAATCCTTAAAGTGCATTTTTGCGCAAGATGAGAGAGGAATACGAGTTTTTCAGACACCTCGAAAGCCGGGTCTGCGTATTTGCCGTTCTCTTAAAAAAATATTCTACTGTAGAATTTCAATGTTGATAAACTAACTTTATACTAGTTCAGTCTTTCGGTTTCGTGTACTGTTTTTAAGCTTTAGAAACAGAATTATAAGGACAAAAAAATGTAATTGCCCACGTGACGACATTTCGTTTACAACTGCTTTGAAGAAAAATTATCCTTTTTTAAAGAAAACGTCTGAAACAGCTGTGCTTTTTAGGAGATAAGCGTTAAAACGAAAGTACAATTGTTTTAAAAGTTTCCTCCGTTCCCTTAGGGCAAAGTTTTGTGAAGCTATCGGCCCGTATAAACAGCAGAATATGTGAAAAAATAAAAAATATAAGTGAATTCCAGATGTTCGAGATGATTTCTGGCCGCCTTATTGGTGCACAAAGGTGGTGCTCCGTACAAAACTCTATAAAGTTGCGTGAAACGCCCAGACAAATAACTCAGAAACGATGAACCACAGAGACCTGAGAATTGGTGAGGTGATTAATGAATTTGTCTCCTACAGCGTTCCAAGTTTTTTGCTTATTTCGTGGAACGGATTTTTGTTACGTGACAGTGAAAGCGATCTATAGGCATTGTTTACAGTTTCAGCAGTGTTCTGCAGAACGGTTATGATTCATCGTTTTGAAATCTTCCGTACTCTGGCTACGTTCCGACTTAGCAGCAGTAAAGAGTTACAAAAAATTCACCTTGCGATGATTTGTGTTTATGGGTTAATAATTGGGAGTCACTAAGCTACCGATGTCATTGTCCAGAATATTGTAAGTGAAGGAATTTTAGCAAGAAATCAAGAGATACATTAGAGTGCAAGGATTTTCAAGTGATCTCATTGATATTGGGTTTTCCCTCACTGATTTATACAACAAGAAAACCTAAAATTGTTTCTATTCTAAATTAATTCACCTCCTTTCTTGCGTGTAGACTATCCAATAAGAAGCAAAGGATGGCTTTTTGGCGTCTAATAATTATAGTGAATGCACTTGACAGAACGTCTAATAAAAGGGAGTGCTTGCTGCTGTAATACTTTCCTTTCCGAAACCAAACTCCAGCCTACTCGTATTTGTGAAACGAAAAGACTATATCACGTTTTACTTAATGCGGAGAACCGTCCATTGGAAGTGTAGCGAACATCATTGAAAGGAAAGCAGCGTTACTGACACACTTGTGGGAAAATTCTATCTTAAAAAAAGATGATGGAGGAACTAATCAATGGTAAAAAAGAGATTTGAAAAATCATGGAAACCCGTAGTACAAAACGTATTGTACAAAGGAAACAAAACGAAAACTGCAGGCACAAAATATGCCAAACGAAAAAGGATTCTCAATGTTAGTATTCTTAAGTTCTTTCATAACCTGGAGTTCATCTTTTTGCGCCGTCTAAATTTCATTTTACTAAGCTGGTAGCTGAGATAAGTAAATTTATTTAACATCCCAAACTGAAGGTTTTGAGACATATATGGTAAGGAATTATTAAATCTCTCCGCACACTGTACGTGCCTACGATTATTTTAAAACAGGGCAAATCGGTTAATATTTGCCATGTCTAAAAGCAATGTTCCACAATTTTTAATCAGTCTCATTCGTTTTCATCGTACCCGGGGCCCGTTTCTCGAAAGTCCCGATAACTTTTCGGGCCCAAAAAGCCGTTTACGAAACTGCCGTCTGATTGTTTTAATAACTTGGCTGGTCTTTTAAAATGTTTTCAAGTCAACAAAAAGGAAAATGATAGTGAAGTTTGTTGACCTAAAATCTCTCCGTACGGAATTGTTACACCCGAAAAAGGCCCGAAAACGTTCGGGACTTTCTAGAAACGGGCCCCTGGTCTCTTTTGGTCAATCTTCTGTTGTTATCTCTGTTAAAAATAAGACTTTTTTGGAGTCAGCTTCCTTTCTTTCAGTAGCTCTAGCTTGTACGTCCACTGAATGTATCACCTGCTCTCTCTCGCTTTGTCGTTTTCTCTTCTTTCCAGATTTGTCTGGTCCGCATTGAGCAAAAAAAAAAAAAAAAAAAAAACTTCATCATTTTCCTGTCTTTAAAATGTTTATTTTAAAATATAGCTTTGTAATTTCCCTACGGACATTTCATACAAGAGTGGTTTTCGGATGATTTTCGTGCGCGATTATCAGCGAGCGCAAGGGAAGTTTGGACACTCCGTATGTTTGAACTTAGTCTGTATAATTAGCAACCAATCGCCGAGCCGGAGGTGGCCATTGGTGGATATTTACCGAGCCGCGAATTTAATTCGTATATACTAAAACAGTGAGATAATATAACACAAAAAGATGATTTTAACTCATTTACTCCTTCAATGATTACAATATTTTCGGGCGCAGATCCTGTTCGAGTTGCTCGGAGCTGACAGAAAAGGATATTCGGAGTTTGAGCTGCCAATCAGAGCGTGCGTTCAACACAATCCAACAGCTAATAGGCGATATCAATCCGGACCGTCTGCTCGTCTTTATCCAATGAAAAATCGAGTAATGACTTTCTGCTTAAAAAAACCGGATCCAAAAGGGTAGCCATGGCAACTTCATAGTGGGTAGCACTTTGGAACTTCTTGTGTCATTATTACTGGCGTCACGTTTTCAATGTTCCTAGAGACATTTATTCCGTTATCTTCATCGACCTGTATTCTTTGTAAGACTTCCTCAGTTTTTCCAAAAGGGAATGAAAGTTATTAAATTGGATAGGATATTATCAAAAATAAACTTTGTTCTTCGGTTTGTCTTTAATTCCTGAACCGGTCAACAGGAACGTCAAATATTTAGTTTACTTCTTATGGACTTTAAACCTTAAAGGTTTCTTTCAAGAGTCATTTTCTATTTTCTCAATGATCTTGTTATTAGCCTATGGCGTGGCGTCTTATTGAAAAACATGATTTTTTTTTTATAAGAGAACATTAACATCGATAAAAACATAATGTAGAAGTTATTCCTGATTGTGTTATCTCTTTAGCAATCTGGGCAAACCACTTAAGATAAAATGAAATCTTGACAGTGTGCACATTGAACTTTTTATGTAAAGCATACTAATAAGACATTGCTTGTTTTTCTTGTATGCGAATGTTTTCCTCTGACAATTTTAACATTTGTTCGGACTCCAGAGTGACACGAGTTTTTTAGGACTGTTTTTGAAGCAATTCAATAAACTCGCATATCGCATGTCTGTGTTTTGTCGCGGGGTCCAAAACCACTCCGCTTGGTCCGTGGTTTAAACACTCCTCGTTTATTTAACAGTATATACACAAACAACATATAAATAATTAAGTCAACACATCTTAAGCACTAATGCCTGTGCATTTGAATGAGTATCAGGTGGATTTAGCGATGCCATTTCCTGGGGAAGGTTGATAATGACAATCTGTCCGGGTCATTAAGGATAACACTTTAGTTCCTTATACTAGAAAAAGCTATCTAAACAGGAACAATAATTTTTAATGACTTTGGACAAACATGAATTTCAATGTGAGACCGCCAAAGCTAGACTTTGAAAATCGAATTTCCAAGTTTGATTTTCCATATAGTACCTAACAAGCTTAGCTTAAGAACGAAAAAAAGGACAAAGTGGTGAATAAGAAGCAAAACAAAGGATCCTTGAAAGGACTGAGACAGACTGAAGAAAAACCGAAAGTGGAAGAAAAAAAACTAAACCGAAGGTAAAAATTTCAGGGCGTTTATATTACTAATAACATAGAGGGCAAAATTACTGAATACTGATTGGTCAATGAGGAGAGTATTTTTTTCTTAATTTTGCCTGTGAAGAGAGCAAAATTACTCGCTCACGATTGGTCGAAGGCCAAAAATACCTGCTCCTGATTGGCTGAACACACCGCTTTCACGTTCAGTTGGTTTCTTCATTTTCAGCAAAACAATTTCGTCTTCTTCGAAGTTTGTCTTTGAATATATTCGAGCAATCATCTGTACTCGTTTGGGACGTAAGAAAGAAGTTGACTTATTTGTTTGTTTGTTTTCTTTGCTTGTAGGCGAACGAGTGTTTTGACTCCGCTTGGCTGAGTTGTCAACAACGTTAAGAAAATTTTGCCCTCTGTGTCATTAACAAGTAATCGCAAGGGGTCCTCGTCAAATTAAGGATTAATATCACTTGTGTTTTCAGAAGTTGCTGAAATTGTCCTCGTCGCTGCGCAACTCGGGCAATTTCAGCAACTTCTGAAAAAACACAAGTGATATTAATCCTTAATTACACTCGGCCCCATGCGATTACCTATACGAAATACACATGCAAGAAACATTTTCTTAATGTTCACATTTTCGAAGAACTGCGACTGAACAAAGATGCTTCAGAAAAAAAATGTTTTTCCTGATGGATTAAAGACGTTAAAAATTTGATCGTTGTCAACTCAAAACATACATACGGTTCATCAAAATTGCGTTTTAGTTACGCAGCTGGAATTATTCAAACTTTATTCTTAAACAATTTTTTTTCTCAGAAAAGTGACGAGAAACATTCTAAATGCAACAGTTACGGTTAACGATTTAGCTGCGCGACACGGAGCAGCTAAATGAACTCCAGACTCCATTTCGCAACTGCTTTTTATTAAGGTGGCATTTCCCCGAAACTCGATTGATTGCAGACTGATGCGGCAGCAGGTGTAAGCGCAAAACAACTTAACCTTTTCGTATAGACGCATATCGCATGTTACAAATTTCTCGGGTTTCTTCCCGGCGGGGTCTGCTGCATGTTATAAGCGCATCACTCCTTCTTCGAAATTCAATTAAGTATGTCACGATTTTAAACTTACTACCGCAAGCTTTTCTCAGTCGACATCAGATATTGAATCACTCAAGCTTGCATCAGTTTCAAAATAACCAGGAATGCAATTACTCCCACCTGCTCAACATGGATATATATTCTTAGTATCAGCCTTCCTATTCTCGGGTTCCTCAAACCACGAGTATCCTTCCGCATTAGACGCCGGTGAATCAGTTGTAAAAAAGTCGACCTCTTGGAGAGTGGTTTAGTTCCAGCATCCCAAATAAGCGGATGTTATTTCGTTTGTTGTGGAGGAAAAACAGGATACAAAGTGGGAGAAGGATTAACGATCGAGTCAAAACACGTGAGGAGTAGCAATATAGACAAGTCTGCGGAGTAGGATCTTGGTGATGGCTCGTGGACTCACAGCGTGAAATGAGGACAAAACTGGTTAGCAGAGATTCTAGAGGAAGATTGTTTTATTTGTCAGCATCTATGACGTTATCACACTGTCATTACTGAAAGTTAAAAGATGCTGATATCTGTCTTTGTACAATAGTTTCTTCCGCCCATTTCAAACCTTCTATAATTTAGTTACGCAAACAACAAACTTGCCATAATGAAATGACACCACTCAGTGGAATTTTCATTCTCGTCGTAAAAATGGTCTAAAAAAAGGACCCACAGCGAAACAAGTAAACAAAATAGACAATGAAACCATTCATATCGATGGACTTTAATTTGCCTGAGAAATCTCATTTGAAACCGTACAAACAACGCTCAATTTTCACTTTATTGAACTGAGCTAAGATGCTTGTTTGCTCACAAAGTTTTTTTTTGCCGCCGTTTCATTTTAAAGCTGTCATATTGGGTGTAACGCTCTAATGGCAAAAGACTTTGCATTTAAATATTATTTATAAGAAGACTGTTGGGCCATAACCATCTATTTTACCAACCATTAATTATTTATTTATTTTAGGTTTATTTCAGTTTTTTTTTTGGACCAAAAGTATCTGGAAATTGTCCTTACCACTTCATAAGAATTAAAGTGATAAATCGAATAGTTAGTAACTACATGTATAATGGAACAAAATGGAGATTAAAACCATGGAAATTAATATCCCTCCAAAGGTGCATCAATTGCTTTAGATAATTTTAAAATGTTAAGACAATTTAAATAAATAAAACGGTTATGTCTGCTACATAACATAATTTTGAATGGATTTTTGAACGTATAAAATAAAAGCGTAGACGAGCAACGACAAAAATATTACTCAGGAGAGTTTAGTCTCGCTTATTTATCTTGATTACACTCTACCAAGCACTTCAAGTTCACTCAAGGACAATGGTGAACTCGTAAAAAATATGTTTATTAACGTTCCCACCTTTTCTGATAACTGATTCAATCACAGACAGGTGTTATAAAAACGAGCAAAATATCATTATTAAGAACTAATCTGTCTTAGTTCCATGAAAAGTTCTTCTTAGCTGCAAGAATGAGAACAGAAGATTTACATGCAATGTATATCAATGACAATTCAAATTGAGAACAGACTTACTGTCAAAACTGAACACTTTTTGGAGGCATACAAATAAATCAATGGATATCGATTTTCGCGCCTTTTTGACTCAATTTGGCTTTGATATGTGTATTTGACCCCAAACTCTAGGCGAGCGTCAAGTTCGCTGTTTCGGGTCCCACAATCCAATATCTATCGACCTTTTAGACAACTTAAGAAGACGTTTCTATTGCAGGAAACATAGTAAAAACGTTTTCCTTTTTCCGTCCAAAAATGTGTCAGCTTTCCATAACGAGAGAGCTTGTGCAGATTTACCGATGTTTTTCGGATCCAAAATGTCTCTATTGATAGTTACTGTCTTAGTAACTATATTCTCTATTTTTTCGAATATTTTGATTTGCCTTCGAAGTCGATCATCGTTTAAAGAAATATTTTCAGCCTTTTTTCTCTCAATTTTTGGCGCATGTACTCCCAAGCAGAAGATCTGCATTTGTCTAAAAAAAGATGATTCATTCATATCGCACAGCTCTAGAACCTTTTAACAAATGTCATTGTTTGAAAATAGCAAATCGTAAAACTTTGGTAGTTCTAAGGACACCGCAAATGCGACATTCAAGATACTACCGATTGCCGTTTCAACATTTAGTTCTTCATAAAATTACATTCATTTTAATAAAAAAAACAGACTGACAGAGTTTTCCTCGATTAAACTGATTAATTAAACCAGTTTCATTGGATAATGACTATATAATTTGGACGAGAAATCATCGTTCTAAGAAAAAATAATTGCAAAGATAAAAAAAGGACACTGATCTCAGCATATTTTACACGAGGTGTTCGATCTTTATGTGAACGTTTCCTTTCAAGCTAAACCTTTAAAATTAACTGATGTTGACGCTGTCGCTCGAAAATTGGGTTAAGTCTGGTTTCGCGACAGCCACAGAATCAAGTTTACTTAGCTGTAGTCTGGCTCACCTTCAGTTTTTCCTTCTTTGTCGCCTCTCCTCACAGATTTAACACTCTAGGCCTGTTTTTAGCTGCTAAGGAGATCGCAGGGTTTTCGGAGCATCTTTTTTGTTCATCAGCTAAGTTTGAGGAGGAGACTCTTCCTTTAATCTGCTACGTCGGCGAAGGTAAACAACACTTTGACACTTTTCAAGCAAACAGCTGCTTTGATTCCGAAAGTCGTAATTATTTAATAACAAGAAGAGCAAACTTAAGAGTCCGTCTAAACTATCGTGAACAAAGGCTCCTTTCATGAACAAAGGTTACCTTTTTGGGCAATTGTCACAGGAAAAAAATGAGCATCCACTCTGCATTGTCGATTGGCGGTCACTCGGTAAATTCGATTTTATGTAAATGTTTCAAGAAGCAGATGATAATACACAAAATATGTCACCAGTTCTTTTTATTCGGGCTTTCATATTGCTCTCTGCCTGGGCTCTCTCCCTGGCGTGCAACAGCTCAATGTTTATCTTGCTCGCTGTTAACTACCAAATAGACCGAGCTGTCCATCTCAGACAAAGTGCACTGATTTTTGTTGATGGGTGCGACCATTAATTTGTCTTTTTTTA
>OX421455.1:12161167-12163667 GCA_949126865.1 Montipora capitata | reverse complement strand
TTAAAGATATCCAATGCTAAAACAAGATGTCTGATTTATGTGAGATATATAGCTGAAGTTTTGAAAACAAGGTCAAACTTGGCTGCAAAATTCAAAGTGCAACTGCTGCCTTTGGCAGCAGTTGCACTTACGGTGAGCTTTAAATTCCTAGGGGGGGCTGCGTCATGGCTTGTCGCATGCAAGTCTAACAAGTATGAGCTGTTAGTCCATAGCCAAAAGAAGTCACTAGACCTCTCTATGGGGGGGTGAGGGAAGTAAATGATGACCTATGGGGTCTGAAAAACAGTTAAAGATATCCAATGCTAAAACAAGATGTCTGATTTATGTGAGATATATAGCTGAAGTTTTGAAAACAAGGTCAAACTTGGCTGCAAAATTCAAAGTGCAACTGCTGCCTTTGGCAGCAGTTGCACTTACGGTGAGCTTTAAATTCCTAGGGGGGGCTGCGTCATGGCTTGTCGCATGCAAGTCTAACAAGTATGAGCTGTTAGTCCATAGCCAAAAGAAGTCACTAGACCTCTCTATGGGGGGGTGAGGGAAGTAAATGATGACCTATGGGGTCTGAAAAACAGTTAAAGATATCCAATGCTAAAACAAGATGTCTGATTTATGTGAGATATATAGCTGAAGTTTTGAAAACAAGGTCAAACTTGGCTGCAAAATTCAAAGTGCAACTGCTGCCTTTGGCAGCAGTTGCACTTACGGTGAGCTTTAAATTCCTAGGGGGGGCTGCGTCATGGCTTGTCGCATGCAAGTCTAACAAGTATGAGCTGTTAGTCCATAGCCAAAAGAAGTCACTAGACCTCTCTATGGGGGGGTGAGGGAAGTAAATGATGACCTATGGGGTCTGAAAAACAGTTAAAGATATCCAATGCTAAAACAAGATGTCTGATTTATGTGAGATATATAGCTGAAGTTTTGAAAACAAGGTCAAACTTGGCTGCAAAATTCAAAGTGCAACTGCTGCCTTTGGCAGCAGTTGCACTTACGGTGAGCTTTAAATTCCTAGGGGGGGCTGCGTCATGGCTTGTCGCATGCAAGTCTAACAAGTATGAGCTGTTAGTCCATAGCCAAAAGAAGTCACTAGACCTCTCTATGGGGGGGTGAGGGAAGTAAATGATGACCTATGGGGTCTGAAAAACAGTTAAAGATATCCAATGCTAAAACAAGATGTCTGATTTATGTGAGATATATAGCTGAAGTTTTGAAAACAAGGTCAAACTTGGCTGCAAAATTCAAAGTGCAACTGCTGCCTTTGGCAGCAGTTGCACTTACGGTGAGCTTTAAATTCCTAGGGGGGGCTGCGTCATGGCTTGTCGCATGCAAGTCTAACAAGTATGAGCTGTTAGTCCATAGCCAAAAGAAGTCACTAGACCTCTCTATGGGGGGGTGAGGGAAGTAAATGATGACCTATGGGGTCTGAAAAACAGGTAAAGATATCCAATGCTAAAACAAGATGTCTGATTTATGTGAGATATATAGCTGAAGTTTTGAAAACAAGGTGGCTTGTCGCATGCAAGTCTAACTGCCTAGTTAACTGCCGTAATGGCTGATGATATTAGCCTTTTTCTCACACATATACATTTTTTGTTTAAATTTCCAGGTCCAAGTCACAAGTTGCCAAATGGCAATGACACTGACTTCTTTAATTAAACGATGTTGTCAATGGAAAGGTTAGACTCCATTTACTGACAAAATATAACCGTCCCAGCTATTCTAGTCTAATTTAAAGACAAATTAAGATACTTGGGAAGGACCCGGTTTTCATAAGATCAGCTAGATGATTTGAGGAAATGCCAGCACTTTGGTTTGACAAATAACGTCAGTGTTTGGGAGTAAAATTTGGCAGCATAGCCAAGAGAAAGATGAGCATTGTTTAATAATTTCTTGAATTTATGTGAGACAATTGATTTCAGTTAAAGATATATCCATTGCTAAAACAAGTTGTTGGATTTATGTGAGATATATAGCTGAAGTTTTGAAAACAAGGTCAAACTTGGCTGCAAAATTCAAAGTGCAACTGCTGCCTTTGGCAGCAGTATCACTTACGGTGAGCTTTAAATTCCTAGGGGGGGCTGCGTCATGGCTTGTCGCATGCAAGTCTAACAAGTATGAGCTGTTAGTCCATAGCCAAAAGAAGTCACTAGACCTCTCTATGGGGGGGTGAGGGAAGTAAATGATGACCTATGGGGTCTGAAAAACAGTTAAAGATATCCAATGCTAAAACAAGATGTCTGATTTATGTGAGATATATAGCTGAAGTTTTGAAAACAAGGTCAAACTTGGCTGCAAAATTCAAAGTGCAACTGCTGCCTTTGGCAGCAGTTGCACTTACGGTGAGCTTTAAATTCCTAGGGGGGGCTGCGTCATGGCTTGTCGCATGCAAGTCTAACAAGTATGAGCTGTTAGTCCATAGCCAAAAGAAGTCACTAGACCTCTCTATGGGGGGGTGAGGGAAGTAAATGATGACCTATAGGGTCGGAAAAAAAGTTAAAGTTAT
>OX421455.1:12148667-12156167 GCA_949126865.1 Montipora capitata | reverse complement strand
TTATACACTGTTTTTTTTACGACGAAACCATTGGGGGATGCGGTCCCAACGAGGTAGTATCCTTGCTGAGCTACCTATTAAAAATACTTCATGAAAAATATGGACCATTTCATCACCTTATCCTTTGGTCAGATAATTCTCCATCACAGTTTAAAGAGTGCTATCTATTCTTTTTTCTGGAATACCTCATAAAAGAAGAAGTGTTTTTGCGAATTGACCTTAAATTTTTGTTGGAGGGACATTCTTACTCAATTTGTGACAGGCGATTTGGCTGCATTCAAAAGTATTTTGACTGTCATGAAACAATTGAAACTCCTCAAGATTGGGAATTAATTTTGAGAAATAGCCATCTGAGTAACGTTAAAAGCTACTGGATAACGCCGGATTGCATCATGGACTATAAATCTTTTTTAAGGAGGAAGTACGTTTCCAGAAGTGAAGACGTGGAAAACGCTAAACTCGAGGTGAGAAAGATAGCCTTTTTGAATTTTGGGTACGGAGAAATGGAAGATGAAGAAGGAAATTTGCGTCTATGCAAGCACACTGAAACGACCTTCGTAAGATTCACGCTGAACACAAGGGAAAAACCAAGAATTGTCTCGTTCGTCAAGAAAAAGCAAGCTGGTGATTTAAATCCTGATCACTTAGTTCCAGTAACTCAAGAAAGAAAAGCTATTCGCGATAATGTAAAACAAAGCTGTTTGAAGCTTGCTGAAAAATATTTGTCTCAGCGGGCAATAACATTCTACGCCTCATTAATAGGTACCTCTCGAGATAACGATGATGGCGAAAGCTAAAAGTGGAAAAAAAGTATTTGTTATTGCAGTCATTCATATATTTCATAATAGCAAGGTAACGGAAGAAATTTTTCTGAGGCGCCAAGAACGAGTACTTTATATTGAGATTTGACGTAGGTCAAATTTCTCAATACAGCAATTTGAAATTTTGGGATCATAGAGTAGCAATAAATTGAATATTGCCCTCTGCTTCTGAATTGCAAGCACGCAGCCAGGTGCCCTTGAACATGATCCCCTGTTCCTAAAACCGTTCCTTTTCTCAATCGACACCTAACAAGTATCCTATGTTTTGGCTATGATTTTAATTTTTGGCGAGTCTATGGAGGAAGTGAGGGATGGGGAGGGCGTTATGTCAAAATTTCGCACTCAGACGGCAGCCCCCCAAAACGGTGGCTGCTGTAAGGCATGGGGCATCACATATAGAAAACGTTAATGTGTTGAGTGACATTGACAATAGTTATCTAATCATTGTGTAAGCTGTTGCCTATTTTGCGAAAAACGCATTTAATAATTCAGGCTAAATATTAAGCTGAACTTTATTAAGGACTTCACTTCTGACGATTTGTGCGTCTTATTCTCTTGGTATTTTAAATAGCAGTGACTCTTTCAGCAATTTTGTATCTGTGTTATTCCATAATTAACACTCAAGAACCAATTTAAACGGCATAATAGTGCGGTAAATAAATGTATAGGAAACTTCACTCTTTATAAACAATTCTTTTGTTATTTCAATTTTGCCAGCCACATAACAAAAGAATCCTTTGTTTCGGCAGCCAATAGATCTTTGGTTGGCACATTAATGACAATAGGTGACGTAACGGTGAATATCGTAACTTTAGCTAAAGAAAGTTAACAAGGGCGTAGAGCTGAAAGTCAGTAAATCGCCTCTGAGTTTGTCTTCCATTTATTACGTAAATTGGAGAATGATTGTGACTATATAATGGTGACTTCTTTCTTAGATGCTCTGGATTGAGGAGAAAGTGACCTCATTTACTCACTAGCTTAAAAATGAAGTGTGAATACGGCATAATTATGCATCACGAGAGTTTTTTACTAATTAAGACGCTCTCACACGCGGCATTTTTAAGTTAGTGAGTAAATGACGTCACTTTCCCTTGGATCCAGCTCAAAATAAATAGTTTTTCTCTTTAAATCATTGCATAAAATCTCGCATTTCGAGTATTCAGCATAAGCACTCTCGAACTGCAAAGAAAAACGAGAAGTGGTTTTTGATCGTAGTAACACTTTAAGAATAATCATTCTCCCTTACTTGAAAAAAAAAAACAATTACCGTAGTTAATCACCGTAGTTACCCTTTCACTCCTGTGGGGTTCCCCATTGACGAGTAAAATCGTCTGGCGTTAGAGTAAAATCTATAAGTCTCAGTGGCCCTTACAGGAGTGAAAGGGTTCAATTATGTGTGATAATTTCCTCTCTATTGCCCGTTCACTGTTTACTGCATTCAGTACGAATTTGCAAGTGATCAGCGCCAATATACCCTTCCACGGTTTTTGACCGCCATCTTGGCTAGGGGGCAAACACGGCTAAATTTACACTAACTGTATGAGATTTTGGTCGACTTTGAACCGCTGTAGCGCCGCTAAAAAGAGACAGATTTCCAACTTTTGCCACTACTTTAAATAGTTTTATTGATATCATCCATTCAACGGAAAAAGAGGACTACCTCTGGGGTGCTTACCATTTAGGCAAAAAATCCGGAAATTTCGGTTTGAGGTGAAATGGAGAGGCAATTTTCCGGACAATCTTTTCGGAAATTGTGGACAACCTCCAGAGATAGTCCTCTTTTTCCGTTTGGAACAGAATTCGCGAAATGCTGTTACCATTTGTGAGAAACCTTCCGTTTCCAGGCCCTTTCTCACAAGATCGAGTAAAATATGCGGGATGGAATGCCCTAGATACCGTGAGAATTAAAAGTCAGTTGTGTGAATATCGAAAAGAATGCGTAGTTAACTTATGAAAAATCTGAACGAGAAACGTTCTCCTTTGGCTTATACAGGGTAGACAAGGCAAAGGCAAATTATTTTTTTTGTCAATGTTCGAGTGAAGTCCAGTAACCTTGAAGCAATGCACTTTTATTGCCGGATAATTCCTCTGGGGCGGGCGTGGCTTGGTAAATCTTCACTTATCAATTGCAAGAAAACCAGTTTTTAAAAACTCTAAACCCTCAATTGCTTTTGTGGATTTTCTTTTTAAAATTATTTTTTTATAAAAAGACGCTTCCTTGGCACGTTGCAATTTTATCATGAATGAAACACGCATTAGTAAAATAAAGAATGTCACTGAAAAATTCTCATAACAGCGTGTGAAATTTTAGAACAAAAAACGATAAAATTCTTTGAACGCTGCGAAAATGTTTTATGGGATATCGAAACTTTCCTTAATTCATTTAAAACGACAGTGTCTTTCTTTTGTGCCTTTCTTTCCGTTTGCCAAACCACTGTATTTTTGCAGGTGCCATGTGCTAACTGAATTTTGCGCATAACAAGTTTTTTTGTCACGTAACACTGCGTGACAAGAGTGCGATGAATTACTTATCCGCCTGTACTCGATTTTGTCCGTGGAGTTCTCCTGGGGCATATTGCTAATTCAAATTGCCAAGAATGGGTGTTCGTGTTTGCCACGTTTTGTGTTTCAAGACATGATAAGGAAGGCGGGAGGCAAAATGGGCTGGAAAGTGCGCCTGGTTGAGCAAAGATGAAAAGAATTGTCTCATCCCTTTGGGTTCGTTCGGCCATGACCGAAACGATCGTCTCTCTCCATTGTGTCATTAAGCCAATTTTACGAAAGAACAACGGTTCACCCGTAACTTTATGTCACTTAAGGATGACAAACGCTACGTCTGCGAGTTTCCATTGTTCCCTTAAGGTTTTATGACCTTTTATGTGATATTTATCCGGTTGGCACGAAAAGGGCGGGAAATCAACCAAATCTAAGACGAGAGAAGAGTTAAAATAGCAACAAAGACGCTTGTCGTGTGTAGCCCTGAAGGTAAGAATTTCGCTATTTATTTAAACCAAGCTTACGATCTAAGCAGATTTACAACATTTACTCTGTTTAAATGTAATATCTACCATTTTCTTCAAATGTACAGTCAGAATTTTTTGACAGCACTTCTGTATACTGTACATGTGCTGTAAGGCAGTGTTTACACGAATGCACTTTCATATCGACATAATTTCACGACTTGGAAGCTCCGTCAAAATCGATGCGGTTCGGAAGTGTTTCCACGGAACTTTTTTCGCCAGAAAATCCAGGTCGTGATGTTACAAGAGAGCGCTGCATTACCCGCTAAATTCACCAGTTTGAATCGAACAATGCAAATTTTCGCGCCAAAGTAGTAACCGTATTCAAATCGATACGGTTTCGAACTTCACATGACAGACGAAACCTTCACCTTTTGAAAAGTCTCCACTTTTGGCAGCGTTTTCAAATCGACCCGGTTTCAGTAACAGTCCCGATCTGTGTAGTGTAAACAGAAGGAGTAACCATCAAAAACGGATGCGGCTACAAATCAAACCCCGTTCATGTAAACGCTGCTTAATTAAGTAGTACGGAGCTTGAGAAATTGCGTTTTTCAGACGCGGACACAAACAAAAAGCTAGCGGTTTTCCCCTTTAACTCGTCTTCAGACAACAACATGATGCAATAAACTCAGACAAATAAACTCAGTGTCTGGAAGAAAAATTTAAAAACATACGTTTAAAAATATAAAGTAAGAGAAACATTTTAGCCCATCGTTTAAGAATGTTTTGGATTTATGTGACATAATTCACTTAAGGAAATGCCACACTTTAGTTTGACAAATAAACTCAGAGTGGGAGCATACATGTACATAGGCAAGAGAAAGTATTGCCCAATGTTAAAACAAGTTGTTGCATTTATGTAAGATAATTGATTTGAGGAAATGGCAGCACTTTGGTTGGACAAATAACGTCAGTGTTTGGAAGTAAAAATTGGCAGCATAGGCAAGAGAAAACAAGTTGCTTTAAATTCCTAGGGGGGGCTGCGTCGTGGCTTGTCGCATGCAAGTCTAACTGCCTAGTTAACTGCCTTAATGGCTGATGATATTAGCCTTTTTCTCACACATATACATTTTTTGTTTAAATTTCCAGGTCCAAGTCACAAGTTGCCAAATGGCAATGACACTGACTTCTTAAATTAAACGATGTTGTCAATGGAAAGGTTAGACTCCATTTACTGACAAAATATAACCGTCCCAGCTATTCTAGTCTAATTTAAAGACAAATTAAGATACTTGGGAAGGACCCGGTTTTCATAAGATCAGCTAGATGATTTGAGGAAATGCCAGCACTTTGGTTTGACAAATAACGTCAGTGTTTGGAAGTAAAATTTGGCAGCATAGCCAAGAGAAAGATGAGCATTGTTTAATAATTTCTTGAATTTATGTGAGACAATTGATTTCAGTTAAAGAGATATCCAATGCTAAAACAAGTTGTTGGATTTATGTGAGATATATAGCTGAAGTTTTGAAAACAAGGTCAAACTTGGCTGCAAAATTCAAAGTGCAACTGCTGCCTTTGGCAGCAGTTGCACTTACGGTGAGCTTTAAATTCCTAGGGGGGGCTGCGTCATGGCTTGTCGCATGCAAGTCTAACAAGTATGAGCTGTTAGTCCATAGCCAAAACCAGTCACTAGACCTCTCTATGGGGGGGGTGAAAGAAGTAAATGATGACCTATGGGGTCTGAAAAACAATTAAAGATATCCAATGCTAAAACAAGATGTCTGATTTATGTGAGATAATTGATTTGAGGAAATGCCAGCACTTTGGTTTGACAAATAACGTCAGTGTTTGGAAGTAAAATTTGGCAGCATAGCCAAGAGAAAGATGAGCATTGTTTAATAATTTCTTGAATTTATGTGAGACAATTGATTTCAGTTAAAGATATATCCATTGCTAAAACAAGTTGTTGGATTTATGTGAGATATATAGCTGAAGTTTTGAAAACAAGGTCAAACTTGGCTGCAAAATTCAAAGTGCAACTGCTGCCTTTGGCAGCAGTTGCACTTACGGTGAGCTTTAAATTCCTAGGGGGGGCTGCGTCATGGCTTGTCGCATGCAAGTCTAACAAGTATGAGCTGTTAGTCCATAGCCAAAAGAAGTCACTAGACCTCTCTATGGGGGGGTGAGGGAAGTAAATGATGACCTATGGGGTCTGAAAAACAGTTAAAGATATCCAATGCTAAAACAAGATGTCTGATTTATGTGAGATATATAGCTGAAGTTTTGAAAACAAGGTCAAACTTGGCTGCAAAATTCAAAGTGCAACTGCTGCCTTTGGCAGCAGTTGCACTTACGGTGAGCTTTAAATTCCTAGGGGGGGCTGCGTCATGGCTTGTCGCATGCAAGTCTAACAAGTATGAGGTGTTAGTCCATAGCCAAAACAAGTCACTAGACCTCTCTATGGGGGGGTGAGGGAAGTAAATGATGACCTATGGGGTCTGAAAAACAGTTAAAGATATCCAATGCTAAAACAAGATGTCTGATTTATGTGAGATATATAGCTGAAGTTTTGAAAACAAGGTCAAACTTGGCTGCAAAATTCAAAGTGCAACTGCTGCCTTTGGCAGCAGTTGCACTTACGGTGAGCTTTAAATTCCTAGGGGGGGCTGCGTCATGGCTTGTCGCATGCAAGTCTAACAAGTATGAGCTGTTAGTCCATAGCCAAAAGAAGTCACTAGACCTCTCTATGGGGGGGTGAGGGAAGTAAATGATGACCTATGGGGTCTGAGAAACAGTTAAAGATATCCAATGCTAAAACAAGATGTCTGATTTATGTGAGATATATAGCTGAAGTTTTGAAAACAAGGTCAAACTTGGCTGCAAAATTCAAAGTGCAACTGCTGCCTTTGGCAGCAGTTGCACTTACGGTGAGCTTTAAATTCCTAGGGGGGGCTGCGTCATGGCTTGTCGCATGCAAGTCTAACAAGTATGAGGTGTTAGTCCATAGCCAAAACAAGTCACTAGACCTCTCTATGGGGGGGTGAGGGAAGTAAATGATGACCTATGGGGTCTGAAAAACAGTTAAAGATATCCAATGCTAAAACAAGATGTCTGATTTATGTGAGATATATAGCTGAAGTTTTGAAAACAAGGTCAAACTTGGCTGCAAAATTCAAAGTGCAACTGCTGCCTTTGGCAGCAGTTGCACTTACGGTGAGCTTTAAATTCCTAGGGGGGGCTGCGTCATGGCTTGTCGCATGCAAGTCTAACAAGTATGAGCTGTTAGTCCATAGCCAAAAGAAGTCACTAGACCTCTCTATGGGGGGGTGAGGGAAGTAAATGATGACCTATGGGGTCTGAAAAACAGTTAAAGATATCCAATGCTAAAACAAGATGTCTGATTTATGTGAGATATATAGCTGAAGTTTTGAAAACAAGGTCAAACTTGGCTGCAAAATTCAAAGTGCAACTGCTGCCTTTGGCAGCAGTTGCACTTACGGTGAGCTTTAAATTCCTAGGGGGGGCTGCGTCATGGCTTGTCGCATGCAAGTCTAACAAGTATGAGGTGTTAGTCCATAGCCAAAACAAGTCACTAGACCTCTCTATGGGGGGGTGAGGGAAGTAAATGATGACCTATGGGGTCTGAAAAACAGTTAAAGATATCCAATGCTAAAACAAGATGTCTGATTTATGTGAGATATATAGCTGAAGTTTTGAAA
>OX421455.1:12113667-12143667 GCA_949126865.1 Montipora capitata | reverse complement strand
CTGTTGCTAAATCAGCTTAATCATTCCATGAGCGCGCGTTGGATATGAGATGATGGATAGCCAACGAGGCGCGTAGCGTCGAGTTGGCTATAATCATCTCATATCCAACAAGCGCGAGTGGAATAATTGTTTTTTTAATTTTTATTATTGTTTTAATTATTACACAACACATTGTCCAAATATGGTCATAGCGCGCTCAATATTCGTCGTGCGTACTAAACAGGTATCCTGCGATATACGTAATTTTGTGTGTCGCGGAGAAAAATGGCAGTTTTTCCAGCTTTTTTTCCGATAAAGGTAGATAATTGTTACGTGTTGAACAATAAAACAATTATCCTGCTCAATCCTGCGGAATATCGCCTGATTTTACAATGACTGCAAAATTCTCGCGCGCTTATTGGCTAATTTTTATTGTCAATAAGCGGACAGAGAATTTATGCGATAATGACAGGATATTGCTCGCGTCAGACTGAAGTTTCTCGCATTTTTGTCTCGCGTTCTTCTCGTGTTTTGACCCTAACCCTAAATGATTTACAAGTCTTCGATCGCAGAAAGAACACAAAGCCCCGAGACAGCTACATACAACCCTAGACAAATTAATTGTGACACAAATGCCATCTTCGTTCAATCATCTAAAACAAGGCTACGTTGTACGTGAAAATGGCCAGGGATGTTTATCTTCCCTCCCTGTACCCCGTCGTTCAATGTTGGAAGTCCTCGTGTTAATGTTGTTGAGTGTCATCAGCTTAGTTGCAGTCACCATTGATCCGAGAGGGGAGGGGAGGGCAAAGTTACGAGATGGTCAATAGGGTTGCGGACAAGAGACTCCCAATTCAATTTTTTCCAGAATTGTAGCTTGAGTGAAGACTAAAAGTACTCCTTCCTAATCGAGAATATTTACATCGAGCGTCAGCTTAGAGGAGAGAGAGAGAGAGAGAGAGAGAGCAAAGGAGGGGGTCAGTTCTTAAATAAGATGAATTAAGCCGCGGTCTGTTAATGATGTTATAGATAGGCAGGAGCCCATCAAATGGAGCCTCTATATTTCATATTGCGCCTCGGAGCCAACACTTTCCCGAGTAGTTATTATTATCAATGATGCCTCTCGCGGGCGTGGGCGACATTAAAGTGCTACAATGATAAAAAAGTCATTTTCTTTTTTTCTTCAGAGTTTGAAAGCGTGTTCGCTTAACCTGACTGGTAAAATTTTGAGCTTTGATTTTTATCAAAAGGCTGTTTATTTTGAGTGTAAGGTTTGGATTTCACGGTCCGCCATTACTCACGTTCAAAACTGACCGATTGGACCTCAGAGGGTTGGATCTATCGAAGTGACGTCATTTACTCAATAGCTTAAAATTTCAGCGTGTACACGCAACTTATTACATATGCAAAACACGAGTTTAAACGTCTGAAAGCCCGAAACTCCCGTGCTGCATATTAATTCAGCCGCGTACACACGCATTGTATTCTTAAACCAGTGAGCCTTTGACGTCATTTTATCCTCGAACCAGCTCTCTCAAGATTTTAAAGTTAGTAATGGCGGACCAATAAATAACAAAATTCCAGTTAAAATAAACAGGTGTCTTTATAAAAATCAGAACTTAAAACTTGGATCACTTAGTGTTAAGTTAACATAGTTTTGAAATCCAAAGAAAAAGAAGAATTGTTTTTTGGTCGCAGTAGCACTTTATTAAAAGCCCAATCAAAAAAGAACTATGACAGTGCTATTGTTTTACGCCATATAACCAAAAAAACACACATCAGATTACAAGAATTAGCGATACTACACGACGTTTCGAAGTCATCTTGACTTCATTTTCGTTTTCATTTTCAGTTTCAAGTTTAAATTAAGTGGTTGTTTATAACGTCAGTCAATAGAGTTTATGTCATAGGAAGTGCGGCGTACCAAACAACGAGTGAATAAAACCCCGTCAGGAGCCCATCACCCGGAGCGTGCAACTTAACTATACTTGTGCAACGGCGTTTTCACAAGTAAGGTTATTAGATTGAATTTCCCGCGAATGAGACTCCCACAGGAGCCCGATGACCAATTACAAGAAATTAAGCTGACGTCATAAGGTCACCGAACCGGAACTGCCTTTGTTTTTTGACCTAATTCGCGGGAAGGGCTAGTCTAAAAATAAACCTACTTGTGAAAACGCCGTTTCACAGAAGTTGTGTCGAAGTTGCACGCTCCAGGATGGGCTCCTGACCCCGTACAAAGCACTTTGTATGTCGTGAGCTGATTATTACACATAAGACGAGAATTTTCATTGAAATACTGTAGTTTTCTGAGCGCAAATTAGAAACGAAAACTCACTAACAGTAGAACCAAATGCAAATTTAATTTAATTCAATAACAAAGTACGATAAGCACGAGACGCACGAGCGATTAGCTTGGAAAGGCCTTTACGCTATCGTTGATTGGTTATACTTCCACACGTGAAAGAGCTGTACGCCATTCTGATAGGCTGTATAGGCTTTTTTCACATGTGAAAACAAAGTGTATAGATTTGTAAAAATGATCTTTATGGAATAAAATAGGCCATTTCCGAGTTCACGTGTGTCTCCTCTTCAAAGCGAGTCTAAGTGCGAAGTTTTTGTGATGGTAATTAGTTCTTCTACTTTACATATGAATGAAAACTAATTTTCATAACAAAAACTTTGCACTTAGACTCGCTTTTAGGAAGAGGACGCAGGCATGAACTCGGAAATGGCCTATTCTCATGTTATGTGTAATAAAGATGACTTCGAAACTTCTTATAATACCTCTTATTTTTTCTCCTTCGTGTCTTGAAACACACATCGCGCTGGAATTTATCTTCGCGTTTCGCGGTGGAAGTATGACCCTTTCTGCAGGAAAAAGATGTTCTAAAAATAAATATACTCGGGAAAGGGTTGGCTCAAGGAATAAGTGCATGTAGATAGAGGTTCCATTTGATGGTCCCCTTTGCTATCTTGTTAGGATCCTTGGAAATGGTTCGAATTCACATAGACCATTGGATAAAAATAAATAAATAAATTACTCTTTTTTTCTTATTTCGCCTGAAAATGATCGAAAATGCGCATTTCATACCAGCAGGATTAAAAAAAAAATCCCCAGATGTGGTCAGTGGGTCAGCTTTCGAGGTTACCTCTGTACAAATGCGTCTTTCTTATTTATATCCGCGGATCTTGCTGAATTCTTAACTTAACTATTGACCACCAGTATGCTCCGGATAATAACGCGAACTAGCTAGGATCAGTCGTCTTGTTCATCTTCGAAAGCGAAAACACATCGTCGGAGATTGGATCGTTTCGAAATAAATCCGAGTGAAGATCGAATCGTTTTAGTTTAACCCTCATTCGAGTAAAGATCAAATCTTTGAATCTTAAGATTGAAGCAGTCTCAGAAAACCTTGAAAATGGATCGAAAACAATTTTAAAGAGCTGCTGAATAGAATATACCTCTCCCTGCGTTCATTACATGTAACGAAATCTTGAGAAATTGGAATTCAAGACTCAAACTTTTGTGAGATTCATTTTCAAACGGAAGACATGAACACCACCTCTCTTTGGACGCGTTCATTCGACGCTGAGAAATGACCTTTCCTAGGGGAACCCCGATGTGTCCCCCTGGTGTAGGACATCCGTAAAGAGGTGGCGGGACTGGACAAAAGCGAACGCTGTAGACTGTGTTCCTTGCAAAGAATCCAAAGCCCAATGGAACGAAATGTCTTTATCATCTCCTTGTTCCTGTAGGCATACACGAATGGGTTTATTGCGCTATTGCCATAGTGACAGAACTTGACAAACTCAAGGAGACGAGTCATCCTTGGGGGGTTCGGGAGACTTTGCGGGTAGTAGGTTGCCATGACAGTGACAACAAAGAGTGGTAACCAAGCAATAACGAAAAGACCTGTGATCAAAGCCACTGTTGCCGACAACCTTATCTCGTTGTAGTAAGCTTTCTTATGCACACGGTGACATGCGAGTTTCGGCTTAGCCCCCGATCGAGCGCAGACAAAAATAGTAACGTATGCTACTAAGATAATTGTGAACGGAATAAAGAATCCAGTAGCTGTCATGAGGATGGTGTAAGCCTCTTTCCATCGTTTGAACTGGACAGGCTGCAAGATAGAAATGATGCTGGCATAAGCCCACGGTATAACAATCAGAGAATAGAAGGCTCGTGTTGACAGCGTCCGGTGACGAAGTGGCTTCACTATAGCGTAACATCTCTCAATACTTATGGATGTAAGAAGCAGAATAGACGCAGTTCCGATGAAGATATCCACAGTGATATAAAAGAGATAGCTTCCTACTGTGTAAGGTTTATCAGTGTAAGCGCTCAGAAAGATGTAAATCCAACTTGGAATGGACACCAGTCCTACCAGTGCATCACTCACTGACAAGTTAATTATAAGCGTGTTGGTCACTGTTCTCAACTTCCGGTTGACCACAAATGAAGTAAGGATCAGTCCATTTCCGGTAATAATTGTTATTATCAATAAGCAATACAACGCTGTTACGAGGGCAAGTTCAGTAACTGGCTGTCTTAAGGTCGACTCCATCGGAGTTGAGTTTATATTTGTTGTGCTGTTCTGTACTTCCATCATAAAGATTCTTTCTCTGTCGCGTCAAAGTTACCCTCAGTTATCTTTCTTTCCTAAAACAGTAATATGCAGAGGATATTTTTAAAATATTGGGGCATTGCTAGAGCAAGGTGGATTGGCCATGTTACCCGTCAAGAAGCTTCCATCGCGAAAACTGCTTGACATTGGACGCCAGAAGGGAAATGCAAGAGGGGCCGCCCCAAGATCACGTGGCGACGGACAGTGGAGAAAGAAATAGAGGAGATGGGGAAGACCTGGGGAGGCATCAAGTTTATGGCAAGGGACCGGCAGATGTGGAGGGAGCATGTTGCTGCCCTACATGCCACTTAGGCGTAAAGGGCATGAGTGAGTGAGTGTGAGAGCAAAAAGGATAATTGCTGTCCATTGCCAACTAGTGTTAGGCCCGTTTCAAACGTCGAATTTTACATGTGCCGAATCTAATGCAAATGAGAAAAATCTATTGATTTCGCTCATTTGCATTAGATTCGGACACGTAAAGTTCGACGTTTGAAACGGGCCTTAGATACGTTTTTCTTTTTATATCAGAACACCTCAGTAAGCTTTGAGGAGACTGACGTAAATATGCATGATATGCCCCAATATGCTAGCTTCTTAATCAGTTAATCAGTTCAAGAGCTCCTTTAAGCTAGCCATTATGTGGTTTTAGATTGGAAAAGCTTCTGTTTAAAAGAAAAAAAATTGGGCAGGGCAGCAGTTCTTTTAAGCGGGTTCTTATGTGGTATTTTAACAGCTTCTGCTGTTTTGAAGTCTCTGTCAGCTTTCTGCTTTTTCAATTTGGTTGTTTTCCGTTTGAGTTGCAAACCAGTCTCACTGTGCCTTACAAGAGCTGCTCCATATAGTACTCCATTTTTAGATCTGATATACATAAATAAGATACGAGATATCCAGTCGATAAAATAGCTAGAACCCAGCCAAATCATATATGCTGAAACTAGGCCGAAATGTAATGAGACAGCTAGAATGTGAACATGCCATGGTGGCCAAAAGCAAGGACCATCTTTAAGTGCAAGGCATTGCAAGGCTACATTCTATCAGGAACCGGAGGTACATTGTTTTTAAAAGAAATGAAACCGAAAAAAAAAAAAAACTCTCTACGAGCTGCCTGGAATAACCGTAAGGGCTCAAAAGACCAGGCAAAAGTAGTTTAGGTGGTTTGTTTGAGGCCCATCTTTCGAGATAATGGTGCAATTACAAATGTTGGCAGACAAACAAAAGAGTCTAATGAGATATATTTTTTTCTGTTTTCGCCTCCGTGTTGGTGGCAACGATATTTTGCAGTCAAGTGGAATTTCGCCGTTTGTCAAAAAAATTAGACCGCTTTCTTCTGCCGGAGATGAAGCAAATGACTCCTCAAGAAATTCTCTTAAAGTAGAAGTTCTTTCAGCTGTTCTTTGAACACATTATCTGAATGTACAATTCGATTGAACAGATCTGCAATTTTCAGGCTTGACAATATGAATGGTCATTCAAGCATGAAGCCTTTAAACTATTAAATATGGCGTTACAAGATGGCGTGAAATAAAGCAGTTTTAAGGCTGAACGATCACAGCATCTTAGAAAAAAATTGTTTCGTGGTGAGCACAAATTGCAATTTAAAATAGTGCTTTGTTTCCGTTTGTTTTGTAGAATTAAGGGATGGATTAATTACCTTCCTTAAATTGGTAATACGCGTTTTCCTGTAGCTTAGAAATGGCTGCTTTAAAATGTGGAGCTAGATCGTGGAGATCGCGTTTGTCGTGATTTTCTCACGCCATATAATTGTAACTGCAATAGTTTAACTGACTTAACACAACTTAACACAATTGAGAAGCTTTGCTATACTTTGGCCGTTTCCTCTTTCGTATGATTCAAACGCGAACACGACGGCGAATTATACGCCAAGACTACGAAACGGCGCGTTTATTGCAGATAATTGGTCATATCACTTTTCGTTCAGACGGATTATGCATCTTGCGTATAAAAATAAAAAGCATCTGAGTTACTAATCCTAATCAAAATGACAATTCTCTGTTACTTTAATTGAAACAATCATACAGAAAGAGTAGATCAAAATAATTGTTGCGGGTTTTGGAATCACAAGAACAGACTGATTTGCAAAAACAAGGTCAAATTAAAAAATCTACATTCTGGCAAAAAGGTAAGGGCAATTTTGTAAATTTGATTTTTTTTTCTCCGGATTAATTATAAGGGTCAAACGAAGGTAACTCACAATGCAAATAAATCTGGGAGCGCCATTACAAATACAAGAAATATTTTAATTCTATCAAGCTGGGCTGAATGTACTTACGATAAACTATCGAGACAGTTCCATAGTGGTACCTCATCTTCCAAACTCTTCTTTCACGCGAGAAAACGAACTTTTGACGATAATTTCAAGTTGGAGTTAATTGGTCAGATTATAGACTGATTTGCACACTTTCTCACAGAATTATGCTAATGATCTTGTTAAGGTAAACTCGGCACCTATTATTTTCGACAAGTTGCCGTTGACATTGCATTGTGCTATGTGGTAATGCAGCTCGTATCAAAAACAATCATTATTGCGCACAACAAAACAAGTGTTTGTTATTTCACCTCTCCGTTTCAGCGTTACGGTATTTACTTGATTAGTTTCAGTCAGTCATGACTGCTACAAAGGAGGAAATTAATTTGAGACGTCAAGTTTGTTAGTGGTAAGGAAATGTCAAATTATTTAATACACAGATATACTTATTAAGAAAAAAGTGTTCACTTGGCTGCCGATTGTTGCTCAATCTTGATTTCAGACTTCCTGCTGAGTCTGTATTGTGATTACTGACAATGTGCTGTTTATTTTCGACACTGCGATACAGTGTATTGCCTCTCTTAACTTCAAGAGGAAGAGAGTGAGCCTTATTCTTCCTTATGTTCGCGAACAAACCTCTCGTGGTTTAATAAAAATGCCGCATCACTCTGGTTGACGGTAGCTCATGTATTTTAATTTAACCGATTCACGTGAAAAGTCACTCCAGGAATTCAAACGCTGCATCACAAACATGACCTTTTACTCCACAGCGTCAATCGTTTCCATTACTAAGAATTTCGTTTAGCGAAATGGTGCACAACACATTCAGTGTGACGATGTTCTTTATAGTCGTTTGAAATTCTGGCTAATAAACTACTTTGCGCCAGGCCGGCAGACAACCCTTTTTAACAGTGCATTCCTGGTTTTGTATTCTGTACTCTAATCTACAGCTTAACGAGAAAGAATAGTTTTTTCTTTATCATGGGCCACGGGAAATAAATATTTGCCCTGTGTTTAAATTCTCTCTCACAGTCACACAGTATAAGAAGACTTAAATGCATTTTGTTATCTTGAAGTGACTTTTCAGGTACCATTCATTCGAGTTTCATAAGGATTAGAACGTAAACTAAAAGGAATTGTACAATACATACGCCTGACAATGCCCGGCAAAACTAGATTTTATATATACAAACCTTTGAGCCCTTTAACTGAGCCCACTTAGAAGGAGCAGCGAATCCGAAATGGCTTCATTCGCATCAAGACGAGATATTCTTGCAAAGCCCCTTAGCAATTTTAGATTAAACGACAGAAACGAAGACTTTCTTTTGTTACCGCCAATTATTATCATCGGCATATTTTGTTTCCAAATGAGAATAGCTTGTGAACCACAAGGCAGTGCGCTATTAACTCAAAAGCAATTGAACAAACAAACGGGCAAAGAGAAATATTCACCTAAAGGGCATGTTTAGATAGCCTTCCAACGTAAAAGCCCTGAGAAAGAAGTTTACTTCGTTTAACGTAACCATTTTAAACTCTAGCTTGCCTAAATACAGCTGAAACAATTTATCCTTTCAAATTTTAAAAAGCTGTAAGAGCTGTTGTTAGTAGCGGGTGGGCAACCGGAGAGCAAAATAAATCTTAAGCTTGCGGGGCGGTAAATATCCGTTTATTCCTTTCGATAAAGTTTCTTTAAAACTGAAATAGGTTCAGTAAGAACTAGAACCAGCAGCTGATTCAATCAATTGGAAATCTTTATTGTACAATGGTGGTTCAAGTTGAAATAATTGTTCTCTCATTTCTCGCCGCTAAAACAAAAACCGTCCTCGTCAGTAAAAGGAAGCGGCCACGATAAAATTTCCTCCGAAATAAAATATTTATCAAATATTTATATGCAAACCTCTGTAACATTAGTTCTCTTAGACTAGTAATAAGGTTAGAGTATATTATAACAGCCTGGCATCTTCTTAATGGTCAAAGACTGCGCTTTCTTGTCTCAGTTGTCTTTCTTACTTTGAGTAGTGCCGAGTAGCTAAAGATAAACTGACTATTAAAGGCTTTCTGACGGTAGAATATGTAAAAGACTTGTTATGGTGACAAGGATGTGTTATCATTTCTTTTGTTAAAGTTTGTGCTAATAAACTGAAGTACTTTGTTACCACGTAGCCTGCGAGCATGCGCTCTCTTCGCGGTAGAGAGCCATGGCTTGCAAATTAGTTTTAACGTACATGAACATAAAGTACGATATCCGGGAGCTTAAGCATGCGCGTGTTTGAGACGCGGACGGCAACCGGAAGTGAGCTGTTTTCCTTTTTAACTTGTCTTCACACAACAACATTTACATTGCCAAGTATCTTTTCTCCATTAAAGATGATTAGTATAAAACTCTGGGAGACATCACTGTCCTAGCGTGCGATTGTTCTCTTCCGGTTGCCGTCCGCGCCTCAAAAACGCGCGTGCTGAAGCTCCCTAATTGGGAACTTAAGCACGCCCGTTTTTGAGACGCGGACGGCAACCGGAACTGAACTATTTTCCCTTTTGACTTGTTTTCACACAACCACATTTACATTGCTATGTAGTTTTTCTCCATTAGAGATGAGTAGTATAAAAATCTGGGAGACACCACTGTCCTGGCACGCGAAATTTTCTCTTCCGGTTGCCGTCCGCGTCTCAAAAACGCGCGTGCTTAAGCTCCCTTTACCGAGCGCGCCGTACGGCATTAGAGCTTCAGAAAGAAGAAAGCTTACCATGGGAAAACGTCGAACTCCTCGGCAAATCTTGAATCTGTGTTCAATATCCCATTAGATGCGGTTTACTTGCCGCTGGAAATTAAATTCAAAATAATGCAGCTCACTGACATAAAAAGCAAAGGCAAGAGAAACGCGCGCAAGTGATGCAAGGAACTTCTTCAACTCTTTATGTAGATTTTCTTGGCTACCGTTTTAAAATTTAATAACGGCCAAAGTACCTTTTCTTATCATGTTTCACTCTTGTTAACCTTCTTGTTGTTAATTCCTCGAAACGATCGTTTTAACTCCCTATATTCTTCTTTAATACTGTAATGCCATTAAACGCGGACTGTGCAAATCTTCCGCTAATTGACAGTTCGGGGATAAATCCCTTAGAACGTAAAGTTACACCAATACAATAATGCACTCCTAATTTCTCAGTGTTGAAAATTTTGACCTAACTCATCAATTAACACTGTTGAAGAGAGCTCTGCATAAAAGTCTTATATAGTGCGTTAGGAAAGCTAGTAGACCGAGATAATAAGTTAGTCAGTTTTCTTAGTTGAAATTGATCATCATTATCTCTGTCTTCATCTGATTGTGTGATTATTGATTGTTTATTATTTTACGATAAAGTTTGTTTAAAATTGAAATCGGTTGGGGATGACAACCAGAGCCAGCAGCTGATTCAATAAACTTGAGTTATTGTGTTTTGTGTAAAAATTTGTGGTTGAAATTCACGGCAAAAACTAAAAGACCCTCTTCAGTAGAAACAAGCGTTTACGGTAAAATTGCCCCCGAAATATTTATAAACCAACCTTTGTAATATTTCTTCTCTAGAAATAAGGTTGGAGTATATGGCGGCCTAACATCTTCTGAACGGTCAAATTCTTCGTTTCGTCAGTGTAATAGGTGAACTGAAGTAGCTTTACATAAAAACTATGTTAAGATTTTCGGAAGCAAAAATCAAAAGGGACAATGATGAGTTATCGTTTCTTCTGTTAAAGTTTGTGCCAATAAAAAGTATTTTGTTTTAAAATTTTATGAAGTACGATATCCGATATTACCGAGCCAGGATACAGCATTAATACCAGAAAGAAGAAAGCTTACCAGCGAAAAACGTGGAATTCCTCGGCAAAACCGCTTTAATCTGTGTGCAACAGTATCCTATTAGATCCGGTTTAGTTGCCAGCCCTGGCAATAAGATTCACAAATACTACAGCTCACCATTGACACAAAAAAACAAATCAATGATTAAAGGTAATGGAAGAGAAACGGGCACGGAAAACCGATAAGTCGGCTATTGATGCTTTAAGAAACTTCTTCAACACGCTATGTAGATTTTCTTGGCTACCGTTTTAAAATTTAATTATTGTCAAAAGTACCTTTTCTTATCACGTTTCACTCTTGGTGACCTGCTTGATTTTAATCCCATGAAACAATTGTTTTCATTCGCTATATTCTTCGTTAATACTGTAATGCCATTAAACGCGGACTGTGCAAATCTTCTAATTGACAGCCGCATTTAGGGATAAATCACATGGACGTAAAGTTACACCAAAAGAATAATACACACATTATTTCTCAGTGTTGCACAAATTCACCTAACTCATCAATTAACATTGATGAAAAAAGCTCTGCATAAAAGTCTTTTAGTGCGTTAGGAAAGCTAATGGAGGGGGGACATTGTGGGTTGCCCAATATCGCATTTCCGTGTCAAAACTGCAAATACCGAAATACCGCGTTTAAAAAAATACCGATACCAAAATTAATATGTTCTATATTTTCTTCCCCATGTTGCTCCGCCCGCGCGGATTGCCTTTGTCAGTACAGCAAACGATTGTTAATACGCGAATCGCGCTCGCAAAGCGTGATCTCGCACCACGGAGGAAGTTGCAGAGTTTCAAATTTCCCCCTGGAGCAACCGGAAGTCTCATAATTCCGTGACGTAGTTTCTGCACCGAGTACCCTGAACCAAAACATACGATAACCTCTTTCCGTAGGGTTTGATCATACCGCAATTCCGAACTTTCCGGACTACAATGCTAAAAATTAACGGATACCGCATTTTCGCAGACTCCAATGTCCCCCTCCTTAGTGAACGGAGATAATAAGTTAGTTTGCTTTAGTGAAATTGATCTTCATTATATCTGTCTTTATCTGTGTGAATATGTCGCTAAATACAATGAGTTCTGAACTGGCGGCCTACTATTTAAAGTTGGAAAATAGACCCCAACTATAACTGGAAATTTTTTCTTGTTTTCAGCATACTTTTCAGGCATTCTATGGGATATTTATAGGGAAGGTTTTCCAGTGTATTTCAATTCAGGATTTTTTTTTATGAAAAGAGACATCTGTATCCAACAACAAGTAGGTAACCGCAAAGGTGACCAGAGAACTACGGGACTCTACGGATTAAGTTGGATATTCTTTCGGTAAACCAAAAAAGTAGAGTCGTCTATAGACTGTAAGCTATTGTCTGAAGTGATTTCAACTTGAAAATTCCACAATTTCTTGCACGAGTTTTTGCTAAATGAACGTGTGAACAGTATTCTTTGCTTGCCATTTACTATGGTGTCGGGTCAACGCTATTTCATTTATTCAGTCGGAATAGGATAAAAAAAATAACCACTGATTTCTCTGAAATGTTATGTTCATTAATTCTGACTGCGGACAATGCCTTATGGAGGGCATTCTTAGGTTAAATCCGCGATTTGTTTCTTTTTACAGCTTCGGAATAAAAGAGGTCATCATTATATGAATAAATGAAAAGTGAAATGACAAAGAATGGTACCTCAAGCCATTCATTATCAACGTTACCACCGTCTAAACATTGAAAAGTAAAAAATAAAAGCCTTCCACATTCTCACGTAGAGACGACTACTCATTAATAATTATAAATCAATTCTATGTAGTGTAAGTAACTTCTTTGAGTGACTCTAGCGCAAGGAGTATCCGCGTTCTTGTACTAAAATATATTACTGCTCAAAATGGAGACAAAAAACTCGTAAGGGAAAATAAAAGAAACGCTTATGAGTCTTAATTAACGACAATTCACCTCTTGAAAGGATTTAATTGGTCATTTGTTTCAACCACAAGTAACAGCGGCTTTCATGGCCCTTCACCGTCCACTTGTCTAAGGCCGGCGATAGCAGTTTTCTTTAGTTCGACCTAGCACGTTTAAAATAAATAAATATTTGGAAGTATCACGGTAAACATAAGGAGCAAAATCATGGAACTGGTATCAAATAAATTACTACTGAATTTATACACTTATCTGTGTGCTTGTCGAGTTCATTAACAAGACTAGTTTTAATTAAGGATGCTCGAGGTATATAGAGGTATAGTGCGTTCACCAATGTTTTTGCGTGTACTATAACACGATACTCAAACACTAAAGCTTCCTACATATTGCCTCTTTTTGTCAAGTCTTTTAATTTTTTATTTTTACTCTGTTAACCATCCGTCATTAGGGTAAAATGTCCTTAAAATAAGCCGTGCGTCCTCGAAACGAAACAAATTGATCTCAAGTAGGTCCTTTTTCAGGACAAGTCACCGTAAGGAGAGATTTTAAGAAAACTTCAATAGCAACACACACAACAATAATTCTTAATGCCGGAGAGAAACTAAATGTCTTGCGTAAATTTGCTTTACATACTTTTGGAACATTAATTCGCTGTTTTCTGAAATATCAACATAAGAGATTCATTTCGCAGCAGAAGAATGCACAGAGCTTAAAAATCCTCCAAAAAGGGGTTGGCATGGTCATCAAATTGGCCGACAACGGAAGAACAATAGTTGTTTGGTAGACTGACCTTTACCAACTGTGGGGCGGATCTAGGGGGATGGTGAAGGGGGTGCGCGCTCCCCTCCCCCTCCCCCTTCCTGAGATGACCTGCGGCTTTCTAATACAACTGCCATTCTGGAAGGTAAATAAAACCTCACCAGTCGGCTACATCATTCCTTTAAGTGGTGCAGCTCCTCCTAAGAAAAATCCTGGATCCGCCCCTGAAACTAGTGGCAATTCGACAGCTTACCGACACTTCTTTCTATACGCGCAAGTGCAGTGATCCTCGCAGTTATCTGGAATATTTAAGCAATGGTCTCTTATAGACATCTGAGAAATTCAGGCGCCCTCAACGGGATTCGAACACATGACCTCTGCGATGCCGGCGCGAGGCTGATAAATACGGAAACGCGAGAGTTCCGACGACTAAGAAATTCTAAGAAATTTTGACGATGATCAAGGAACTTAAGTCTGAGTTTTGATAGGCCGAGTTGGCCAGGAATGGATCTGAACTAAAAGCAGAAGTTTAAGAACAAGAAGAGACGCAAGTGTAGATGATTCTTAGATATGTGCGATCGAAAGGTTGATAATCGATGTGTTTTGTGACTCCTGCTCAAACCGAAGCTACTACATGCGGCAATGCATTCTGGTCGCAGCGCGTTGCATTCTGGTCACAAGCGCAATGCATTTCGGTAAAAAGCCAGCAAAGCCAAAAACATGGACATTTCGCGCAGTGTGTTTGTTTTAAATTATGATTATGTTGCTGCTTGCACGCTTCACTCGGTAGCTGCAATGAAATGAACTCCGCGCGCCGCAGGCACCCGTGCGGAGCCCCATGATTAAGAAATTCATATTGGTTTTGGTTATGACGTAAACGTACGAGTGTACGTCCGTACGTTCAACTCTCATTTCAAGCCAATACGCAAAATGTTGCCCTGCTGGAACCCGGGTTCTTAGTAAGAAGTTGTATGACTAACGTATCCATCGGACAGTGCATTTTAATAAAACAAACAAAAATTTTGAAGAAAGGAGAAAAAAAAGAGAGAGAGCGCGATGCTCAACGTGAAACAGAGTTAATGTTAGCACGCGACTTGAAACAGGCGAACGATCAGTGACAAACCATGACTGAGAGAGAACGAGAGAAAAGGCGGAAAAATTCATGCTCATTCACAACCTTGTATGCCTTACCGTACCTTAGTCTCCAAGCCGTTCCAGTCGAGACTGTAATAATAACAAATTCATCCTTAAATCTTCGTTGGCATAATCATGGCATTGATAACAGACGCTCATGCGTAGTAACTGACGTTACATGCACTTTTCCAAATGGGATGAAATAACATCTTATTCAATTCTTCCACAAAATCTGTATTAAAGCGCATCAAAGAAAATGAAAAGTAACTTCGGAGTAAGCTGGGGGTCATCTTTCAGTATAGTGATAGATCGTGATGGTCCTTGGGGTGACAAACGGTGATCATTTGGTCATCGTGTGACAAGCGTGTGTCCAAGTTATACTAACCTGACGGGTAAAATTCCAAATGAAATGAAACAGAAAGATATGTTCTAGAGGAACGCAGAGAAACTGAAAAGTAACGTTGGGGTAAGGATGACCAACTGTTGATCATTTTTTGGAAACTATCTAGTCTTTCAATAAAATTATTTTCATACAACAGTTTTTGGTCGTACGCAAAAAGCGCTCAAAGAAAATCAATCAGTTCATTAGGCCAGCCGGTGATCAAGTCGCTATTTTCGAGTCTGCATTTGATCTTTCTATTTATTCATGCATCCAGGGTTTTCGTTTGAGGCCAGAGGGTGCGCGTTTCGTCCTGTTGTTTACCATTTCATATCCGATACTTCGAGGTTATACATTTTGAGATCAGTTGGCTTCCTTTTTTTTTTTTGGACTTGGGTATGTTAGGAAGCCATGGGCTGAAGGAACACAAGACAATCGCGCAACAGAGCCTTCAAACGATGAAGAAGTCAGGAATGTGGTCGGCTTGGCAATGAGACAATCATTTGGAAGAGCAACCTGTAATAACCAACCAAGGAAGTAATTCTCTCCGAGATAATCAGTTAACATCGGTATGTGGAATTTTAAAGCTTGATCCAGGTGCAATTGAACCGTGAAGGTTTACGAGGAATCACTTTGAATTCTTATTCGCGTGTTCTTATTGATAATCGATGCACCACTGATTACTGACAGCAATCATGGAACAATTTGCTTAAACCATCCAAGCTAGCGGTCATTAATAAGCACAATTCAGTACACCGTCGCACATGTAGGAGCAAAGCTCTTTAATTTTATCATTTTAGTCTAAAAACCATCCCAATAAGTGGAATCATTCGTACAGAGGACGTCGTCCCTTCTCCAACACAAAAACTCTTCAACAACCTCTTTGACTATGAAATAGTTTTGGTGGATAAGAAAAAAAGGTATATTTAGGAGACATCTTTTCAGACTGATTATCCTGCACGAATTATGCGAAAAACAGATAACTCAGCCGGATAACCAACATAACTTCAACTAACATTACCTTCATGAAGTGGTCCAGCCTATGTCCCGTCATGAGCCACAAAGGGATTAGTTCGAACAGCCATACGCCGAGACCAAAACCACAAACTTATCTGATAAAAACCCTTACTCAACACTCGATAATATCAAGTAAAGCTATGATCCTCGCAGTTATGGACGCAATTTTAGCAATTGTGTAGAGAAGCCTGAAAAATTCAGGTTCAAACCCCGTTGAAGTCCTGAAATTTTCAGGCTTCTCTAAGCAATTGCTAAAATTGCGTCCATAACTGCGAGGATCATAGCTTTACTTGATTTCATATCCACAGTTCAGTATATGATTCATTTCATATATATTATTTCGTTCACGCTGTTTCAGCAATCACTTGGCAATCTTCCGAGGAAGAAATATATACACTCGGCTCTTTGAATTGTACGACGGTCAATTCGAATTCCTCACAACGCACAAAGCCTCATTGCACAAAAGTCAGTTAATGAAGAGATAGTTCGATGCGAACTGGATTTGATCTTCGGGAACAACTTTTAGCGCGCGTAAATAAAGCATTCAGTTTTCATGCACCAGCTCTTTCTTTGAAGGCCCCGTCCGTAATTGAATTTTCCGTTTTCGTTTGAAAACGCAACTTTTTATTCGAGGATTGGCTTTCCACTCACACGTATCCGGTAAAACACTGATCGAAAACACAATTGCCCGAAAACACTCTCCAAATTGGAAATTGTTGAAAAGGTTCTTTTAGACAGTAAAAAGGGAACTTTTCAAAAACGATGGCATTACATTATTGGATCCAGCCTACCTCGTCCATCTTGCGGGCTCGTTTTACTGAGAAATGCGCATGCTCCTTCAGCAGCATTAGCGTTTTAGCGCATTCTTGTGGAAACACCATTTGAAAACGCTACGTTTGGACAGACTTTTTTTTTTGAAAACGGAAAAAAATTTACGATTTGCGTCCAAACGAAGTCATTTTGAGTTCATATCTTTGCACCTCGATAATCTGCTCCAAGACAAACTCTCCTACGTGACAAATAGAAAGGCTTTGAGACAAAAGAAATAAATAAAACCATTTAGATCAAAGTGTTCATTTTACGGAACGGCATACAATTGATATTAATTTTTACCAGTCCGAAGCCTATTTAGATCCATTAAGCCACTTTGTTTTACCCAAAACAATTAATTTGAAAGAGAAAGTATCAATCTCTACCACATAGCAACACAACGTTTTAATTTTAAGTTTTACAAACACCCTCTAGTTTTAAACTAGTTTTTCAATAAATGTCAATTAAGATAGCAATCTAAACTGAAAACACCATTTCCCCCGAAAATACCCTATGATGTTTTTGGGCGAAATATTCCGCGAGGCCCGGCATGCTCGTCTTTCACTAATTTGTACGAACCTCACACGAGAAATTTCTCTCTGGTTTGGTGGTTGCTGTGATGCCAAGTGGCTTTGCAGAAAGACATAATGAATGAACGCACAATCCCTAACTCGGTTACCCTAAAGCATTTTCAAGTTCTCGATTGACGTTTGAGTCGAATACCTTGTCTTTTAGGTCGTAAGAATAAAGCTCACAAAGTTATAACTCTTTAAAATGTCCACAAACCAAGCAAGTATCTTATAATTCCTCCGAGTTTCCTGATATAATGAATAAGTTTTTCTCCTCAGTTCGATACAACTTGGCGTCTAAAATGCCATATCCAATTAAACAATTCTCTGAATATCTCCCTCAGGTAAATTTCCCTGGTTCTTTCTTTTTCAACCCCGTCTCTTCTTCTGAAATTGAACTGGAAGTAGTGACTATTCCTCAAAATAAAGCACATGGACTGTATTCCTTTCCCACTCATATTTTAAGATCAGCTAAACACAATATTAGCCAACCTTTGTCTGTACTTCTGAATAAATCACTCGAATACGGAATTTATCCAACTAAGTTGAAGATTGCTAAAGTAATTCCGATGTACAAAAACGATGATCCATCTGATCCTTTTAATTATAGGCCTATATCACTTCTCTCTGTATTCAACCGTATCTTTGAAAAAATTACGTATTATCGCCTTAAATCATTCCTCGAGAAAAAAGAATGTATTCAATGATACACAATATGGTTTCCGTGAAAAGCGTTCCACTGAGCATGCTATCCTAGATATAATTAATCAAATTGAAAATAACATGGACAATAAGATGTATTCATGCGGCATATTTATTGATTTAAAGAAAGCTTTTGACACGGTAGATCATTTAATATTATTGCAAAAATTGGACCACTATGGTGTACGCGGGGTAACAAATAATTGGTTTGCCTCTTACCTGCTTGGTCGGCAACAAAAAACTCAAATTGGTGCCAAAAACATATCAAAAAAGGAAGTAATATTATCAGGAGTCCCACAGGGATCGGTGATAGGACCGTTGCTTTTCCTCGTCTACATAAATGATATATCTAACAGTTCTGATCAGCTTAAATTCTATTTATTTGCAGACGATACTAACCTCTTGTATGCTGATAAAAACCTTAGGGAGCTAGAGAATAAAGTTAATACAGAACTTAGTAAGATCTATGACTGGTTAGTTGCTAATAAGTTATCATTGAATATAAAAAAAATCTAACCTTGTTATATTTCGACCAAGACAAAAGATCTTGAACTATCAAGTAAACTTAAAGGTGTTTGACCATCACACTAATAGCTATATCTCTTCAATTTGGAGCGTAAGAAGTTCATCAAATACTTAGGCGTGCTCATCGATGAAAATCTTTCATGGAGTTACCACATTGCTCATGTTGCATCAAAAATAAGTAAATCAATTGGTATTATCTCTAGGATAAGGCATTTTGTACCGCTGAGTACTTTACACCATATCTACAGGTCACTCATTCAACCATACTTAATGTATGGTATAGTAGCATGGTGTAATACTGCAAAAGTTCATAGAACTAAACTTTTGACCCTTCAAAAACGAGCTCTTCGCCTAATGTATTTTGCTGATTACAAATCGCATGCAATGCCTTTCTTCCGATTTCTTCTCGTCTTCTTCCTTTAGATATGCTCTATTTTAAATCTGGGGCTGTGATGATGCATGATGTATCAAACAACTTGACACCTCCTAATATATTTAACCTACTGATATTCATCCTTACGAGACGAGATCATCGCAAAGAGGAGATTATTTTCTTAAACGTTGGAGAATAGATATTCAAAAAAGATCTTTCTCAAGAATTGGCGTTAAAATTTGGAATAGCATATCTTGTGAAGTCCGCCAGATGTCAAAATCTAACTTCAAAAATAATGTTGATGATATCCTCTTCCAAAGACTGCTAAAATATGATGATTACATTGATGTTTCAATAATATTGGCAAATTTTGACTCCTTAGTTTAGTATGTCATGTAGTTAAAATTTTATTTATTCAATTTAAACTACTTTTTTCATGTTTATTTATGTTATACTGTACAAGTTTTAAGCTGTTCTCCACTGCACTAACTGTATTCTAAAACTAATTTATTTTATTTTATTTATTTATTTTTATGTGAATGTGTAGTTATGTATTTGTAACCATTTTATCTGGAATATATTTGTAAGCAATGCTCGCCTCGACTAGCTATTGCTAACTGCGAGCATTGCATAGTTTGCATAGATATTTTATGCAAAATACATAATAAAAACTGAAACTGAAACTGAAAACTGAAACTGTTTAATTCTCATAGCTGAAGAGTCCTTAATGAAATCGCATTTTCAAAACTAGCTTCAGACACTCGCTAATGTACTTTTGTTGATATATTGCTGATGATATTTTATGCAAAATGCATAATAAAAACTGAAACTGAAAACTGAAACTGTTTAATTTTACATAGCTGAAGAGTCCTTAATGAAATCGCATTTTCAAAACTAGCTTCAGACACTCGCTAATGTACTTTTGTTGATATATTGCTGATTTCAAAGCCGGTCTGCCGGATCCTTCATGCAGTTAATTTAGAAGAAGTTATCGCACTGAAAGCGATTAACAATACATCTGTTGACAGTTCCTTTCATTTTAATCCGAAGCAACTAATGCCGTTTATGGTGCGACTCCTAGAAAACAAAAGAAACTTTTAAACTGGAAAAATTAGTGCCGCCTGATAAACAAAACTATGTATTTCTTCCTTTGAAACTAGATAAGCTCTTCACATTTCGGCACCTTTATTTTGAGTTCAAACAGATGGACTTCAGAAATTTGTCGAGAAGAGTACACAATTATTCAAGATTAAAATTAGTTTCTTTTTGCACACCACTTACTGAACTAGTTTAATTCGATTCTGTACACATTCAAACTGCTGCGAATGTTTGTAAGTTAGTGAATCACAGAAGATATACTTGGTAATGTACGAGCCATCTAAAGCAGAGGAAGCAGTGCGGGAGACAATTCTTCTTGTATTGATGTTAATTATTCTGTTTGGAAACGCTTTAATTTTAGTAGCGTTTTTGAAAAGCCCCAGGCTTCGAACAGGATCGAACGTGTTTATCGCTGGATTGGCTGCATCGGACTGGCTGGTGGCGGCTTTGGCTATACCCCTGTACCTCGTAACCCTCAAAAGTGATTCACCAACCAGCTTGTTGATGAGGTTCTACATATCGCTGGATATATTTAGCGCAACAGCTTCAGTATTTCATTTGATATCAGTGACAGTTGAGAGGTATATTGCCGTTGCAAAGCCTTACCTTCACCACGCACTTCTTGTCGAGGCCTACTGTCGTGTACTGGGCGTCGTCTGGGCACTTTCCTTGATTCTGTCTTGCCTTCATTTCGTTATAACGCCAAATGTCGACAAAAACTACCCGTTCTACGTTCTCGTGACAGCTCTTTCTTTGGCATTGCTCATAATTCCATCACTGAACTTTTTTATCTTCATTGCTGCTCGAGCGATTATCAGAAACACTATTGAACCCGAGCAAGAACAAACAAGAACCAACAGAGTAAGATCACGAAGCAAGTATCTCCGCGAGCGAAAAACGGCCGCGACGCTCGCAATAATCTGTGGGACATTTTTCTTGACGTGGCTCCCACACGTGATAGGGGTTTTCGTGTTCAAGTTTTGTTTCCCCTGTAATTTAGCCTCTGTGGATATTGGTCGCGTTGGGTTCTTTATCAAATGTGCGCAGTATGCCAACAGCGCTTTGAATCCATTTGTGTTTGCTTTTCGTGATGCTGGAATAAGAAGGACCATTAAAACATTTTTGGCGCGTTCCTGGTTCAATTTGATGGAGCCTCTGCGGCGAATCAGCTCTACTCGCGAAAGAACAAGCCAGCAGTGAGATGTGTTGATCTACACAGTTGCCACTGTAAAAGCACCATAGATGTTACGATGTTTTTGACACTGAGCCATGTTAATATCACGTTCTGTTGTACAAACAATGCAATAAAAAATCAGAGATAAAATAGATTGACACCCTATGGTGGACTTTCTGTTTGCTACTTTCCTGTTGTGTAGCACGACAAAACAGCACTTATTTACAAAAACAGATCTCGGGTAAACGCTATTCCGTTGTATATTTTGTTCTATAGTACTAACAAATATATGATAAGGCAGATTATACCTTTAGACAGATATTTGTCTTTACAACAACTAAGATGTTCATGCTGTATTGTCTTGATGTGGCATCAAAGGTCATGCCTTTTTTTTTTGCTCGTTAAAGTGCTTTTCAATTCTGAGGAACTGTTATGAAAGTGTCGTGCTACCTATTTGTAAATATGATGAACCAAAATGGTCAAAGTTATCATCTTAGTTTGCACAGAATAAGCCGCTTGAAAATGTTCATACGCATTCTTTATCTTATTGTGATTATTGTTTTATAAGTAAACACCGCTTATAATTTCGGTCATGTTTTCAAGACTCCCTTAGCCCGGAAATTTGCGAACATTTAAGGTTAAGTAAAAATCTCGTTTATCATATAAACTTGAAGACCCAAAAACAGGAATCTTTTTTCGTTAAGAATAGAAAATCTATTTCCTTTTTAGAATATACTTAGTTCATATATTTGACCAGCGGAATAGACTAAAAGGAAAGTTGTTAAGGAAATATTCATCGCAGTTGGAAAAATAATCCAATTTTCATTTCGGCAAGTCCATTGTCGTTTGTCCTTTAGTGCGGAGTGCATATGCAAAATTTTAATTTTCTTCCTGTTAGCACGTTTACTTGCAAAATTTGTTCTTAGTCGCTATTTGTACTTCAGTGGTTGTTGACCATTAGCTCATGATTCGGCTGTTGTTTTCGAACTAAACAATTTGGTGGGGGAACTGATGCACTTTTTTTACAATATGGCGATGTAGGTTGATACAACCGTTTGACAATCATAGCTCAGGGAAGGTTGGAATAGAAGAGCATAGAGAACTAGCCGTTATTGTCGACGTGAATGCATCTGTTGTTCAGATATAATTATTTGCTGCCGCAGTGAGTGAGCCTGAAGCGAACGAACGAGACAGCTCTCTAATTGGGAGAACACATTTTTCTTCAAAGGAGCAAGGAATTGTGGTAAAGCGCGAATGCAGGAATTAAGATGCGCGGTATGATCTTGTTACACAGAAGATCAGAGCTTGCTCAGGCTGTTTTTCATTTAGCTTATCTTATACCATAGATAGTTTCACTATCACGCAACAAAAAAATAAATTCGAAAAGGCCAAGAACTTGGAATGTTGTAGGAAACAAACCACCTCTCCAATTCTCAGGTCTATGTGGTAAATCTGAGTTATGTGTCGAAGTTGTTTAAGCCGCGTTTCACACCACTTTATAGATTCTTGTTTGGAGACGACGGTAATTAACGAAAACATCGAGAGTTTACTTTGCGATGAAGCGTTTACTTTTTGCTTATGAGATAAAATAAATTTGTATCAACACATCTCCTAATACACTTGAAAGGCTCACCATGGTCACCATGTAATAGGTCACCATGGCAACAAAAGAGCCGTCCAAAAAACACTCTATATTTAGACTTTACATGCTTACATCTAAAAAAAATTGTTGAAACTGGTTTGGTAAGGTAAGGTAAGGTAAAGTCTCTGTTACGAGCCTGAAGGCCCAGGCCTGGTTTGGAGCCACCTTAACTCACGGGTTTCCCTTCGCATACGTTTTTACATACAAATCTTATGCGTGCTCTGTATGGGAAATTGTTCATTTATTTCTTCTTTTTTTCCAATGTTTAACAATTATTGGGCGAGATTGAGCAAAATGTCATGATTTGTCAATGGCGAGCAGATCAATTATTTGCCGAAGACGAAGGCTGATGCAAATAATTGATCTGCGAGACACTGACAAACCACGATAACCGAGTTCAATAATTGTTTTATCATTCGACCACCGAGTTATTTTATTTTAGTTTTGTTTTCGGGAAGCGGTAAGCGCGCGCTGCCTTGCAGGAGTCGAGTAATGACAGAAATCAATTCAGTGGTTTCCTTCTCAGCATAATTTTATTTGTAGAATTCAAATTGTACTTACAGTCAAAAGTTCAATAACAAAATGGAGGCATCAACACAGCTGAAGAATTTCACAGCCTTCAAGGATTTGAAATCCGAATCCGAAAAAGGGGAAAATGCGGTATTCATTGATGAAGAAGCTTTAAAAGATGCTCTCCGACAGTCACACAAGAGCGTAGTTTCAATTACACATGAGCAGAATATTATCTGCAGCAAAACACTTATTTGTAGGCAGTTATTTTGCAGGTCACATGGTGGGCTCTCGGTCAAAGAAAAGGAAGGAAAAAGCTTTCTTGTAGCAGAGTTGACAATGACAACTGGACGGGTTGTTCATTTGACATTCGTCTAGCTTCTAGTGTACTTTCTGCTTTTTCTGCTTCAGTATTGGAATTCTGTCATTAAAACTGAAATCTTTTGATTGAGTACGACCTGGTTATCTGCGTGCTGTGTGGTGGTTGTGAATTGAGTATCTAATGCAATTTCAAAATAAAATATTATTTTATATTGTGATGTGATTGGTCAAAGCCTTTTTTTTGTTTACGGCACTCAATTGAAATCCGTTCAATAACTTCACTTGTGTCTTGTAAAGACTTGAACAACGGAATACAGGTTGCACACTATGACGTTACTTGTCACGTGATCTGGAAGCGTGAATACAAAGATCACGAAAGTCTTCTCTTTGTGAGAGAAAAAAACTCAGGGATTTTGAAAGCCACCATAAACAATGAATCCTTTAACGCAAAATCGTGGGACATCATTGTGATGCAACATTTCAAATTGGGGTTACCGTTCATTCGTAAGGTAGGAGACAGAAGGCTTCTTTCTCAATTGAGTGATATCATTGTTCAACCAGCGATGGTGATGATGAATATTTTAAATGAGTGGGAAAAAAAATTGTCAGCTGTGAATTAATTGCCTCAAAGCTACATGAAGCTAGCTGAATATGTGAAAGACCTTTTTTCCCTGGCAATTTCCATTTTGGCCTCTATTATTAGCCGATAAATCACATTTGCTCTCCTTAATTGAGAGCACGTGGAAAATGAACAGGTGGAGTTCTTCAGCAGGTTCTGAATCGCATGGCAATCGAAGCATGTCAAGTGGTAGCAAAATACTTAATTCTTGAATAGTTGGCAGGTGTTTGGAGTGGTTTACAGTCCAACGAACGAACCCATGGGACAGTTCGTGGGGTATATGCGAAATGTAGTGTTCTATACTTTACTAGGCCTCTCCATTTTGTCTTGCGAGTTTAACCTTCTCCTGTACCCCCAAGCACGAACTGCCCCCTGGGTCTCCGAGGATGAGTCGAATCGTAATATCTTCACTTTCGCTTTTTTATTCACTAGAGCTTTTAACGACCTGTTTCACAAGAGCTGTAAAAACGTTCAAAGCCAGAAATACCGCCTATAAAACTGAACGAGCCGTTTATTTTGATATCATCATTTCAAAAAAAGGAAAACGTATTTAAAGTGGCTTAAACCGGTTTCATCAATTTGGAGGGAATGTCTTATTAGAAGGACTAACTCTACAATAGACACAATACTGTTTCACTTTACGGCACTTTTGTGGTACCAAATATAATACCAATAATTTCTTAACAAGATGCACCTATTAATGTGACGTAATAAACTACTATGGCAACAAAAGAAACATCTAACAAAGCTCTATATGTTGTCTTTAAGCACTTATATCTCAAATTCAAACTCAGTTATCCCCATTTTTTATTGATTTTTTTATTGATGAAAAGCAATTAGCAAAAGCACCCTACATCCGTTTTATCTTTAAACACGAATATATCAAAAAAGAACTCAGTGACCCCCATTTTATTGCTGCATGGAGAGTGATTAGTATGCTAAGATGAAACTCTTCTCAAACTGAGTTTAAAAAAATTATCAGGAGCGGATTCAGAACCACCTTAACATTTTCCAATTGTAAAGATGGCTCTTAATCATGATCTTCTCCATAGCTTTGCAGAGAGTTTTATCTAAGCATGCTAATCTAACCAATAAAAAATTGGGTTCACTGAGCTCTTTTTTAAGATTTGCGTGTTTAAAGACAAAATATAAGGTGCTTTTGTATGCATTTTTTTATGCCATGGTAAACTATTACGCCACATTAATTAACCAGTGGCTGCATCTTGTTACGCAATTATTGTTATCTCCTATGGTATCATAACTTTACCCGTTACATAAAGCAGTTGGGTAGACTTAATTCTTGCGGGAAATAGTACACAAAAATTTGGTTTTGATAAGGGAAATTGACCACCGTGTACAGGGATTCTAGAAGCTGACGTTTCGAGCGTTAGCCCTTCGTCAGAGCGAATCCAGTTTGTTGAAAGTGTTAAAACTGGTTTAAGCCTCCTTAAAGGTGTCATAGCCTCAAAATCCCTCCGTGTTTTACGTCATAACCCGAAAAAGGCCCGAAAACTTTCGGGACTTTCCAGAAAATCACATAAGAACTGGATTCAGTCGCAGGCCGCCCATGGTCCTCTTTGAGACAGTGTCCCGGCCTTAGCCTTTGTTTTCAACCGCTATATAATTCCTTCATTTGACAGAGGTGCTTCTTATGAGCCGACTATTGAATAGTCAAGATGGAGAAGATCTCTGCTTATCTAACGCTGACCACTTTAATGAAGAGAACATGCACAGGAAGAGGTTGATTCCCTCTCTTCATCAAACGCTACAGTCCCGCTTTCACAGGGTTGGCACTCTGAGAGGGTTGCCTCGTCTATTTCTCTTGAAAAGAGGCTTCTGTTTATACTGGGGAGTCATAATATCCCTATTTATTTACCTGAAATGGTACTATCCTTTATACCTGACGAGAACTGCCATTCGGAGCACAGTTCAGGATTTCAGCACAGACTGGTGTCGAATGCGTAATGCTAGAATAGACTGGAAACGAATACGCGAACCTTGCGAAGGAAACACAGTATATGAACAGCATCTACCAGGGTGGGGTGAGGAAAACAGGACAAACGGACGTTATAGCTTTGTCGAGTCCGTGGATATTAGACCAGCTGGGGAGTTCAGCAGGATTACATTGCAGAGCCTTACCGCTTACGGCGATCCTAAGGCAGTTGGTGGAGACTACTGGCGGGTTTTCATTTCCGGTCCAACTGGATTCGCGCCCACGGTGTTTGATAACGGAAATGGATTTTATGAGATTTTGTTCTTGGTTCTTCATCCTGGAAATTATTGCGTGTCCGCGGTTTTAGATCACTCTGTATGCGAGGGCATGAAAGATCCCCCCGACTACTGGTTTATTTCGGGTAAGGTGATATTTTGATTGTTTTGTCGTCGTACAAATACCCTAGTTTTGATATGTAAAAATAACAGAACTTGAGTGGCGTATATATTAGTACCTTCATCAGTATTTTTATTTTGTTTTTATTTTAGGCAAGCCTAGCCTAGTCCGCGATTTGAATAGGACGCGCGAGAGCATTCTTTTAACGCCTTTTAGTACATTTGCATTTTTGCATACCTTAGTACCTGAGATTTCAAATCGTTCCTCCGAAAGACGAGTTCTTGGGACTGTACACGAAAAGTATTAAAAGCCTTCAAAGAGCAAAGTTCTGTAATGAAGTCACAATATTGGAAGGAATTTAGACTGCAAGTGTAGTGGTACCCCGTCAAAGTACTGATCAGGTAGAAAAGTTGCGAAAGCAAACAAACGTGACTCAAATAAATCTTACGAATGCGATTTTGCTGCAATGTTGTCCTTTGATGACCGATTCGATTCGAAAAAGATTTGAACAGTATGTAAATTTTGGCAGCTTATATTATAACCTAATCCAAATCATGTTGGACCGACATCCAATATCACGTTGGTTAAGAGATATCGAAACCTAATAGTATAGGTTTCCATGGTATTTAACGCCGTTTAGCACTAACCAACCATGCCTCGATTCTATTAACCCGGGCCTGAACGTCAGTACTTAACCCTAGTTAATTAGCCTTAATTTGTCCAGTGACATATCAGCAAACGGCCCTATTTAGGAGTTTGAGACCCACTAATCACTACAGGCTGTTTTTTTAATTTATAGGAAACATACATGGCAGCAACCAGTCTCCGGGAATTCTAAAAGGAAAGCAAGTTTACTTGATGCAACCTTTGATGGGTGGTGAACCGCTGTGCTTCAACGTGCCTGCTAGCTATGGACCAATGATAAGAGATGGTAGGAAACCATAATTTGTCACTTGTTTTAACTTACAATAAAAATTACTTGATCTTTATTGAGCTGTGTCTTTTTTATCCCAGGGATGTTTTCCTCGAGTGTTACTATTTGAAGTAATCTGAACAGCTCCTGTCTTTTTCCCTTTTTGTCACCTTCAGTGTAACAAATTTGGCACTATTTTTTACTTTTAAATAAAAACTAAGTAATGATTTATTTATTTTATTTTTTGAAATTATTTATCAGATCCTGCGACAAAACGGCATTCGTCCGCATTGGGAACAATGCTATGTCACTGCATCGTTTGAAATCTTGCTTTTAGCTGTGAACTTTTGAAACAGCCCAGAATGCAATAATGCACACTATTTAAACCTCTAAAGAAATTTAAATGTACAATCGAAGACACTAACTAAGCTTCAAGGTATTGTGTAAAGAATTATGAATATCTCCGAGTATGCTATCCACCACGGCCGATGAAAATCCGCTAAATCTTCTCATCAATTTTCAGCATTATTTCAATAACTGATTTTAAGATGCTACCATGGCAACCCTTTCTATCCCGATTTACTCTCTGCTATGAACCAAATGTCTCCAGTTTTGATCAGATAAGGAACGGATGATCCCAGTTGAAATGCAAGTAGCGCTTGTTTCTTATTTTGCCGGCTCCACTATACTCAAACGGACGCTCGAGCTACATTGTAGATGATACATGGGCGCCTTGGCCAGGCAAGCCACAGTGCCATTTATTTAGCGCTGGAATAGGCTCATGGTATAAAAACGTTTATACATCAAGAGAGATAAAGAGAAAAGTAATGCGTAATGCACCGGAGCCGAACACGAAACCCCCTGAAAACCAGCCGGTGGAAAAAAACGGGGAAACTGTACCCCTGACAAAAGCAGTGGTGCGAGTTTTCTAGCTTGGGCTTTCCACAAGTTGCTCGAGATTTCCCAAAAAGTTGCCCAAATTTCTCTGAAAGGTGCTCCAAAAAAGTCAAAAGTTGCTTTGCTTAAAAAAACATTTTTTTTGTTTCTCTTCTTTTATTTGGTCTTATGCATTTTTGTGCAATTTTGCGTTGTAACCAGCTTCGCTGAATAAATTTGTTAAAAAACAAATGTTTTTTGGAGTACTTACTCTTGCCCCGGCTTCTGCGACTACCCTCAAAAAATCTGAATGACCTTAGTTACCCGCAACATTCGAATCAGTGGAGTGTGATTCGAGTGTGATTCCTCCATTTTGTATTTTCTTTAAAACACCACTGACCTAACAACCTGGCTGCAATGCATTTTTGCCCATGATCTTCCCCAGAGGGGAAGAACTGCCCCCTTTTCACAGGAAATTCAAAAATTGTCTACTGAAACATTGTGAATTATGGAAGCATGGCCAATTTAAGCACTAAAAGCTGTTGCGATATCTCAGAATTTGTAGAAAACTAGAAATTTCTCAGATCGAAACGAAAAAAGTTGCTCAAAATACGAAAAGTTGACGAGCAACCGTTGTGGAAAGCCCTGGGTGCGACCCTTGGGGTTCTAGGGTATTCTTAGTGATTAATATTATTTACAATGAAAAAAGAACGCTACACAGCCTGACGAAGACATAAAACAATTTTTTCAGCGCGATATAACAATAAACGAAACTGGACTTGTGCACACGGCGACGGCTGACCGTAGAACGGGCTGATTTAGCAGAAGAACGGGAAGGTCAGTTGACGACGGCGCGCGCTTCAAAATGTCCTTGTTAGGTCAAATTAGAGTAGAATCTAGACTAATGTGCGCGCTCTCCCGTCGTCAACTGAGGTTCCCGTTCTCTTGCTAAATCAACCTAATGATTTAGCCTACCAACACCCGCAAACTACAAACCTAATCCGACAAACCAATTCAATATCTGCCGGCAAAATAGAAACACTTGCCATTTTGCCGCCATTACTTAACCGGACTAACACAACAATAATACTTGGGCGCGTTGGACAGCCAAGACACCGTGCCATTTATTTAGCATTGGAATGGGCACAAAAACATTTATACATCAAATCTGTATAAAGAGAAGAGCAATGCGTCAGAACCGGACACGAAAAGTCCTAAAAAACAGCAGGTGGAAACAACCAGGGAACGTGTACCCCCGACCAAGGCAGTGGTGTGACCCTTGGGGTTATAAGTATTCTTAATGCGATATAACAATAAACGAAACTGGACTAGTGCTCGCGGCGAAGGCTGACCGTAGAATGACATAGCCTACCAACGCCTGACAAGACTAGCTAGACTAGCTCTCAGTATTTCGAAAAACAATTTTTTTCATTTTCATTCTAAGAAACTAAAACCATATAAGTCATTCAATTTAATGATTGATGGTGTAAATATCCCAACAGTCTCCACAGTCAAATACTTAATAGGTGTCACTTTTGACTCAAACTTGACTTGGAAGATTAGAATCATGTTAATGAACTTTGCTTCAAACTATCGAAAACTGTAGGCAAATATATTCCAAAT
>OX421455.1:12056167-12108667 GCA_949126865.1 Montipora capitata | reverse complement strand
AAGGTCTTTAGGATTTAAAATAAAAAATAGCTTCCCTTACGTCTCTCTTGTGTTTCTTTGTCTCTGGTACAGTTTTAAGAGCGATTTAGGTTTTTTCTGTTTCCTCTTCTTTTCCCTCTACATATTCTTTCCCAAAGTGGAAAAGAATAAATTATATAGAAGGAAAAGAAGTGGAAAAGAACATATAGAGGGAAAAGAAGAGGACCCAAAACCACCTAAATCGCTCTTAAAACTGTCCCAGAAACTGTATAAGAGACAAAGAAACACAAGACTGTGGAAAGGTAAGCTATTTTTCATTTTAAATCCTAAATACGTTTTTTTAAATTTTGAGAAAAACCGTTTTCCCCATACAAATCCTTTTATTGCCAACGAGCAAGCCGAGCGAAGACGCGACCAGCTTAATGCCGCGCGAAGTATTTCGTGCTGTGAAAAGTGTAATGTAAGTGTACGTACTGTAATGTAAGGTTCCCTGGAGGTTTAGTAGGGACTTTCGGAAAGCGCGTGTTTCGTTGTGTGATGTCATTAGACAAACTTGCATGACGCGCGCGACTATTGATAATCTTGTGTTCGGAGGTGAGTGAAAACACATTTTTTGCCATTTCCCTGACCATTGTGTTGTGTACCCTTGCTTTGAGTGCTCTTTAGGGACTGTGCAATAATTATCAGGAAGGGGGGGGGGGGGGGGGTCCTAAAATGAGCTTCACCAAAGGAAAAATTAGATAGGTCCCCCCTCCAGCAGCGTCAAGATTAGCTCTGACCCCCCCTCACGTTCTCTCAAAATTATGATGTGCCCCCCCCCTCTCTAACTCGTACCTTTAGATATTGAAAAACTTGAGAACAGATACCAATATCTTTTATCCGACAACCCTGCTTGTGCAGGAAGGTTTCTCCGAGAGGATTACAAGCCAGCTCCTCATGATGACAGCAACATCAGACGTTGCAAAAAAGAGGCAAATGATATCCAGGACAAGCTTAATGCTGTCGTAACCAAGTTAGAAAAACACGACAACAGTCTTTTTACAGACAATGGCAAACTGAAGACTGGCCTCAGCTGTTTACACAATTTTAATGCTGAACAACGTCATTCAATAAAGTCTCAAGTCGGTTTAAACGTTCTGCATCTTGTAGAAGACCTGGATAGGGTGATGGCTAAATATAAAGCGACATTTCCTATTGGTGCCAAATCTAAAGCATCCAAATCAAGAAAAAAAGAAGGAACAGAAGAAAAAAAGGGAGAAGAAGAGGATTGCTGCCTCAGAAAGCCGTAGGACCCGAACCTGTATAATTTTCGGTCTTTGGGAGGTGAACCCATTGATGACAACTATGAAACAGAAGTATGTGGCATTCCTCAGCTAGAAACTGTAGACCTAGAAACCCTCTCGCTGTTTAAATCAAGAGCAGACCTGGCATGTCTGCGGGACCTCTTAAATGCCAAATGTTTTATTGGCAAAGCTCACAACGTGGTTTGTGACTTCTGTGCATGAGCGATTGTTTCAATCTATCATATGTTGACATTCTAAATAAGTTAAAGCATGTGTTTATGTTGATGTAATATTTAGACATTATGGATAGTCAAAGGCGTGGCATCTGTCTATTTGGAAAATGTTTATTTATTCATTATCGAATTTGTGAAATTTAATTAAGACCCCCCCTCAACTTACTTGAGAAATCTAATGTAGAGCCCCCCCTCCTTTCCATTATTTTAACTTAAGGCCCCCCCTCCTCCTGATAATTATTGCACAGTCCCTTAATATTTATTTTCGAACCATAGTGTCCCATATTGAGTGAACGAGCTCAAAACTAAACTGGCGTACGTGTTCTTATCGGCCGCTGTTGTCAATTTCGGATTTCGACCAGCAAGTAGAGCAGTTTGTTTTTCGTTTTGTAACCATTGAGTTGTGAACAATTTAATTTATTTTTCAAACAAAATATGTTGTCTGCAAAGTACACAATTCAACGATCAATGTGATTTATAATTCATGGCTGTATCTTGCAAAATAAAAATTCTATAAGTGAAACAACTTTCATGTGCGAGAAAGTTTGACTCCCCGTTAACTCGGACCGTTACATGTTTCACACTGAAAAGATTGAAAACGCTTTGGCGCTTTTTTTTTACATGGCACTGATTTTATTCAACTTAATTATTGGATATTCCTATTAAAATTACTGCCGTTCAAAGATTGCAGCAGTACTTTCCATATTATTGCAAAACACGCTGACCTCTACATTGTAGTTGAAGATACGAAGTGTGCAATTTCTGTTATAATTGTATTATTGTTAACTAGATAAATTGAGTTGCAGTACTTTTGAATAAAAAATTACAACTCCTGTTGGGTATTTTGGAACTCTGATACAAATCTGCAAACTATGTATTGTATTGACTGTTTCGTTGGCACTTAGCGATAGCTATTACTAGTTTTTACTCTTGTATTATATTATAGTACAGTACAGATATATATACATCGAGCTTCGGCTACCTGTGAGATCACTAAAATTCTAGCGTTCTTCGATGCGGTTTCGAATTTTCTACGCACTCCTCGGACCCCTCACTGCTTTTATGAAATGCCTAGGGAATCTGTTCACAAAAGCTTTCAAAATCGTAGTGCGCATCGAAAGTCTGAGCTCGAAAATTCTAGCTCACCTTCCACCTGAATAGATATATGCCGACGAAGTGCTCGTTGGGTGCCCCTGAAAATGGTTTAAACCCAGGAATGAAATACTTTAATGGAACTGTCTACTTCGAGGTGAATCAAGTTGTCTGGAGAAGGACTGAACTCACCTGGAGAAGCAAATTCCGTCAGTATAAAATAAGAGTATATATTTAAGTTCGGGTTATACACGAAAGAGAGAAGTACTTATCTGGACAATTTAAGCAATATTTAACAATTATTCGCCGAAGGCGAAGTGATTATCGGTGAATATTGATCGATAATCACTGAGCCTTAGGCGAATAATTGTTTTAGTATAAATACACAGGTGATTATTTCAAAAAAGAGAAAAAAAAAAAAAACATTTCAACGCGAAATCATATCTTCATTTACAGTGGCAAAACGACTACTGGCAGCCATTTTGTCCGTCGAGGTGATTATCGGCTGATAATCCGAGATAGCGAGCCAATGAGAGCGCGCGATTTTGTATAATCACCTGTGTATTTATACTAATGTCTCTTATACAATTGCTTAAATTGTCCAGATAAGAGCCAGAATCCGGCTTCTCTCTTTCACCTGTATCCCGCACCTTACATGTATACATTTATTTCATTCAGCGAGTGCTTTCACGCAAACACTCTGATCCCCACAAATTGGCCTCCTCCAACTTGCTCCCAACTGAGTGGCTTCAAAACTCAGTTGGTGAAGCATTGCACCGGCATCAAAACTTTTCCTGCAATTTGATTTTGTTTAACTTTCATTTAAAACTTTACCGCTAATTTCTCTTATTTTTCTTCTCATCCTTGTATAGATGGAATTTAAAAATATATCTCCTCTTCACGAAAACTACAAAAATTAAATTAAAAATTTGCTAGAATGGTCTCCCTGTCCCTTGGCTTGCAGTTCCACGCGTGCGCGAAATCTCTGATCTGGTGACAAACTGCGCGCATCTTGTAACTCCCTGATGTTTCATCTTTTGCAACTTCTCTTGTTTATATCTCCGCTTCCAAACAAAATACCCTTTTACTTTTTGCGTGGTAACTTAATTTTTATAAAAATGTCTATGGTAAGAATGCTACAAAATGCTGTGGATGAGAAAAATACAGACATACTATGAAAAACACTAGTCTTTTTGTGAAACTGGCCTACAGACTTGGTGAAATGTTAACAATGTTAGAGATTCTTTCTAACATTATGTGGTAACGCTGTATGGGAAGACATCACAGTTCCCTTTTTTTAAAGACAATATATGCTGAAAGAAATGCCTCTCATTCGGTTGCCGTGGTAACGATATTTTGAAAGAGAAGGTTATGTAAGAAATCTATGATGGGTACTACTTAATACCCTGGCCCAATTGTATCTTGATATGATGACCCCAACTATGTGCAAGACCAGAATACTTTTATTTGTGTACAAAAAAAGCGAAAAAAAAAAGCAAGGTGACACACGCTAACACCAACCTGGTGTGGCCAACACATTACGCATGCGCACAACCTCTTCACCCGGTCAATTAGCAGCCATGCCGGGAACAGCTGTTTCGGCCTTGCTGGGCCTCATCAGCATAGCGGAGCTACCCAGTACCAGGTGGGTATGCCTAAAAGACCCGCCTGGTATGTTAGCTACGCCATGCTGATGAGGCCCAGCAAGGCCGAAACAGCTGTTCCCGGCATGGCTGCTAATTGACCGGGTGAAGAGGTTGTGCGCATGCGTAATGTGTTGGCCACACCAGATTCCGTGGTGTTGGCGTGCATGTGTCACCTTGCTTTTTTTGTTGTTTTTCATAAAAAAAGAGAAACTATTTCGAAACTCCTTAAGTTCTGACGTCACTAGTTTAACACTACACTGTCAAAGAGTAAATAGTCTCTCCAGAAGGGGTAAACTAATGCCTTGAACTGTTGTCGGAAGCGTGCGCTATATCCAGAATTTTAAAAGGGACGGTGGACATTTCATAACTGCGATCACCGATGTAAAGTATTCATGCAACGCGACTATTATTAGTCCTCTTAACTACTGCCCTTTGGAGTGAATGTTTAGACGGCTTTCAGCTCAAGGGGGAAAGCGTAATTGATTCTTCATCATTAACTTATTGGGCTAAACGTCAGACTGAGGTGCATAACAAGGCAAGTGATTTATTTAGGCGTCGATATCGATTGGTACCATTCAGAATCAATTTGATTAATTTAAAGAGGTAAGGTCCTGTGAACGAAATATATTGCCCAAATGTCACTACTGTCTTTACAGTCGGTCCCCACATATGCAACGGACTCTTTCTAGGTAATTCTGCTTTAAAGTAGGCAATTATGTGACGTATTTTAAAAGGTGCACAACATATGTACCGAACCCTTATAGTCGCAATACAGAAGGTTTTTCAAAAATAAGACGGATTGTGCATGTTGGAAGCTTAAAGAGACTAGATTGTAAGTTTGATTAAGTGCCTCTATTCAACTGAAACTTGAAACAAATGTTTCGTTCCTCAATGTTTTGTATGGCGGACTATTTTGCTCGACAACAAATCTTACTACAGTTTAATTAGTTAAGATTAAGTTTTGTCCCTGGTGCGAGGGAGTAAAAGTAACATTATGTGACACAAATTCTTCTGTAGTTAAAGTGAAGTAATATTCGCCAAATCACTTATGAAAACTATAGAAACAAAGAAACAAAAGTAAATAGAATGACGTTAAGGTCGCTTAGTTGACATTACATGTAAATGTACAGTGGCGAATGAAAAAAGAGCGAGATTGGATGCCTCAAGAATTGTGAGTCGGAGTAAAAATCAGTCCACTTATGTCACATTGAAATTCAGCCCCTTAATTTAAGATTGCTGGCGTTCTGGGTGAAATATTAGTCGACTGATTTTTGACTCCGACTGTAAATACTTTTTAAATAGTTCTTGTATTTTATTCCTTTTACCCTGTCAAAATGCGTGTCTGCGTAACTTGTTTACCAGTTAAATATTTGTTGGGTTAGAAGTATGATGAATCCTCGGGTTATAAGAAGCAAACATAATGACAGGCTTATGAAAAAAAAAAATTCTGCAAACTTTTCCCAGGCCTTTAACAGCTATGTCTTTGGGCTTTCCTATTAGCCTGTATCAAAAATTCCATAATACTCTTTATTTGTCCCTCTAAAATTTTCCCTAAGCATTGTTTTTATTTTCTCTTGGGACTTACAATGGTCCGAAGAGAAACTGGAAACAATGCTTATGCAAGAATTTTGGAGGGACAAACAAAGAGTATTATGGTATTTTTGATACTGGCTAATTAACTTTGTCTGCAAGTATCAAAGTAAACAAGAGGCGAAGTGTCTTGACATAATCCAAGAATAAGTTCAGGTTAGCTAAGTAAAACACAATGTACAAAATAAGCTATATGTAAATTTGTTTTAAACTCACCTACGTGTGAAGAGCAATGGTTGCGATAATGAACAATGAACTTTGCCAATAGGATGCAAAATAGATTTTATCAGCCTAACCTAATGACATCGGCAATATGAGTATTGACCCTTGCCCTCGGGCGATAATTGGGCTGAATATTTTCGGACAGTTCAAGTTCCAGCTCATCGCCCAAATAGGACGTTTTCAAACAACCTCTGAAAGCACCAATAACAATAGAGAAATGTATGACTTCTGGTGGACGAACCAAAGAAGCTAATGAGTGTAGATTTCGTACCAAACAAACCATAGATAATTCAAACGCAACTGATTGAACTGAAAGTTCCAATGATTAAACGTTTATTCAAATGCTCTCTAAAGCAAGTCTCAAATTGATTGACGCAAATTCTTGATTCGAAAATCTGTAGGTCGTTGATTATTACTAGAAGTTGTCGATGGTTGATAGCTAAAGTTAGATTTTGAAGTTGAAGTTGATGGCTGATTCTTGATTATTGATGTTGATGTTGAAATTGAGGTTGAAGTTGGTTTGAACTAATAACAGAATAATGAAAATGCTCTTATGAGTACACGTGCTAATTACAGGTCAAGAATCACTTTAAATCGTTCTAAAGATAGACACGAACCAAAATTTCCTAAGTTAAAACTATTGTAAATAAAATATGTAATCTTACTTTGGTGTCCTGGCTTGCTTGATTCGATAGAGAAGACGTTCGCAAAATTCCGAAAATCGATAAGTCAATCCTTTAAGTTACACCAATCTAAAAGCAATTGTCCTGCAAGACGCGGTGTCTTGTATCTGCCAAGTGTGACACTCGAATTACACTGGAACCCGATTGGCTGAGTGGATTACATAAATTTGTTGGCGTTACAAGCTAACAATGAGATATCTTTTGTTTTCGTCCACCAACCTGGTGGCTATAACGTTCAACTTAAGCCGAAGTGGAAGTTCCTAAACCATTTTTTTTTGTTAAAAATGTCATGCTAGTATGTGCTCGTTGTAACACCGATTGAAAAGGATGAAAAAGGAAAGAAACTTTATTGAAGTATCTAGTCGTTCTAGCGCTGGAGCGCTAATTGGAGACACTGTAAACTGAAATCAACAATTAACGCAAATCAAGTCAAATGTTTGAAAGGTAAACAAAATGTGCTGGTTGTCATTTTCCCGGAAGCGGGTACGTATCATAGTATTCAATGAAATTAGGTTACCACAAGTGAAAAAAAAAAAGGAGGAAACTATTTTTGTATATTAGCCCTATATAAAAAGCTCCGAATTTTATGTCAGATTCTGGTGGATCCCAAAAGGGTGAGAGAATAGACTATTTTACAGTTGTGTGCTTAGTTGCCAGGCCTATGAATGAAAGTGAGGCTAGAGTTGACCTTGTTGTGATAGAAACCTAACTGCTTTTGTTGTATAATTCCAACTAAATAGCATGAGAATAACATCATTAACATACGAAAAGCAGGGAAGTCTGTATCATAACAATGGCATTCAAAGCTCTGCTTAGACTCGTGTGTGATAGTTTTTGGAGTACGGGGCAGGTCGCTCTGATACAACTCTTTTTTTTTTTCTTGGAGCTCTCAACATCAGTCCCAGGACTTGGTAAAGACGGTGCCACCATGCAACCATTGACAGGCACTTGCCAGTCGTCACGCTAGGCTGTCACGCAAAAAGGTTCAAATTTGTCGAAGATGATTCCAGCTGTGAATTGATTTTTCCCACAATTATTGAATCAAAGTAGATTCCGGTGTCTGTTTTCTGCAAAGAATATTCAGACGGCTATCAGACCTGTAATTGTTTTGGAATTGGAACTCTTTTCGCAGCTCACTGTGTAACTCCCTTGGGTTTCTTTCCTAGCAATTGCGTTAGAGGCTTCTACCATTTTACGGCAGACGTCATTTTTACGGTCATATCCTCTTTTTTGGCGCACTGCATAGTCATTATACTTTCCCGCTTCGTGCTTTCCGCAAAAGTCTAAGTTCAGCTCCCTTTAGCATCTTGTACGTCTTAACGCTGTGGACGTTCAACTCATGTGTATCTGGCTTGTCTATCTGAACCCCACCAAATACTTCAGATGTGTATCAAGAAATTTGCATAGAAATGACATATTAGATTGTTTTAGTGTTTTAACTAGTCCGCAAATGTTTTTATGCCTTTTTCACGCCTAATATGTTGACGTTCGGCATACTCCTGTGGGATTAAATTGGTGCTCTGGCCAATTTGATCGTAAGGACCAGGAAGGACCAAAACTCGTAAGACGTTAATCCCGGGTAGTCTAGTTTGTCAACACTGTCTTATAGGGCAGCTCAGACGTCGAAGGTTTTAACCCACTTCTCGAACCTCGAGTCAGGCCCTAGATACTTGAAAACCGGGATTGATTGGAAAATGGCTGGCACAGGGATTTGGTCGTAGCATTCAGATATAAGCGGTTGCTTCTTCTCTTGCAGAAGCTCTACGTCCGTCGGTTCGTCATTCTCGAGATATCTCTTCTCTAATTAGTTAAGCTAGCTTTTGAATTACGGGGGTTGCCAGAACTGAGGAGGCGACCAAAACCTCAGGGTCTCAGTTTGAGCAGATATGCTCTATCTCTCTGCCAAGCGTGACGGAAGTGCAATCTCGTTCCCAAGGTCTCTCTTCTCTGCCTCCAGTTTTCTCCTCAACGACAAAGGAGGCACAGAAGAGAGACTCTGAGAATGAGGTTGTCGGAACTGGATTCCGAAAAATAAGATCCGGCATTACGTTGGTTGCCTACTTTTGTGTCGATCCTGCAGAGATCAGTTTAACAAAATCAAAGACTCATAGCGCTATTTCTTTTCGGGTCACGTGCCGGCGTTGCTTCCGTCATCAGGGACCAGCGCTCTGCGAACTTGCAAATCGTTTTCCGAAGCACACTGTCGTGGTTTTTACTAAACTGTATAATTTTTTTGTTTTGAATTCCTCTTCTCGGATGAACCGCCTCGTGAACCACCCTACATGAGTTTTTTTGTTTGTACCTGATGGCTCTTACTTTTTCCGCCTGGCGTTGCTCGGGATAGGATGACACTTTGGACGTGGGTATGGAACATTGTTTTGCTTTCCGGATCGTAATTTCAAGTTTGCAATTCATCTTTCTCCACCACGGCTGCAAAGAGAGGGGTGATATGCGTGTTGTATTCTTTCGCTATCGATTTAATCTAGGCGATTGCCTTTTGGCAAAATTTGGCTGTCGGAAAGAACGATCTTTCAAATAAGACTCTGGGGATTAGATTTCCTTGAGTAGGAGGATTAAATCACGGCTATTTTGTGAAACGGTACTAGTTGTACTATCACTATAACTGTATATGAAGTAATGTATCCCACGACCTGTGTTTTGTTTTTCCAGTGTTAAAATTCGACACAGAGGGCATATTATTAAATCGAACTAAAAAAACAAAACAAAAAATAAACAAGAAACCTTATCTTCGCGTACGGCCCGAGAAACGAGTTTGGTAAAATATTTAGTATATGTCTGGACCCTTAATCAAGAAACGATAAACAAGTGCCTCATTGCAGAATGCGGCCTTTTAAATTAGCCAATCACAGCATGTGTACTATGTCATTTACGCATGGAGAGATGGCTGAGAAGGTAAAGACTTGTTTCCATATCTCAAAGTGCCCTTGGACGTGAGGGGCCTGGGGTGGCAGTAGGGGGTGAAGGGTACAATAGCTGAAACAGCCCAAACTTTTACAAAAATGCTAACCTTAGGCCTAAACAATATGCTTTAGGTAATGTTTGGGCCTAAGGTTAGCATTTTTGCATGGGTTTGGGTTGTTTCAGTTTTGTTGTTCCAGGCCCCTCACGTCCAAGGGCACTTTGAGATATGGAAACAAGTCTTTACCGGCTGAGAATGGGAGGCCAATATAAAGTATTCTTGTAGAGCTTGTATCCTTATCGCATGTGAAACGTGCTTCTGCTGGTCCTGCCGGGGGATGGTTCATGAATAGGATATTTTGCAACCGATTTTTAAACAGTTTGAATTTTTTAAATTTACATCTTATAAGGCAAAACACTAAAGAAATTTGTAATGAGAGATGCGATATTGCTTCTTGACCTTTTGAACTCTCGCTGAATAAGGATTTGCCACTGTTTTCTTACTCTCCACTTATGGTTCTGTTTATGGTCATTATTGGTTTTAGCCCTTTGTAAAGTATTGCGTCATAAGATGGGATGCACTGGAAGTAAAGCCATCAGGATCCAACCTACACCCGCAGATACCACTATTTCTGTAAAGCGGAAAGCTCCTGCGTCGGAAGGAAAGAACGGTAAAGAATTCCCGGTGATAGCTGAAAGCCATAATGAGACAGCAGATGAGAACGGACCGATGACAGTAGAAGGCGATGCTGGTTACCTAGTTAAAGAGCAGATTACTTCAGTACAAGAAACGTGGACATTGGTTAAAGAGGCTCAAGACTTGGAACATGTAGGGGTGGATTTTTACTTACGGTGAGATCTGCATGATAGCCGACTGATTTTACTTTCTTGTATTAAGGCGAATAAATCGCTATTCTATCAAAATGAGGAAAAGATTTGACTTAAAATTTGTGTTTATACTACTAGTAAGTGGTTCTAAAGAAATCGACTTTCAGAGGTAAACTCAGTGAATTCGCCGAAATGTAAACTGAATAGAGGAAACTGAGACTGATACACCGTAAAAAAACTCTCGAAGTAAGGACGGCAAAGGAGAAGCGAAATGTATCTGTTGCTCGGAGAAATCAGAATCTTCTGTTCACTTCAATGAAAACTAGACTACCTTACTGCGTTTACTTAAGTCGCAGTTATCTTGTGCTTTCTAAACAAGCGGGTTTCAACACTGTGGAGTCGGCAGGTCGAAGAAGAATAAATTTTCTAATTTGTTTCGCGCATGTCTTATCCGACAGGCCCTAACACCACCGAAAGCCAACGTTTAATGCTTAAATGGAATCGAGACAACCATATTTTTTTAAAGTCGAAAGGCAAATTAGTGAAATCATAGCTCAACGCATACTTAAATAATTCCAGCTGACACTAAATGCTTAAAAAATTAAACGTCTGATATGGGCAACCGTTGACACGCTCACAGACAATTTACCTCATTCATCACAATAAAAGCCTATATATGCAGCAGGGGTGAGGATAGTCATAATTGACGGCGGCTCAAATAGAAAAGCTGACTAGTTTTTGCAGATTTTCATCATTGGAGTCAGCTTATGGTCTGATGCACTGAGATAACCTTTAAGTGGAATGTCAGAATACATAATTCTGTTTCGTACAGATAGGGAAGTTGAGCAAGTGAAGCATAATAGGAGTTCAGAAGCAAAAAAAACAGTTGTCCATTTTTTTCCAGTTGACCATTTTACGACTTTCGTGAGAATAATAACAGAGAATTGAGCCGAATGACTTTTGAAGATGACGATGGCATGGAGCTGTCCAGACGTCGTTTGACTTAATGACCTCTTCTTTCGTCAAAATTTCGTAATAAATTATTTTTAGGCTCAATTTTGCCAGATGCTAGACAAGTAGAGTTGGTGATATCAGAACTGAGACTGAGACGGAGCACATATATGAGATTACAAGGCAAGGTAGAAATAGAAAACCAAAGGAAAGCGAATTCAGAAAAACACGACACTTACAAGATCTGAGCGGCTCTCCGGATTACAGAAACGGTTTTGCATACAACACGAACAAACTTATATGCGAAGACTAAACAATACCAGCGAAACTGACACAAAGAACAGTACGAGCCTTACAGGGCTGTTAACTAGATAGTGTGACAAAGGTAGACAAAAAACAAGCGAGGTTTAATTACGGACTAGGAAAACTATAGTAGGAAAAACCAAGAAAGGAGAAAACAAATGAAAACTAATGACACGGAAAATACTGGAATTCGTGGCTACAAAACCGTTTTCCTACCCCAGCAGTCAACATGGTTCAACAAAATCAAAAAGAAGTTGAGACAAATATTGAAGCCGCTTGCTCGGGCCTTTATCTCACTTCTTTCCTGTTAGCAACGGTTATCAGTTTCTTATAAATAGAGAAGAAAGACTAGAACTGGAGAATTTTCATGGTTTTATGAAATACATCATCTGCTTACCATTTTCCGTTAACAGAAAAGGCGAATACAAATCTCTCTTTATTGCCATCCTTAGGCGATTACCCTTAAAATTCAGAGGAATATTTAATTTTTTAACAAGGCAGCAAGGGCTAATTTGCAAACAAACAGAAGAATACTAATATGGTGGCCATTTTGGAATAACGTGTATTCAGTGCGGTGAATGAATTTTGCGTGCAATGCTTTTTCTTTCCCAAATAGGTTATTCACGGATTCTCCAGAGTTGCTACCATTGTTTTCATTCCGGGACATAGATTTGTCGAATGAGGCAGCGAGGAGCGACAAGCGCTTAACGCGACAAGCTCTGGCCACCATGCAACACGTTGACTTGGCTGTGTCGTCCCTCAATGACCTGGGTTCTATTGTTCCCGCTCTCAAGGACCTGGGCGCAAGGCATGTCATGTATAATGTCAAGGATCATCATTATGAGGTAGGAAACCGATCGAAATAAAAAAAAAAACTAACAGGTAATTATCGATACTGAGACTTACCGCTGGATTAAACAGGAAACTAATTATTAACTGCTGTAGCTGCCAAGCCGAGTTTCCTGCCAGTTGCTTGATAATGAACCATTTTAATCAAAAATAAGACACAAACAGCAGTGATAAACATATTGAACACATATTATCACTGCTGTTTGTGTCTTATTTTTGATCAAACTACGATGGCCCAAGAACAAAAGTATTTACGAACCATTTTAAAATTGCGTCTGAGTTTAGCTCCTATCAATGGAAGCCAGGCTATCGGTGACAATATTTGAATGCGAACCTTTATTCGTTTCTATGTTAGTCAGATTGCATTTCTACTGCTGCCACTACTACTTTTTACGGGTAAAACACGTGACATTGAAATTGTCATTATGAAAACTGACGTTTCGGCTGTGCTGGTGACAGTCTTCATTAGAATTAAGCCTGACAGGCTGACAGAATGAATTTTGACGCCTGACAGGCTAGCAATCATAATGAAGAATGAAGACTGAAGGTGATACCTTTCATATTGAGCACTGTTTCTGATGAAGGCTGTCACCAGCACAGCCGAAACGTCATTTTTCAATTTCAATTTCACGCGTTTTACCCGTAAAAAGCTAGTGTTTTTTTTTTAATAACCTTATATCTGAATATTTTAAAGTTATCGCCTAAATGAAAGATAAAGCTTGAACATGAAAGCAAAGATTTGGGCGCCGTAACAATCAAGTACGCAGAGTTGGCTTGCATACATTAAGCTATTTAGCAGCTGTAATAGGTGAACTACCACTGAAAAGCGAGACCGTATTTTCCCCCTTGAGCTGTTAGTTGTCTACTGAAATGAAAGCTACAACGTTGACATTAGGACAATATTTTACCCCCTTAAAAAGCCAGAAGATCTGTGCAACGTACATTGAGCGTCAAAATCATGATCGCTTCCATTTATTGTATTGTATAAGTAGCCTTCGATTTAAACTTGATTTTTGTATTTGTGAACAGGGACATGATTCTAAACGTTTTATGGTGTCCGACAAGGGAGGAGTGGTTGAGGTGGTAGATTTTTATGTGCATTCTTCGCTATCAAACCCCGGTCTGATAACGAAGTGGATATGTCTGGTTTTCATGGTTGCCTCATTCCTGGCCGTTTCGTTGACTCCGTCTTGTCTATTTGAATTGTCACTCATTCCCCCACCCCACTTCCCCATAAGCTTTAAACATCAAAGTGTGAAAAGATCTACAAGACCTTAGTTTTCTAACTTTTTGGACAACATCATGGACATCTTATGAAATAGAGGAAGGCAGACAATTAAACCTTTTTGTTTCAACCTCTTTAGTCAGTCGGAGCTGCTTTATTGGAAACACTCCAAAACGGCCTGGGAGAAAGATTTACAACAGAAGTGAGAAAAGCCTGGACTAAAGTTTATGGGATAGTGGCGAACACAATGAAAGCAGGAGCAAGAGAAGTTCTCGACGCGCAATAAAAAATAGTCGTATTAACAATAATGAAACCATATATAGGCTCTCAAGTTGACGTGAAACCCACTGGATAAAACTGAAGCCCTTTTATCAGAGTGATTGTTTTTATCTCGGAGAAATCGAAGTGTAACATTTTGTAGTTAATATTTACTCGAGAAGAAAGAAAAGTCAGGCACGTTGAGTACACGACAACTGAACGCAATTTAAGAGCAAGTCAACTTGAGTACTTTTAATAGAAAAGGTCAGAAAATGGTTTGAATCCAGGAGTTACATACCTCGATGGAACTTGATCGTCTAGGCGGAAGCAGTCCTGAGAAGAACTAGCGCTGTTGTCAGTGACTGACGTTTCGAAAACCTCAATGTAGTGATTCTCTGGTCTGTGTTGTGATTGGTTGTGGCAAAAGTAATGGATTGGTCGTGAGGATGTTGACTGATGATTGGTGCATTACGATCCAGTTTGTAAGTGAAGGTCGCAGTGGGTTTGTAAGCTGAGAGGAAAAAGTTGTGTGTAGTTAAATTATTCTGCTAAGTAATTGTTGTTAAGGCGCAGGTAGAGGTTGGCAACGCTTAAATGTAGTTTGTTCTAGTTTGTATACAAGCTTTCAAGTGTAACGCACTATAGCTAGTATAAATAGTTCGTACAGCTGAGTTAACTACTTAGTAGTGTCCCGGAAGTCGATAGTGTGTTTTGTACTTGACTGGTGTTCAGCAATATTGTTATTGAGATCACCATTCTTAGTCGTTCGTTTGTGTTCTGTAGGTACTGTGTTTCACCAATGTAAGTGGCCTGACAATCGCAGCATGTGATCTTGTATACTGCTCCATGTCTGTCCTGGAGGTCGTCTTTGTCTTTAGAAAGGTTAAGCATGATGTTTACGCCAAACGGCAAACGTGGGAGTGAAATTAGGGTTTTGCCAAAAATGTAAGAACCCTGTTCGACATTAGCTCATTTCTGTCCTGTTAGCTCCATATTTCAAGCAACTTCTCAAAGGAGCGAGACAAGTTAAATGAGAGAATTTTCACGCTTTTATGATAAGGCGAAGTCACTAACAGCTTTAAACATGTGCTTGGACGAAATGGAAGAGTTTAAAAGAAGAGATATAGCATTTGTAAGCGATTGGCTAACAAAAAACGGTCTTGAAAAGTTGTCTTTAAAGGATGGTCTTCATTCGTCTTTGTCATGGTATAGAGTGAATACCATATGGTAACTTTTCACACCCCCATTTCATTGTTAAAGCTGTACGTTTCTGTTAGAGGTAATCAACCGACACTGAACAATTTAAAATACATGCAGTCGTAAACGCTCTAGGCTCTGTTGTTGATAAGTATACAGCAAACTTTGCCATGTTTCGGAGTTAGAGCAGCTTACACTTGCTCATTGACATTGTCCGACTAATTAATTAAAGTTCAAGTCACATATTACAGTTGTGTGTTTGTAGTTGCTCAAGTCTGGTAAAAACGACATCATCATATAAAGGCTCAAGAAACATGTGGTGGGATGTTTATAAACAAGCTTTTAAAGACGACAGGAGCCCACGACGATTGTTCTTTAGTAGGGTTTGCAGGGGCGTATCCAGGATGGGGGGGGGGGGGGGGGATTGGGTGGCTAGCCACCTCGCTTTTAGAGAAGCCTACCAAAAAACTACACCTGATGCAGAGTATCAAGGTTGCTGCCTTCATTCGATCAACCTTGTTATATGCCTTGCTTGCAAAATAAATTCAAATGAGAACATGATGGATTCTTGCCATGAATTGTTCAGTTTTTTTGACAACTCACAAATGCGATAGAAATTCTTAACGACCGTAATTGACGCCCTTTTTCCAGAGAATAAGAAGCGCAAGCTGAAAATTTTGTGCAAGACGAGGTGGATCGAGAGGCACTCCACATTTGAAACAATTTTTGATTTGTAAAAATACATTGTTATCACACTTAAGTATTTGTACCCAAAAAATGATGACGTCCGGTTTTATCCAAACAACGAAGAATGGAGCCGGAATGCCAAATCTAAGACCATGGCAAATGGACTGCGACACAGTATGATAAGCATTGTACATATTTTTAGCTTTGTTTGTGCTAAAGAGATGCTTGGGCCGATGCGACCACTCGTCATCGCTCTGCCTGGAAGGCTTGTCGAGGTATACTTTGGTTTCCAGAAAATTGAAGAAATTATCAAATCCTATATACAGAGATCAGAAATGGTAGGAGGGTCTGAAGAACGTCCACGTGTTTGCAGTAGACAAATAAATCGAGAAAACTACCCAGCAGAGTCAGCTGCACAGTACTGGAAACGAACGGTGGCAATACCTTTCCTTGACGTAATCTGTTCAGAACTCAAAAGTCGCCTCAGTAAGGAGAGCAGGGCACATTATGAGCTCTGTGCTCTTATTCCTCAAGTAATCACTTCTATGTCTGAAGAGGTCACAGTAGAACTTTCGCAAGTACCGGCGGCATGGGAAGTGGGGCCATCTAATGTCATTGCCGTCATCTTTTGAGAGTGAACTGTTTCGATGGATGAACCACTGGAAGCGACAGGAAGCATCGGATTATGAATTCATCTCGGTCTCCTCACTATTAGCGAAACAGGCAGAAAACATCTTCTTTCCAAACGTGAGGGAACTTCTAAAAATTCTTGCTGTCTTGCCTATGGGGAGCACGGAGACGGAAAGGTCCTTTTCTTGTATTCGGAGGATCCATACTTGGCTTCGCAACACAATGACCACCGAACGTCTCTCAGATTTGGCCGTCATCGCCATGCATGCAAATGCAGTTACCATCGATAGAAGGGTGATTTGTGAGAAATTTGTGGCGCTGCACGCTAGACGAATGACGGCGTCTACACTTTTGGCCGACTAGGTTAGTAAGGTATTTTTATTAGCTTCTACTTCTTTTATCTCGTGTCGTTTCAAGAGTTTGTTACAGTCTCCAAACTGTCCTTCCTAAATCGCCAAATTTGGGGACAAACGTCGGACAACTTATTGTAACAGTGAGATTTGGTTACCTCTGTTACTTTTCAGGGAACTGGTAACTAGTTACTCGCCTCACGAAGACTTGCACGTTGTTGGTTGGAATACGTTTTCGGAAACATAATCTTCACAGGAATTAACCATCCGTTGACTTTACATTCACCGATACGTTAAGTAAGCATTTATCTATTATCTCCCTGAGTTTTGTAATGAAATATATTGTTTTTATAAGTATTTTCACACGATTTAGTCGGGTGACTCTTGCGTGTTCACGCCATGTGGCAGGCATACTAAACAACGAAACAGCGAAACAACGAAACGGCGAAACGAAGCACCAAAACACCATATATGACCCCACCATACATTGAATACTAACTGACTGAGGTTGGATTTGAGATTAAACATCGTTGTAGGCCTAATTAGGCCTAAAACGCTATTACTCCTAATTCATTGAGATTAAGATTAGGATTAACATGAAGATTGAGATTAGGAGCAATAACGTTTTAGGCCTAATTAGGCCTAAAACGATGTTTAATCTCAAATCCAACCTTTGTCGGTTAGTATTCAATGTATGGTGGGGTCATACATGGTGTTTTGGTGCTTCCTTTCGCCATTTCGCTGTTTCGTTGTTTCGGTGTTTAGTAATGTCCCCATGTGACTCCACTGTTTACTCGACGCTAGTTTAGGAACATTTAAGGAGTAAGTATTCAAACCATCTTTTTCGCTTCATTAGGTATTAACTGGACGCCGTCAGGGTGAGATGAAAAGTCAGTCTTTTGCACGAGTTGATCGGCGCCTTACGTTTAAAAGCTCGTTTAGTGACTCAGAGTTTGTAGCTGCCGTACAAAATATTTTTGTTCAAGGGGAACCTCAAGTCCGATAAAAAAAGTCTACATTACGTAGTCGTTTTCCCCCTAGAACTTTAGGGGACGTTTTCTTGAAATTTGATTCTCGAACATACTTTGAAAACGGTCGAAGTTATAAATCATTCAAATTTTATCCTATTTCCAATATCAGACCAGTTTCAGTTTCACTTTCAGTTTTTATTATGCATTTTGTATAGAAAAATCAGTAAAATTCTAGCGTTCTTCAATGTGGTTTCGAACTACGTACTCCTCGGACCCTTCACTACTTTTCTGAAATACCTAGTGCGCTTCGAAATCCTGAGTTCGAAAATTCTAGCTCACCTTTCACCTGAATAGATATATACCGATGTAGTGCTTGTTGGGTGCCTCTGAAAATGGTTTGAACCCAGGAATGACATCCTTTAATGGAACTTTCTACTTCGGGGTGAATTAAGTTGTCTGGAGAAGGACTGAAGTCACCCGGAGAAGCAAATTACATCAATGTCAAATAAGCGTATATATTTGAAGTGCGGGTTAAAGACGAAAGAGAGAAGTGATTCTCACACTTATCTGGACAATTTAAGCAATTGTATAAGAGAGGCCAATTTGTGGGGAACAGTGTGGGGATCAGCGTGAAAGGACTCACTGAATGAAATAAATGTATACATGTCAGTAAGGTGCGGGTTGTCTCTTATACAATTGCTTAAATTGTCTAAATAAGTGCGAGAATCACTTCTCTCATTTCGTTTATAACCCGCACCTTACATGTATACCTTTATGTCATTCAGCGAGTCCTTTCACGCAAACACACTAATTCCCTCAAATTGGCCTCCTCTTACTTGCTCCCCACTAAGTGCACGTGGCTTCAGAGCTCAGTTTGTGGAGCATTGCACCGGCATTAGAACTTTCCCTGCATTTTGATTTTGTTTAACTTTTAACTTCGGCAATTCATTTAAAACTTTACCGCTAATTTCTCTCATTTTTCTTCTAATCCTTATATGGATGGAATTTTAAAATATATCCCCTCTTCACAATAACTACGAAAATTGATTTTGTAAGAACGGTTGGATGGTCTCCCTCTCCCTTGGCCTGTAGTTCCACGCGCGCTCGAAATGTCTGATCAGGTGACAAACTGCGCGCATCTTGTAACCCCCTAATGTTTCCTCTTTTGCAACTTCTCTTGTTTATATCTCCGCTTCCGAACAATAAATACCTTTTATTTTTTGCGTGGTAACTTAATTTTTATAACAATGTCTATGTTAACAATTCAACAAAATTCTGTGGGGAAAAAAAATAAAAAACATATTATGAAAAAAAAAAACTAATTTTTCTGTGAAACTGGCCTACAGACTGGGTTAAATTTTGACAACGTTAAAGATGGTTTCTAATATTATGTGGTAACGCTGTATAGGAAGATATTACCGTTCCATATTTTTTTAAAAGACAGTATATGCTGAAAAAAATCCTTTTTGTCCGGTTGTCATTGGAAGTAAATGTCATGTGAGAAATCTATGATGGGTACTACATAATACCCTGGCCAAATTTCGTCTTGATGTGATGACCCCAACTATGTGCTAGACCAGAATATTTTATTTGTGTGCAAAAAAAGACAAAAAAAAAAAAAAAAAACCAAAAAAATCAAGGTGACACATGCTAACACCAACCCGGTGTGGCCAGCACATTACGCATGAGCACAACCACTTCACCCCGGTCAATTAGCAGCCATGCCATGCATATGCAACCCGCGCTTGCACTGCGCGTGGCAGTCAAAACTGTGCTATCATGTCAATCCTTTGCCCTTTCACCGGAAACGGTGCATTTCTGTGCGTAAACGACGTTGTTGTCGATCTACCCTGTCGAAATGACGTCATCAAAGTCTTTTTCCGCGAAGGTAATACAAATTAATACAGTTTTGACGTCTTCTTACACTTTATTCGACATACTAGACTAAATTCGTCTTAAAATAGTTAGAAACAGCACAAATAAAAGTCAAAGGACAACAGCTGACGTTCGAATCGCCTCTCGCTGGTAACCCATTTTTGGTGCCAAAGTTTGTTGACAAAAAAGTTGCCACAAAATCTTTTAAATGCTTTTCTGGCCCTTTCATTGCGAGCAATTGACCTGACTTCGGATAGCACATTTTTTCCTGCTCGCTGAGTTCCGATTGGTCCATTTAAATTTCAGTAGCTCTCGCCGTATGCACGGAAACAGCTGTTTCGGCCTTGCTGGGCCTCATCAGCATAGCATAGCTAACATTGCAGGCGGTTATGCCACTTAAAGGGGTGCCTAAAACACCTGCCTGGTATGTTAGCTATGCCATGCTGATGAGGCCCATACAGCAAGGCCGAAACAGCTGTCCATGGCTGCTAATTGACCAGGTGAAATGATTGTGCGCATACGTGCTGTGTTGGCCGCACCGGGTTGGTGTTAGTGTGTGTCATCTTGCTTTTTTTGTTGTTTTTCACAAAAAAAGAGAAACCATTTCGGAACTCCTTAAGTTCTGACGTCACTAGTTTAAATACTGCACTGTCAAAGAGTAAATAGTCTCTCCAGAAGGGGTAAACTAATGCCTTGAACGTTCCTTACGGTCGCATTCCGTAACATGTTTCACCACTGTGTCTGATATACACGATTCCAAGATTTTACTTGGTGCACTTAGGAGTGAGATAGGTCGATAGTTGCTCTTGTCAGTTGGATCGTCCTTTTTAAACACCGGCCTTAAGTGAGCTTTTTTCAATCGGCTAACCGTAGCAATTTGGGGGTAATACAATCAAGTCCTGCAGCCTTATTTGGTTTTAGGGCCTTAAGTTTCCTGGATACCGACTCCTCAGGAATTGAACAGGAAGAAATTGTTTGTACTGGTGAGCCATCATTACTCACTGCCTTTCGTGTACAACTGGGTTTTTCTTGAGATCTCTATACCCACGGTTGCGAAGAAAGCGTTGATCAGGTTCGCCTTTTCGTCGTCAAGAACAGCAAGCGTTCTATCATCACCGCTTTATTGGTCCAATATGCTGTCTTCTCTTAGGATTCGCCGCTTTAGAGAGTACCGTGCTCAGTGTCGTGAACGTCCTTCACCGCGTGTGCTTCGGAGAAGTCGAAATGACAACATCTATCGTAGGTTTGATAACCGAATCTTCGCTACCACTTACGCTTGAAAAGCGACAGAGCTTCGAATTCAGGTTGTCTTGTTGATGCGGATCCAAAACTAGACATAAAACCAGGAGGAGAGAGCCAAGGCAAGTCAAAAAGGAATTAAACTTTACGGAACCAAACTTCCCGTGCGCTGCCATGTTGTTATGAATGCGAACAATGTGTAGACTTACTAAAGTCGTTCGCTTTTCGATTCGCTCGTTTTAACCGCTCATTAAGCTAGTGGGCTAAACGTCAGACTGAGGTAGTACATAATCTGGCAAGTGATTTTTTTCGGCGTCGATATCTATTGGTACCATTCAGAATCAATTTGATTAATTTAAAGAGGTAAGGTGATGTGAAGAAAAATATCGACCAAATATCATTACTGTCATTATAGTCGGTCAAGATGGATGCAAAGGACTCTTTCTTGGTGATTCTGCTTTAAAGTAGGCAATTATGTGACGTATTTTAAAAAAGTGCACAATATGTGTACCGAACTCTTATAGTCGAAATACCGAAGGTTCTTCAAAAATCAGACGGATTATGCACGTTAGAGTATTAAAGAGACTAGATTGTAACTTTGATTAAGTGCCTCTGTTCAACTGAAACTTTTAGAATCTCTGTACGGTGGCCAATTTACATTATCAACTCCGTTGATAAAACCAAATTTTTGAAACTTGAAACAGATGCCGTTTCGTTCCTCAGTGTTTGTTAGGTGGACTATTTTGCTAGTCAAACAATCTTAGTAGAGTTTAATTATGTGACACAAATTCTTCTGTAGTTAAAGTGAAGTAATATTCGCCAAATCACTTATGAAAACTATAGAAACAAAGAAACAAAAGTAAATAGAATGGGGTTAAAGGGAACCTCCACTTCAACAAAAAAATAACTTTAAATCACAGGAAATAATTGTTACAGTCAAGTGAATCTAAAATATTTTCAAAGAAAGCGTTTGTATCCGAAATAAATAAGTTTTAGAATTTCAAATTTCGTGGGCGCCGCCGTCTTGAATAAGTGTGACGTGTTACGGTTATTAGACAAAATTTCTTTATGTCAGAACAATAGGGCAACCGTAACACGTCACAATTATTCAAGATGGCGGTGCCCGCGAAATTAGCTATTTTAAAATTTACTTTTCCTAATTAATATAAACACTTTTTAAAAACAAATTTCGAACAAATTTGCTTGTAAACATAATTTCCTTCGGTTTAAACTTATTCTGTAGTAAGAGTGGAGGTTCCCTTTAAGGTCGCTTAGTTGACATTACATGTAAATGTACAGTGGCAAATGAAAAAAGAGCGAAATTGGATGCCTCAAGAAGAATAGACAATTTTCACGATGGCGCCATTTGACTACAACTACCACAATTCAGCTTGTTTTTCTTTTCATATTTAAATTTTGTATTCCCAGTGGGGTAAAAATAACAATAGCTCTAATTAACATGAGACAAGCGAAACCTGAAGGATTCTGGTACTTTTAGTCATATGGCGTCATCATGCAAATGTCCGATTGTGAGTCGGAGGAAAATCAGTCCACTTTTTGTCATATTGAAATTCCACCCCTTAAGATTGCTGACGCTCGGGGTGAAATTTAATCAAAACGATAAAGTCGACTGATTTTTAACTCCGACTGTAAATACTTTCTAAATAGTTCTTGTTTTGTATTCCTTTTACCCTGTCAAAATACGTGTCTGCGTAACTTGTTTACCAGTTAAATATTTGTTGAGTTAGAAGTATGTATATGAATCCTCGGGTTATAAGAAGCAAACATAATGGCAGGCTTAAAAAAAAAAACGGAAACTTTTCCCACGCCTTTAACAGCTATGCCTTTAGGCTTTCCCATAAGCCGGTATCAAAAATACCATAATACTCTTTGTTTGCCCCTCCAAAATTTTGCCTAAGCATTGTTTTTATTATCTCTTGGGATTTACAATGCTCCCAAGAGAAACTGGAAACAACGTTACGCAAAAATTTTGGAGGCCTCTGGAGGCACCAATAACAATAGAGAAATGTATGACTTATGGTGGACGAACAAAAGAAGCTAATGAGAGATCTTTTGTTTTCGTCCACCAACATGGTGGCGAGAACGTCACGTCAAAACCTCCTATAAGGGATATGGAAAGCAGATTCCAACTTAAGCCGAAGTGGAAGTTCCTAAACATAGTTTTTTAGTTAAAATGTCATGCTACTATGCGCTGATTGTAACACCGATTGAAAAGGATGCAAAAGGAAAGGAACTTTATTTAAGTGTCTATTCGTTCTAGCTCTGGAGCACTAATTGGGGACACTGTAAACTGAAATCAACAATTAACGCAAATCGAGTCAAATATTTGAAAGGTGACCAAAATGTCCTGGTTGTCATACACCTTATTCCAAAATGGCCGCCATTTAAATATTCTTTTGTTTTTATTCAAATTAGCCCTTGATGCCTCGTTCTTAAGCTTAAAATTCAAAAGAATATTTTATCTTGAACGAGGCAACAAGGGCCAATTTGTATCCGCATAAATCAGCGGCCATTTCGGAATAAGGTGTATTTTCCCGGAAGCGGGAGCGCATCATAGTATTCAATGAATCAGGTTACCACAAGTGGAACTGAAATAAAGAAGAAACTAATTTTGCATATTAGCCCTATTTAAAAAGTTCTGAGTTTTATATCAGATTCTGGTTGATCCCAAAGGGGTGATAATAGACTATTTTACAGTTGTGTGCTTAGTTACCTGGCCTATGAATGAAAGCGAAGCTAGAGTTGACCTTGTTGTGAAAGAAACCTCAATGCTTTTCTTATACAATTCCAACTAAATAGCATGAGAATAACATAAGAAAAGCAGGGAGGTCTGTATCATAACCAGGGCAACTCCAGCCTCACTTTCATGTAAAAACCAAGTAACCAAACACATAACTGTAAAAAGGTCTATTGATCAGTTTCAAAGCCCTGCTTAGACTCCTGTGGACTTTTTGGGACCACGGGGCAGGTCGCTCTGGTCCAAATGGTTTTTTTTCTCGGAGTTCTCAACATCAGTCCCAGGAGTTGGTGAAGACGGAGCCATAGTGAGCGTGAAACCCATTGGCAGACTCTTGACAGTCAAGCTAGGCTGTCACGCAAAAAGGTTCAAATTTGTCAAAGATAATTACAACTGTGAGTTGTTTTTCCCCACGATTATTGAATCAAAGTAGATTCCGGTGTCTGTTTTCTGAAAATCAATATTTAGTCGGCTATCAGACCTGTAATTGTTTTGGAATTGAACTCTTTTCGCAGCTCACTGTGAAACTGGGTTTCTTTCCAAGGAAATGCGTTAGAGGGTTTTACCATTTTACGGTAGACGTCATTTTTACACCTTGTAATGTTATATCTTCTTTTTTGACGCACTGCATAGTCATTATACCTTCCCGCTTCGTGCTTTCATCCAAAGGCTAAGTTCAGCTCCCTTTAGCATCTTATACGTCTCAGCGCTGTGAACGTTCAACTCATGTGTACAGTGGCTTGTTGTGGGATTAAATTGGTGCTCTAGCCATTTCGGGTGCTTCGACTATCAGGGACCAGTGCTCTGCGAACTTGCAAACTGTGTTGCGAAGCACCCGTCCGTAGTTTTTACTAAAATGTTTAATTTTTTTGAGTTTGAATGCCTTTCCTCGGATCAACCGCCTTGTGAACCACCCTGCATGTGTTTTTTTTGTTTGTACCTAATGACTCTTACTTTTTCCGCCCGTTGCTCGGGATAGGATGACACTTTGGACAGCCTAGACAGTGAGAACCGTGGTAATGGAAGTTTTTTTTGCTTTCTGGATGGTAATTTTGCAATTCATCATTCACCATCATGGCATTCGGTCTCTATGCATGTAATCTCGGCGATTGCCTTTTTTGCAAAATTTGGCTGTCGAAAAGAACGATCTTTCAAGCAAAGACTCTGGGTATTAGATTTTCCTGACTTCAAAGATTAAAATACGGTTCTGCTGGGACCACAGCCTAACAATAAGATTTTTTATATGTTAATGTTTTCGTGTCATTTGTATATACGTGTATTTCGTAAGGTAAAATATGTGATCCACTTTAACTTCATCAACTCCGACTCGACCGATCCAAGGTGTTTCAAATGCATGGTTTTTATCCAGAATTGTTTTCTTTTAATTTAAAATTATCCAGTAATGGATCTTAAAATATGTTCACTTAATGTTCGGGATTTAGGAGAGAGACTGAAAAGAAGGGAAACATTTAACTGGCTGAGAGAAAAAAAGTTTTCAATTTATCTGCTGCAAGAAACGCACTGTTCTGAAAACACAACTACAACTTGGTCATCCGAATGGGAGCTAATGGGGCTATAAAACGTTGTTTAGCTGCTGCTCTAGCGCCAGTGGTGGAGTCGCAATTCTCTTTAACAATAATTTCGTCTTTCAGTTGGAAAGATCGTATTCGGATCCCAAGGGCAGATTTATTATTTGTGATATGAAAACAAATGAAAAGCTCTTTAATTTGGCCACAATCTACGCACCAAATGATGACGACCCAGCCTTTTTTGAGAGGTTCTTTAGCCACTTGCAAGATTTTCATTGTGACGATATAATTTTAGGTGGTGATTTTAATTTAGTACTTAATCTAGAAAAGGGAAAGAAAGGTGGTCTTGCCAAAACCCACACAAAAGCCGTTAATGCAATCAGCGAGCACGCTACAAAATTTGACTTGGTTGATGCATGGAAGGTATCTAACCCTGACATCCTGACATATACATGGCACAGAAGGAGACCCGAAATCCATTGTCGATTAGATTTTTTCTTAGTGAATCAGAGTCTAATGTGTAATTCTTCTTCTGGAGAAGAAAATTCATATCTTGCAGAGGCAAATTGATTCCGGGTGTAACAACGCCAACGAAAAGCTAGTGATTAATATTCAATTAGAAGAGAAAACGAGAAAACGAAGATAATTGAACAAAGAACAAAGGGACCTATCTTGAGAGCAAAATGCAGACGGTACAATGAAGGTAAAAAAAATTCATAGTGTCTCCTAAATCTTGAAATAAGGCACTTTAAAAATAGCGTAATCAGTCAACTTAAGGTGGCTCCATATGGTTATTCGCTGTTCATTTGGCATGCGCTAGTATCCACTATCCCTGGGAATTTTCGCATTGCTCTTAATCGTATCTCTCTCAAGTGTATCGAAATAGAATTCCAAAAGACAGAACTACTCTTTTCAACCATAACTGTTAAATTAACGAAGTTTTACCTGGAATTATAACTCTCTAAAGATAGGTTGCTTACAGTGTTTATTTTGCTTTTATTTGGATTTTCTTCTATTTCTTTCGGTGGAAAGTTCCTTAACTTTGATATTACATGACATTTGTTCAGAGGAATCTTCTGAAGGTAAAAAAAAAAAAAAAAAAAATAGGGGTTGCAATGGTAGTTTCGTCGCTTTTAGCGAATTTGTGTTTTTTAGCTCCACTTAAAAAATTGTCTTACAAAATCTCTTGATGAATTGGCAGACGGAAGGCATAAACAGTAATTACCGCTCTGCAAAATTTGAAGAAATTTCACCGAAGAAACCTGGAGATATTTTACGTGAAAGTTTCGCATTTTTTCCATCGCGTAACATACGTCACAGAATTGGAATTTGCCAAGAGCGGCATTTGAGCATGCGTGAAATTATCAACCACGTGCACGCGCACGCGCACGCGTGCCTCTGCTTGAGATTTATTAAATGTTTACCTTTGCGAAGAAATCGATGGAATTTGGTCGCGAGCTCAACCTCTAGCTCTTCGGAAAAAGGGACAAAGTTTGGAGGAGTATCTTCTTCACTTGGTCTACAAATATGGGAATCCCTCTTTGGCGATGTTTGCTTGTTTTCCGTCGCGTTCACGACTCCAAGGACGGCTTTGTCCCTCGATCGATGGTTGTTAGAATCAGATAAGTTGTTCAGAACAGTGAAAATGATTTTTTTAAACTTGACCTTCTGTTGGACTCCAAAGAATTTTCAGGCTTGTTACGGACAGGTAAACATTTCGAAAAGATGATACGTCCACATAATTTTGACGAAAGAAGAGTTTGCAAAGTTGGGAAGCCATGTTTGTTTACTTTCCGCATGGGATAGCTGCGCGTCGGTCGCGCGAGCTTTAAAGCTCGCGCCATCAGCCACTTTCTAGTAACCAGGTTGCGCGTGGTCAGGAAATTGTATGAAGCCACCATAACGATGCTGCCTACTATTGTTATTACGCATATGTTTTACGCATCTCGAGATACTCGGGTTTTCTATCGATTACTACTACAGTGATATTTTTGCGGCTTAAAACTATCCGGAGAACGTATATCTTAGTAAGTACTCTTGGTATCCAAAAAGAAAATTGTGGGTAACCATGCATATTTGTGAGATAATTAACCTTCAATTTGAGAAAGAGCGCCATACATTGCTTTGTATTTTAAAGCTTTTTACAAATATTTATCAAAAATGTGTGGTTACCCCCAATTTTACTTTTGGATTTCAATAACACTTGTGAAGATCTACATTTCCCGCATAATCATAAACCGGGGCAAAATACTTTTGAATTAGTAGGCACCGTCCTTAAGGAGGCTCGAAAAGGTTTTAGCTGCGCGCGCCTAACCTATACACTCCATAACTAAGATAACCCAATGATAATGAATTTCGATAATATATGTCCACCAAAGACGTCCCGTGAAGAAATAACTCTTGTCGTCTCCTTAGATTGTTTTTTATAAGCGGGCAAAATCCCCAGAAACAACCTCATTTTCCGCCATTTTGAATTCAAAAAGAAGCAGTTGAAAGCCTGGGAACTAACTAGCTTGGACGTCAACCCAGTATCTTACTCACACTCACTGACCTTTATTCTCATAAATCGAGCAAGAAATTATGCAAGGAAGGTGTGTGTCTGGTGGATTTTTTGCATTTCCAGATGTGTAAAAACGTATACAGTGCCATTCGAAAGATAAGCGAACAACGCGGATGCAAAATTATGTACTCAATCTGCGAATATGCGTTTTGCGTCTTAAGTTGCGTATCGTATAGTCGTATACACGTTTGTGGCCTTACGTTTACGTACGTAGACAAGAGAAGAAATTGCAAGACCGCCGACAAGTCGAAAAGTTAAACACGGAACGTCGCTTCGATTACTATCAAATTTCGATCCAAAAATGCTGGCGATGAAAACATCCACAGTGCATTATTTCGAAGTTTAAGACCCTCACTCCAAGTTGCTTTAAAGTATGAATTTGGTCGATACCAGTGGTGTTAAATTTCATCACTTTTCCTTTCCATGCAATTTAAAAAGTCTAGAAAGAGAAGCGAAATTAAAATATCCTGCATTGTTTTCCGATTAATCTGTGGTGTAGGGGTATCAAAAGTCCAGTCAACATTTAATGACATCAGCCAATATGGCGGAGTGCAAGAACAGACTAAGCACATGGTCTCAATTTATCCATGATTCTTTGGGGCTCATAAGATAATAATTAACAAGATATGACATAATCTTGACAAAGAGTTCAATGCCGTTTAACTGGCGTCGGTTCGATAATTTAGAAGCCGGTACCTGGCGCTATCCAAGGAAATATTTTGCGACGGGACGATGTAAACAAAGTGACCATAGGGCTCGATTCTGTACAAAGCGCATTTCACTAAATTCTTCATAAATATAACCAGCAGCCGATAAGGTTTTGATATATTAGCAGTGCAGTGATTCTTTCTTTTTTTAATGGAGAAAAATCAGCCGGTTTTTTAATTACTGCTAGTGAATCGACTGCCCGTTAAAAAACCTTGCTGTTCATCAGGGCTGTTGTGCGGGCCATTTAGAAAATTCGCTCAGTTGTAATGTTATGTCAGGTAAGCCGCAAACGAAAACAATATAGCGACAAATTAATTGGCATTTTCGGAAAACGTGGATCAAATTTTCGCCTCGAATGAAATAGATGTAGGAGCACTTTAAAGTCAGCGAACTGTACGAACAACTTTCAGGATGAGTGGTAAGAGATGCACCGGACTTGGACACCAATGTATTAAATTTTTTTTGTATTTTTCACGTGTCGGTGAGTTCTTCACGCTATACCTTTCTTCGATCGTAATCGTCCAAGGCGAAAAGTCGTAGAGAGAAGTGGGTTGAATTTGTTCAGCAAAAGAGAGCAAAATGGGAGCCAACTGAGAGCAGTTCTCTGTATTCACCAAGAGACACTTCGCTAAGGAGGACTTCCAGCGTCGCCCATGATAATCCTGGGTTCATCCCAAAACGAACAAGCCAATAGTTACAATAGTTCACATTGACTTTCAGACATTTTGTCAGCCAAAATTGTGAAGTTTCACATTGAATCGCATATAGCTCTGTCTTTCGTGTGTTGTGGAGATACCGGGTTGACGTCACGACTGCCGCCAGTGCCAGTCTTCTTTGTGCGCGGTTTTAACTTCGGAAACCTTGATTTCGAGTGCTTTTCAAAATCGCAGATTCCTTCCAATCCGGCTCGTTTTTTTCCTGTGTTATTGCTTGTTTACGATGTCTACTTCTCAGAAAAAAACAGACTGGCTAGGGGTGATAGGCACTTTAAGGTGGCCTGTGTACAGCCGCCCACTCTCCGCAAAAAAAAAAAAAAATCGGAGAGGAGCGTCTGTGATTTACCGTTAGTAATCGTGTTCCGGAATAATTTTGCCTACATTATAATTATTATTAAGTGATCTACGCTGACCAAAATTTGCGTGGCTCATATTTCTTTGGAGCTAAATTCTCAAAATGGTGGTCAATGAGGTAGATTTTAAATTAACATGCATTGAAGAGCGACTCCGATAGTTCTAAGATACCTTGGCTTTATAGCATAGAAGCACTCTTTAAAGGAAAGGATGTATTTGCAAGTCTTCCAACCGGGTATGGCTCTGATCTTCAGAGCAGCACAGATTGTTGCCGATGAGCTGTTATTTTCCTCGATATGTCCACATCTCAAATCCGACCAAGGAGTTAGTCCTTGGTGTTGATTTTCTCAATAGTAATGTGAATGTAGCCTTATGGCCTCACGCTTTTGCGCCAATTTAATTCTAGACTAGACCGATACGTTTATCGGTGCATGGTAGAAGGGAGTGATCTTCTGATTTTAAGTTATCCTCTTTAAATAAAGTTTGATTGATTGATTGACCCGGGCCAGGGATCATTTTGTTTTGGAACGCCTGTTACGTTGTGCCATGTATCATGCTCTTTGGAGGCTGCTTTTGCCTTAAATTGTTTTACTCGTTCCTCTGACTTCTTCAGCGTGTTTTGGTTTGTTGCCATGGTCAGTCCCTATCTTTCTTGAACTTCTGGAATTAATTCGAGAACTCAACAATCAAGATTGCAAGGTAAAAGGGTCGATATTGGGCGAACGCAAACAAAGGATACAATATAATTGAACGACATATTGCAAAGAACGACCGGGTTGTTAAAAGAGAATTTCGGATTGTCAACCCTACTGATAAATTGTAATCTCATGATTGACGTTCAGTTGTGAACTCAAATGTTCAATGCTGCGCTCATTCCTAAGTAGTTACTCTTACAATTCAAGCTGTGAAGTTCAATGTTGTATGCTCTACAGTCAATTGTTGACATGTAAAGTTGAAAGTTTTATGATAAAGTTGAATACGTTGAAAATGAAAGTTATCAACTGAAGTTGAAAGCTGTTTGATAAAGTTGAGGCCTACTCTGGGACCTTAACTCGCCCTAACTCGCAGCTTGAGATTATGTTCAAATTTCCTTATCTCGCCTTAACTTGCCTAAACTCGCATTATCTCGCACAACCTCGCCCACTCTCGCCACTGCAAAGTGGATACCAATTTAAATGGGCGTGATCCATTAGACCAAGATTCAGACCGGTCCGCCTGGGAAAAGTGATCCACCACAAACGGACGGTTTTGAAACTTTACCGGTTGGACTGAACCGTTCCATTGAGCTTTTGGACCAAAAATTTTGAATGGATCGCGCCCAATACCTCAACCCACTCTCAGGGTAATTTCACAATTAATCCACAAAGAGAAGACACCAAAGAGTAGGGATTTCAAAACTTTTAAACAATAGTAATTTGTAAGTCCCATCCTTCTGGAATTTCCAAATAGCCTCTGTGGTAAGGGTATTTCACCACTAAGATTTCCTGAAGTTTTTCTTAGTACTAATAATGGACAGTCAATGGAACTACCAGGAACAACCTGAACATGCACTAACTTTTTACCTAACAAAAAGGCTACAATGCTAAGCATGGCAGAAATTCCAGACGCATGGGGGGCACAGGGTCTAGAGAAACCCACAGTGATTGCTATTACTTTGGGCCACAAAGTTAGTGACATTAACCAAAAGTAGAAACAGTGATTCAACGAAAAAGTTTTCATGAAATAATAAATTTACTTATACTTCTAAGCAAGACAAAGAAATACAGTTTAAACATAATAACACAATGTTAATCATTTTTCTTTTAAGCTACTGTAGCTTATGATTTACAATAACGTTTTGCAAATGTAGTGCATTCAAGCTGTTTATGATAATGAAAAGCAGCAGCATAATTATCATAAAATAAAATTGTGGGAACTGCTGTCTTTGTGTAAAGGCATCAATCTCCATTTGCAAGAGATTAAAATGGATTTATCCCGAGGGAACCGAAAGGCAATTGGTGTTTTTTGTTTCTAGCAGTGAAACCAAACAATTGGGCTGGATTCCAAGGGAAACCATCAGTGAAGTGGAGAGAATGGGCCAAGTGGAAGACTTAAAGATAAGTCTTATAACTTTCAAGGAGGAATAAATTTCATTCCATATTAGTAAAATTGATTGTGCATGTCATAAACATTTCCTCATTTGAGTTGTAATTCGTCAGCTTCCCCGTGTTTTCGTACTAGTTCTTTGAAGAACATTGACAGACTGTAAAAACCTTTTTTTTAATTCTGGAGTTAGTGATAACAATTCATGCCATCTCCTATTATGTCCTATTATGTTCACCTGTCTAGTTAAAACATAGTGTTATTGAATTAAAAAAAAAAAAAGTAAAATGAAATATCCTACCTGTGTTTATACTACAATTACATTTTCTCATCTCTTCATAATTGTTTTACTTACATTAGTTTCTTTTTTTCACTAATTTATTGTTCTGCCAAATATTTATGCAGCTATAATGAATAATATATGATGATGACTATTTTTGCTAGTATTTGTATCATACAGCCACCAAATGGTATAGTTTGGTGTCTGAATGCTATATAATTAAAAAAGAACAGGCCTCGGTTATTCAAAGGCTGGATAGTGCTATCCAACGGATCAATCTCTATACAGTGGATAATGCAATTAGTTTCCCCAATACTTATCCGCTGTATAGTGATGTATCCGTTGAATAGCGATATCCAACGTTTGAACAACCAGGCCCAGGACTCCATATTAGGGAAAAAAATTCAACTACTTACTTTAAATAAGATTTGGCTTCAGTCAACTTTGGAGCTTATCTGAAGTTTTTTGTTTAATTTTTTATTCTGTAATTGGGCAACATGGAGACAGTAACTGTTAGGGATATATACATAAGACATACAAAGATTGCACGGCACCTTTATATGACTATGTTAATAAAGCACATTATATGTTTTAACCCTTATCACCTCAGCAATAGGTTGATCATTTTCCCTTAACTTGCACAAACTTGCAACTGATAGGCGTGCTCAATTTTTCCTTAACTCGCCTTAACTCGCCTTAACTCGCATTAGCTCGCACAATCTCGCGGCGAGTTAAGATCCCAGAGTAGGCCTAAGTTGAATGTTGCTTTGCAAAGTTGATTTTTGGCGAGGATAGAACACCATAGCTTCTGGTCCTGCCGGGGAATGGTTCTTGAATAGGATATTTCGCAACCCATTTTCAACCAGTTTGAGAATTTAATTTGCATGATAAGGCAAAACACCCTGCGAGGGTAGAGACAATACCACTCAAGAAATTTGAAATGATAAAAGCACTTCGGTTTGACCTTTTCTGTTTATAGTCATTATTGGTTTCAGCCGGCTTTTTTAAGGTATTGCGTCATAAGATAGGGCTGGACAATCTGCGAGCCAGCGAGCCATGCGAATTTCACATTTAAATCTAAGCACCCCGTTTCAAATAGCGCTGATAAACATTTATTAAGTCTAAGCACCCATTTTTAAACGGTTAGCTTTCAATAACTGTGTGATTCGCATGTTCACTCGCCATCTTGGCTCACATGAATCGCAGTCATAGCTCGCATGACTCGCAGTCATGGTTCGCATGACTCGCATGGCTCTTTGGCTCGCACGTCGTCCAAACTCTCATAAGATGGGATGCACTGGAAGTAAAGCCATCAGGATCAAACCTAAACCTGCAGATGCCACTATTTCTGTAAAGCGTCCTGCGTCGGAAGAAAAAAAAAACCGTGAAAAATTCCCGCTGATAGCATAACTGAAAGCCATAATCAGACAGCAGATGAGAACGGACCGATGGCAGTAGAAGGCGATTCTGGTTACCTAGTTAAAGAGCAGATTACTTCAGTACAAGAAACGTGGACATTGGTTAAAGAGGCACAAGACTTGGAACATGTAGGGGTGGAGTTTTACTTACGGTGAGATCTGCATGATAGCCGACTGATTTTACTTTCTTGTATTAAGGCGAGTAAATCGCTATTCTATCAAAAAAAGAGAAAAGTATGAGGAAAAGATTTGACTTAAAATTTGTGTTTATACTACTAGTAAGTGGTTCTAAAGAAATCGACTTTCAGAGGTAAACTCAGTGAATTCACCGAAATGTAAGCTGAATAGAGGAAACTGAGACTGATAAACCGTAAAAAAACTCTCGAAGTAAGGACGGCAAAGGAGAAGCGAAATGTATCTGTTGCTCGGAGAAATCAGAATCTTCTGTTCACTTCAATGAAAACTAGACTACCTTGCTTAAGTCGCAGTTATCTTGTGCTTTCTAAACAAGCGGGTTTCAACACTGTAGAGTCGGCAGGGCGAAGAAGAAGAAATTTTCTAATTTTATTCATGCATGTCTTATCCGACAGGCTCTACACTCTAAGCATTGTACAAACACCACCAAGAGCTAACGTTTAATGGTTATGGACTCGAGACAACTATTTTTTTTAAGTCGAAAGGCAAATTGGTGAAATCATAGATCAACGCATACGTAAATAACTGCAGCTGACACTAAATGTCTGATATGTACAACCGTTGACACGCTCGCAAACAATTTACTTCACACAACACAATAAAAAGGCTATACAGCGGGGGTGAGGATAGTTATCACTCACTACACGGCGGCTCAAATAGAAAAGCCGTTTAGTTTTTGCAGACAGCCTTTCATGATTGGAGTCAGATTGTGGTGTGATGCATAATTGTGTTTTACACATAAGTTTAAGTTTAAGTTTAGTAAAGCTTCTTACCAATGTACAAAAGAAAACATATATACAAAAGTACAATAGGTAAATGAAAGCAATAGGGGGAAACTGCAATAATATAAGCAATAAGCAAGTTGGGCAAGTGAAATAACTTGCGTCATATTTTTGCATGGGTCAAAAAGGAGTTGGAAGCAAAGAAAAAGTTGTCCATTTTTTTCCCAGTCGACCATTTTACGACTTTCCAAGTTTAACTAGACTTTGCAAGTTAAACAGTAAAATTCCTCATTGCGGTCGTTTTTTCGATAAAGCCGCCGTTTCACTTGAACGCGAAAACCATCTGGTTGCCTCAGTGCCTTTTGTCGATTTTACGGTGTTTGAGCGGAGCGTGTCTACTTGTTTTCGCTTCAGAATCTGAGCCGCGTGAGGAAATCCGAAACCTTAGAGATTGTTTGCGAGAAAATAAATAAATTACTTTGTCTTGTCACCCTACAACCTTTACAATTTGAGAGAATATACAAAAAAAAAAACATAGCGATTATATGAAATTGGGTTTCTTGAAAAAGTACCAACAGAATTAACACTGATAAATTATTACTAATGATGGAAGAGGAAGGAGCTCGTGAGCGCCAATTTTATGTCAAGTTTTATGTCCAGGTCGCTCGTGTCACGCATTCTTCTCCCTTTCCCGTCTGATGGACTTCATTCAAGGTCATGTTCCTGACGTCATGGTTCTACTGTTTTTGTACACGCCAATAAAAATGCTTGTAAGAAATACCACACACGCATTTATTTTCGCGAGGGTTTTTCTCTCAGTCAGCGAAGTTATCACGTCTACTAAAAAAAAAAACAGTGATATCAATGATATGATAACTACTCCAAGAAAAGCGTTTTCATCTGAAACCAATTTGGTTCATTGTTTGATTTGTGCTGAATCGTTGGAAAACACTCACAGAATCGCTGTGTTTGGGCGTTCACAATGGGATTTAAGAGGAGATCTAAGAAGGACCATTTCCAGGATTTTAGGAGGAGAGTTGCAGCCGACAAAGCAAGGGTCACAGTACGTTTGTACAAAGAAATGTTTTCCAAAGTTGAAAAAGGTTGAAAAATTGTCTTCTACTCCAAGACTCTTCGAGACGAGCTTAGAGCCGAAGTTTCAAAGACGGCCGCAGTGCGCATCAAGCGGGGAATGAGTGCATCGAGAAAAGACGTGTCTCTGACGACGCCTTCGTTAGAAGCTCCGAGTAGTACCTCTACCAATGTGAAATCGATAAAGAAAACGATATTTCATCCAGCTGAAATCGAAAGTCCTATAATCTTTCTTCCAGCAAGTTCATTTGTTGGAAATGAAGCTTTTTTTGCTAGGTGTATTTGTTTGTATGCGTTACAGGTTTATATTATATAATTAAGTGTTAAGTATGGCCTGTTTAGTGTTTAGTATTTAATTTTAATTTTATAAACAATGTAGTTTTAATCTAGTCTCCTGTCCCCAATTTTGTACACTCTATGGGTCAAACAATTATGCTAGCAGTATTTGTTTATGCGATTTATTGGATTATATTATCCTGTGTGTTTGTAAATTAAGTAGTCATATTTAGTTGTTTTATTATTCTTAACCAGTCTTTTTCTCTTTTTTTAAATTTTATTTTATCAGTAACGTATTAATTTTAGTTTAAGTCTTCTTTTATTCATGCAAATTCTTCACGTTATGTTTGTTGACGATATGCCATGTAAGCCTCCGGCTTTGGCTGCGCTCATGTATTTCTCACAGTCTGATATGTAATAATAAACTGAGGAATAAAGCAAACGGGCATTCTGTTCCCTTGGTGTTGTGTGCATTTCCTAACTGTGTTTTCAGCAAGTATAACAATCAAGGAGGCAAGGAAACTCAACCTAAAGGGAAAGCTGTTCAAAATGCATGTGTTCAGGTCAGTGGACTGTTTCTTTAGCACTACAGTAACCCGTATTTACCGCTATTCTTGTCAGTCTAGGATGCTAAAAACTAAGCAAAATAGTTTCACGTTGATTGTCTGTGTTGCTTCTGTACATGCGTTAATAAGTTTATAAATATGCTTTTTTTTCCACTGAAGGTTATCTCTCAAACTATCCAGCTTGTGAAAAGGAGACCTTGGGGAAGGCCTTGGCAAGAAGAGGGTCTTACAAGCAGATAGCTGATTGGCCTGTTTGGGCTTTCAGACACTTCAATAAACTTTCTCAGCCGAAGAACAGATATAATTGTCTCCTTTGTTCTTCTTGTTGCCTTGGCAGTCACAGCCATAAAAGTATTGTTGTCAGACACCAAAAACCGCAACTCAGTTTGAAAAACCACCGCCTAAAGGCTACTGCATCTTGAGTCTGGGAAGTTCCCCTGAACATGTAGTGACAGTAGTAAACATCGCTCATTTTCTTTCTGTTGATTGTCTATACTATATAAGGACCTCAGGACATGTAATAATAGTTCTGAGTCCATGGACCACTCTATGGACCCCCCCTAAATGTTAAAAATAAATACCTTTGAAAGACAGCTCGAACTCTAGTCCTTGTGTACTTTCTTTTCCACCCTTCTCCCTTCCCTTGCCAGCTCTTTCCATGCTGGCTACTCTTCAGCCTTCCTCAAATATTGCTTTCTTGCAGATTTCATTTTCAGCAAATGTGATGTATTCTCTATTTCGCATTCCCATATTACATTTTGTTTGCCCACCCAAAGTTTGCATACACCATTGTTTTCAAATGCTCTTGGGAATATGCAGTGTCCCCAACATCACCTGAAAACAATGGTTTATGCAAAATTTGGGGGCAAACAAACTGTATTATGGGGAATGCAAAAATAGAGAATACCACATCTTCACCTGAGCAAGTTGAACATTCAAGAGAAGAGTAGTTTTAATAAATTTTATTAAAAACTTATCATTGTATGGTGCAATTCAGAAGTGTTAATTGGCTTACAGTCAAACCAAGTGAAGCGTACCCCTTAAGATTGCATTAATGAAGTGATTATTTGAAACTTGAACCCGCTAGTCGTTTCAAGAATGCAATAATGAATTGATTATTCGAATATTGAACTCGCTCGCTCGATCCAAGAATACGGCTAAATTCGCTAACGGCTTCCGTTTTCGAAAAATCAATTCACTGTTGCGACTAGTAGGTTTCAAACCTACTAGTCTTTTCTAGAATGCAATACTGAATCGATTTTTCGAAAACGGAACCCGTTAGCCGTATTCTTGGATCGAGCGAGCGAGTTCAATATTCGAATAATCAATTCATTATTGCATTCTTGAAACGACTAGCGGGTTCAAGTTTCAAATAATCAGTTCATTAATGCAATCTTGAGGGGTACGCTTCACTTGGTTTGACTGTAACTAGCCGTCATGGTATAGGAACTAATATACCAGCCTCTACAAATATGGTAAGCATATGCCTCAGATCAAGAATTGAAAAAAAGGTGACAAACTTCACTGAAGAAACATGCAATGGTAGCCGGTTAAAAATACTTTGCACCGGAGTTAAATTAAGAAGTCCTCGAACTGTTACAAAATCATGATGCAAACCAGAGAGCACAAAGCAAGCGACAAATTAAAGTATGTTTTGAAAATGAAAATAATTTTATTCCAAGGTAGCAACTTGAAAACTTTATTTTGACAAGTAAAGCAAAACACAATTAGTCCGAAAGATTTATCTATATTTTGGGGGCGTTTTTAATAAATAATTATTCCTCGCGTGCTTGTGGATATGAGATGATTATAACCAACATGCTTGATTGCGAAGCTCCATATATCACACTTCAAACACGCAGTTTGGTGACCGCAAACCAAAGATATTATTCAAATCACCCACGTCTTTGTTCACATATTGAAAGTGAATAAATCACTGTTGTCTGCAAGTAAGATTGATTCAAGTGTAAATTTAAAGTATCGGATAAAAAGAAGCAGGAATAGAGCCTTGTGGAACTTCACATCATTTGAAATCTCAGAGAAAAGTAACCTTTTTAATCAGTTCCAAAACAGTTCCAAATCAGTTCCACCAAACCTCGAATAGGTGGTTTGCAACCAATCTCTAGAGACACAGGTAACAATGCTGCAATCACGTACTGACTAAGCCTTTTTCGATATATTAAAATTCAGCTTGAAAGAGAGGTTCTGAGGACAAAGACAATGGAGATTGGATGATGTGCAAATATTTTACACATTCATTCCAACGTGTTTCTATCGTTTTTGTCCTTACTATCTTAAGCTATCAAGCTGAATATTTGATATTTCGAAAATGGCCTATTGCTTGTGGACGAAAAGGAGCTAATGAGAGATCTTTTGTTTTCGTCCACCAACATGGCGTAACTCATAACGGATCGATATTTCCTTCACAGTTTTAAGTTTTAATGCCTTGGGATCTTAGGTTTTACTAGGATGCCATTAGTTGATAGTTAGTACGTTTTATTTTTTTTATTTATGTTAATGTTAACAGGTCTATAATCACTTTATTATTAAGTGTCCCCAATTAGTAGAGGTATATTTCCCCTCGGCTAGATACCTTTGACACGTTAATAAAGTCATTAATTGATTGATTGATTGATGGCGGCGATGACGTAAAGTGAAAAACCACCTATTTATCAGTAGACTGAGTTGTCGAAATCATTGCTATGGTTACCCTATCAAAAGCTTTTGACATCTAAACTGCTGCGATTGCGCATCTTTTTGTGATCAGGAGCGGAAGAAATTTACCATGTGTCATTATAGCAATCGACCAGAGCCGGAGTGTAATCTCGTTCCTAGGACATTATTTACTCACGTAAGCACATAGACGATTGTATTTTATGTTATCTGACAATTTTGAAAAATAAGGGAGACAGGGGCGTAGTTGGAAAAAAATAACTTTACCACCCGCCAGTCAAGCCTTAAAACATTGGAAACTGACCGTAGGAGCACTTCCCATTTCACCTTGCTAGCAGAGCCTTTCTTTTGCTTGCTCGATTTTGGCGTTCTCAAGAAAGACTCTGCATGATTCGAGAAAGATCCTGGTCGAGCATACAGTTTCGAACCCAGGCCTAATATGCCTTATAGGCGCCGCCATCTTGATTTTTCATGGTACTGCGGGCTCAATTTTACCCATCGGTTTTAGCACTAAACGGATGCTCACATTGGAAAAACCAGTTTGACGAGAGAAAACGAGATTGTCTAGTCCAGAAGTTACGGCCGCGGCAGTTTCAAAGAGTTGACTCGATTCAGGCAGAGCCTCCTTTTCTCCTCCCTAGTAAAGAAAAAGACAAAAGGAAGCTCTGCTCGTATTGTTGAGCAGATATACAGTTAATAGACTGTTCAGTAACAGACAATGTTATCAAAGCCAGCAGAGTTACCTGATTAAAGCACACTTGCCATGTCACGCTTTTTGAAAGGAGTGAGTTTACGTGACGTCGTAGCCATGGATACAAACAAAGTAGTACTGAAAAAGAAAAGAAAAGAAAAGAAACTGGACCAATATTTCCCATTAAGGACCCTAATTAAAAACATCTATTTATCAAGCGAAAAATGATGGTTCAGCGTCGCCTGGTGCGATTACGTCGAGCTAATGTATCAGGTAAAACCAAGCTTACTGAAAAAGACACTGGCGTATGTTGGCTGAAATAGTCCATTTCCGAGTTTAAGTCTGCCTCCTCTTCAAAGCGAGTCTAAGTGAGAAGTTTTTCTTATGAAAATTAGTTTTCATTCATATGTAAAGTAGAACTAATTACCATCACAAAAACTTCACACATAGACTCGCTTTGAAGAGGAGGCAGACATGAACTCGGAAATGGCGCGTTTGCCGGCAAAACTCGAGAATAATGTGAAGGCCCGGGGGGGCAAACGGCTTCAATATTTGCTTCAACATCCGTTCGATTTTGTTAAACAGCGATGTTGAACCCCTCCCCCCCCTTCCCCTTTCAACTGCGTAGTGAGATATGTTGAAACGAAGTTGAATCGATGTTGAAAGAGTTTAAACGCGTGTTGAAACCGTTTGCCGACCCCAGCAGTCAACATAGTTCAACAAAATCGAAAGGATGTTGAGAAAAATGTTGAAGCAGTTTGCCCGGGCCTTCATCTCACTTCTTGCCTGTTAGCTACGGTTATGAGTTTCTTGTAAATAGAGAAGAAAGACTAGAACTGGAGAATTTTCATGGTTTTATGAAATACATCATCTGCTTACCATTTTCCCGTTACCAGAAAAGCGAATACAAATCTCTCTTTATTGGAATCCTTAGGCGATTATACTAAAAATAAAGAGGACTATTTGACTTTGAATAAGGCAACAAGGGCTAATTTGCAAACAAACAGAAGAATACTAATATAGAGGCCATTTTGGAATAACGGGTGTATTCAGTGCGGTGAATGAATTTTGCGTGCAATGCTTTTTCTTTCTCAAATAGGTTATTCACGGATTCTCCAGAGTTGCTACCATTGTTTTCATTCCGGGACATAGATTTGTCGAATGAGGCAGCGAGGAGCGACAAGCGCTTAAAGCGACAAGGACTGGCCACCATGCAGTACGTTGACTTGGCCGTGTCGTCCCTCAACGACCTGGGTTCTATTGTTCCCACTCTCAAGGACCTGGGCGCGAGGCATGTCATGTATAATGTCAAGGATCATCATTATGAGGTAGGAAACCGATTGAAATTAAAAAAACCAACAGGTAATTATGAATACAGTGACTTACACTGAAATAACCAGGAAACTGATTAACTAGCTGCAAAGCCGAGTTTTCTGCCAGTTCAGTGCTTGATAATGAACCATTTTAAAACTGTGTCTGAGTTTAGTCTATCCTATCAACGGAAGCAAGGCTATCAGTGACCATATTTGAATGCGAACCATTCGTTTCCTGCGTTAGTCAGTTTGCATTTCTACTCCCACCATTACTACTTTTTACGGATAAAACACGTGACATTGACTTCCGGCTGTGCTGGTGACAGCCTTCATTTGAATTAAACCTGACAGGCTGACAGAATGAATTTTGAAGCCTGACAGGCTCGCAATCATGAAGCCTACCTCAGAATGAAGACTGAAGGTGACAACTTTCATTTTGAACACTGCTTCTGATGAAGGCTGTCACCTGCACAGTTTTTTTTAATAACCTCATATCTGAATAGTTTAAAGTTACTGCCTAAATGAAAAATTAAAGCAAAGATTTCAGGCGACGTAACAACTGATCAAGTACGCAGAATTGGCTTGCGTACATTAGACCATTTCACAGCTGTTACAGATGAACTACCACATTGAAAAGCGAAACCGTATTTTCCCTTGATCTCTTAGTTGTCTACTGAAATGAAAGCTACGACGTTGACATTAGGAAAACATTTTACCCCCTCAAAAAGCCAGAAGATCTGTGCAACGTTCATTGAGAGTCAAAATCATGATCGCTTCCATTTATTGTATTGTATAAGTAGCCTTGGTTTAAACTTGATTTGTGAACAGGGACACGATTCTTAACATTTAATGGTGTCCGACAAGGGAGGAGTGGTTGAGGCGGTAGATTTTTATGTGTATTCTTCCCTATCAAACCCCGGTCTGATTACAAAGTGGATATGTCTAATTTTTGTGGTTGCCTCACTCCTGGGGGTTTCCTTGACTCCGTCTGACTTGTCTATTTGAATTGTCCCCCCCCCCCCCTTCCCCATAAGTTAAAAGACCTTATTTTTCTTACTTTTGGGACAACAACATGGAGATCTTATGAAATAGAGGAAAGCAGACATTTAACCTTTTTGTTTCAACCTCTTTAGGCAATCGGTCCTGCTTTATCGAAAACACTCCAAAACGGCCTGGGAGAAAGATTTACAACAGAAGTGAGAGAAGCCTGGACTAAAGTTTATGGGATAATAGTGAACACAATGAAAGCAGGAGCAAGAGAACTGCTAGACGTTCAATAAAAAAATAGTCGTATTAACAATAATGAAAACATATATAGGCTCTCAAGTTGACGTGAAATCCACGGGATAAAACTGAAGCCCTTTTATCAGAGTGATTGTTTTGATCTCGGAGAAATCCTAAGTGTCACATTTTGCAATTAATATTTACTCGAGAAAAAAGAAAAGTCAGGCACGTTGAGTACACGACAACTGAACGCAATTTAAGAGCACGTCAACTTGAGTACTTTTTTATAGTAAAGGTCAGAAAATGGTTTGAACCCAGGAGTTACATACCTCGATGGAACTTGATCGTCTAGGCTGAAGCAGTCCTGAGAAGAGCTGTTGTCAGTGACTGACGTTTCGAAAACCTCAATGTAGTGATTCTCTGATCTGTGTTGTGATTGGTTGTGGCAAAAGTAATGTGATTGGTCGTGAGGATGTTGACTGATGATTGGTGCATTACGATCTGGTTATTTGTAAGTGAAGGTGGCAGTAGGTTTGCAAGCTGAGAGATAAAAGTCGTGTGCAGTTAAGTTTTTCTGTTAAGTAATTGTTTTTAAGGCGCAGGTAGAGGTTGAAAACAATTTCATATAGTTTGTTCTAAGTTTGTATACCAGCTTTCAAGTGTAAGGCGCTGGTAAATAGTTCGTACAGCTGAGTTAATCACTTAGCAGTGTCCCCGCAGTCGATAGTTTTTTTTTTTTTTTTTTGTATTTTAATTTTTTTTGACTTTACAGGTATATAATACAAAAACGTAGAAAAAGATACAAAACAGGGCTTACAATACTTGCACAAGTTACTTTAATTATCAACTGCAACGAAAACTATGCTACACTATACTACACTACACTACACTACAACCAAGAAATACTTAACAAAATTAAATAAAAATAGATATACAAGTATAAATAAAGTGTACGGGAATTATAGAAAATTTGGATAACAGCTACTATTGTATTCATTGTATTAATGGAATTAGAGGTTTCCATTTTTTGTCGTGGAAATGGATTTTGTTGCTTTTTCTCGCAATAACGCGTTCGGTTTCAAACGTTTTCTTAAATTTATCGACTAACAATCTTAATTTTAGAGGGCCCTTATTTAACTTACAGCGATAAATAAAAAACTTACTTTCAAGGACAATGTAATTGATTAGGATGTTTATACTATCGCTCGTATCTAGAAACCCGAGAAGAACATCCTTGATGTCAAAGCTAACAGTTATATTTAGAGAATTAAGAAGAGCCTTCAAATCGTTCCAAAAAATACGCACTTTTGTACAATAAAAGAAAATATGTTCTATGGTTTTTAACTCCTTTTCACAAAAATCGCATAAAGGAGAGTCGACTTTTTTAAACCTAAACAGCATCTTGTTTGTGTACAAGATCCTGTTTAATAGTTTATATTGGAATTCTCTTAATTTAGTGTCCAATGTTGTTTTGAAAGGCAGCAAGTATATCTTTTCCCAGTCTAATTGGGATGTGTGGGTATTGAAAAAAACGTATTTCCTCTGCGCTATTGGGGTAGAAGATATCTTAGAAACAAAACTTTCATATAATAACTTCGATTGTAAGATCATAGACTCAATATTGGGCATTTTTAAGCCTCCTTTATCAATTGGGTTGATAAAAGCTGTGCGCTTTACCTTGTCATTTCCTTTCCAAACAAAAGAATATAATAAAGTATTAATTTTTTTAATAAACTCCTTTTTGTTTGAAATAAGAACAACCCTGTATAAGATCTTTGGTATAGCAAAAGATTTGATCACTTGAATTTTTCCAAGTAAAGTAAGTCCTCTCCAGCTCCAGCCCTTCAACAATCCTCACAGAGATTTCTCGATTGATTCAAAATTTAGTTTATCATGAACAGTGAGTGGTTAAAGGTAAAATTCACCCCTAAAATGTTTATGACTTTACTTATTTCATTTACGCCTAGTTCTGAGCTACTAACTTCCATATTTCCGAGTAAAAGAATTTCCGTTTTTTCGTGATTTACCTTCAATCCGGAGTATGTACTAAACAGAGTAAGAGTATCAAAAAGGGTGCGATACGATAGCTTGTCCCTAACAAATGATGTCATGTCATCAGCAAATATGACTAATTTGATTTCATTACCATCCACTACAATGCCCTTGATTTCATCGTTATTACGTATCGATAATGCCAATAATTCAAGTACTATTATGAAGAGTGATGGTGAAAGCGGGTCACCTTTGCGAACGCCCCTCTTAAGATTAAAAGAGCGAGTGGAAAAACCATTGTTAATCACACAACTTGTTATATTTCTGTAAAACGTTTTGATCCACGCTAAAACGGATTCACCAAAGCCAAAGAATTCCAGCGATTTGAGAAGGAAATTCCAATTCAACGAATGGAAGGCTTTCTCAAAGTCTATCGCGGTCGATAGTGTGTTTTGTACTTGAATGGCGTTCAGAAATATTGTTATTGAGATCACCATTCGTAGTCGCTCGTTTGTGTTTTGTAGGTACTGTGCTTCACAATGTAAGTGGCCTGACAATCGCAGCATGTGATCTTGTACACTGCTCCCTGTCTGTCCTCGCGGTCGAGGTCGTCTTTGTCTTAAGAGAGGTAAAGCATGACGTTTACGCCAACCGGCAAACGTCGGAGTGAGATCAGGGTTTTGCCAAAAGTCTAAGAACCCTGCTCGACATTATCTCATTTCTGTCCTGTTAGCTCCAGATTTCAAGCAACTTCTGAAAGGAGTGAGACAAGTTAAAATGAGAGAATTTTCACGCTTTTAAGATAAGCAGGAGCCTGCTGTTTCCCGTTTGCCGTTGGCCGTAAACGACATGTTTAACCTCTCTATCGACATCATGATTAGTAAGCAAGCGTCGTAAAGTCGTTATAAGTCTTTTGGTTACGCGTGTGTTGTAAGGTTGTAGTATGCGTGCGATAGTTTCAGAAGTCCCTCTTTTGTACGATATAATTAGAGACCTTTATTAGGTCGGACGACGAGGTCGAGTACGAGTTTTTCCTACTAAGCATGCGCATGAGGTTTAGAGGCGGACATTTTTCGAAGTGCGCGTGCTCAGAACGGAAAGCACGTACCATGTTCTTCGATCTAAAGGTTCCTTTTGTCGCTGTGGTAAAGGTTGAGGTGGTAGGACTTTTTTTTAGTTCTTTTAAAAAATCGATGTTTAATTATTACCTCATAAAACAACAACCAAGGAGACAACCCAAGGAGACTCAAGACAATGTGCCTCAAATGTAACCGTGCTATTTCTTGCTGCTCTTTGCTTGCGTCTGCTAATTGTTTTACTTTTTAACTCCCCGAATCTGCACAGTAATTGGCTTGTGCTGTTGCGGTGTCCCAACCCTTACATTATTAATTTGCTGATTTTGTATATTATGCACCCAGTATCTTTGATTATTTGTTTGTTGTTTTTGTTTTGGTGAGAAGGGAGTAATAAAATAAAATGAAATAAAATAGCTCAAGCTGAAAGCTTCAAACGAGGGCCTCCGTATATGGGCATGCCCAGATATGGCAATGTACGTGGAATACTGTTCAAGTTCGTTCTCTCAGAGTTCCACATGTACGAAATCATCTAAAGGCTCTTGGAATGGCTTAAGAATAAGACTCCGATATTGAACCACTTCACAGAAGTACAAGAACAAAACGCCGTTTTTTTTCTTGTGCTTCTGTGAAGTGAATGGAAGAAAACCGGTGTTGATCCTCAATAATAGTTTGCAGAACATACTGAGAGAAGCCGTGAAAGAGCGAGATTTCTCAGAAGATGCTGCTTAACTTGCCAAAACTGCAAAGACGAAGAGACATGTTTTCCCACAAAGGCTTTACTTTTTCTGGCGCTTCTCGTCTTGAGTGTCAAGAAAATTCTTAAGTCCCTCATTTCAGTGATACTCAGTGGAGAAAATATAGATACTTCTAAATTGCTTCGTTTCCTAGACCAATTGTGGATCAACGATCCCGATGCCTAACTGCAATCCCGGCGAGGAAGCTTCGATACTCGAATTGTTGTCTACTACTATAATGCTTTGCTCGATGGTGCAGCCACAGCTCTCTGGAGTAATGTCGACATGCATGGACGTGGTGGTAATACTTATGAGAAAGTTATATGACCTGAAAGCAGTGAAGGACAATGTGGATATCTGGATAGCATTTTGTGTGGGTAGACGCTTTCGAGTCCTTTTTATCACCATTTTCAGGATATATCTCCCATGCTGAGAAGAAGTCAAGTTCCTTCGTTATCTTTCATGCTTTAAGTGGCTGGGACATAAAACGTCTTCGTTCAATGGCGTTAGGAACGGTCTGCCTGGCAGGCCTTGGACGTAAGCTTCGAAGCCGTAACGCCTATGTTTGGGTTCCTTTCTCAGTACTCATCCATTCCAGCCACTGGAACGACATTCGCTAATATTGGGCTAGAGATATTCGGCATAAGAACGTTGCATTTTCAGCTACAATACACGAGAAGGTCCTGAAAATACAGTTATCATTATGTCTTCAGAATGCTATACAGAAACATGTTAAAAGGTCGATCCTCGAAGCAGGCATCTGGATTACCAGTGACCTGAGCAACCAGGATATTCATTCTCCTGCTGGATTTGGCTGCCGCAAAATTGGTGATGCGTTGAAGCAAGTGTGGATGATCAAGTGTAAGAGAGAATGTTTTGGGGTGCAAATATGCTAAGGCTAACCTGGATTGCACACCAGGTCCTCTGGTGCAAATGCTATGAGAGTAGCGCTGGTCGAACAATTAGAACGAGGTAACTAAGTTTCTAATTATATTAGGGAAGAAAGGCACGCCCGCAAAGTGTCTTGGGAAAAAGATTACCAAAAATATGAATGAAAGCTTTTTAACCTCTTTTGCGTAAATATAAGCAGTTTTTGTTCATCAATTTAATCTCAAAAACATCTTTTCCCAAGAGAGCTTGGTAACCAGTCAGTCCAGATTGTGACCTTTTCAAAATTTGTCTCCGTGTATGCGAAAGAAAAAGGATATTCTTGGGCACCGGTTCTGAAGTTGTTAGGTTTACTCTAAGGAAGCTGTTTGCAAAGTTTGGTGGTTATGTCCACTGTATAGATCCGGTCAAAATTTTGCACTTAGCCACCGAAAAGTAGGTTCAAAGTTCAGATGTGCAACGACACGTGATTGACATTACCAAGACTGCCACGTGACACTTTGAACATCTCGGTGCATGATTAATGCAAAATAATAATATAAAGCCGGTTACACACGAGCAAGTTTTTCTTTTCAAATTTAAATTTATTTGCTGGGTTGTAAGGAGAAACTTGTCAAGTTTTTCCTTGACAAGTTCGCATTCTCGATCATGGCAGGGAAAAGCACTTTTCTTATCCCTAAGATTACTGAGGAGAAAGCTTGTAGAATGCCAAAGTAGATTCCTATAGGATCGAAACAAGAAAAAAACTGAGGCGATTCTTCAACTGTTAAGAGATGAAGCTAGATGAAGTTCCTGGTTTAAATCTTGCTGCACAATTAATTACAAGGTGAAAGACTGCTTATCTTTATGAGTAAGCTTGGAATAATTAAAAATGTGCTTAATTGAAAGAGAACAGATATTTCACGGTAAAAAAAAAAATGCAACGCTTTTTGTTGTCCGCTGTGTACTTACATGTATTGCTAGCTACAGTGAAAACTTGTCAAAGTAAACTGGATAATTTGTTAACACGAGCAAATAAAACTTGTCAAGGCAAAACTCGTAAAAGAAAAAGTTGAAAACTTGACGTACATATCAATGAAAATTGTCAATGACACTCGCCTAAGGGTAAACTTGCTCGTGTGTAACCGGCTTAAGTAATGCAGCAGTCAGTTGAAGAAACGGTGGCAAAAAGTCATTCTTTTTAATGCCATTAAAAGTAGGAATTGGTGAATTGGGCACATTTCTTAATCAACATTTGCTTAAATAAATATCAATAAATCAACGACACCGCGATCCCTTTAATATCAGCCCTTTCCTGATATTAAAGTACACATGATTCAATATGCCAGTACGATCGCAGCTGAGAAGACGCCGGGCGCATAAGTCTTACAAAAATGGCTTTTCTTCGGAAAAAAATGAATTATCAGCTCTCCAAGAAGAAAAGCTTCATGATTTCAAAGAGTCTTTTGTAGAGCAGTACCAAGAAACGCCATTGTATGCAGCATTTTTGGTGTACTTTTTTTTCTTTTACCAATATCTTTTTAAATGCTTCCGGTTTTATTTGGTAAAAATTGGACTTCGAAAACCAGACGAACCCAAAGAACGTGGAAACAAGGTAAGTATGCATGCAATGGCGTGCATAATAGTTATAATGATAATATCATTGATTTCGACAGCTGTACCTGAATCACAGGTTAATTAACAATCATGATAATAAAGTTTCAATATTGTCTGCAAAGGTAATTGTCGGGATTGCAATCAAATTCCTTGCCTATTCTTGTCGGAAATGGGTAACAACTGTACAGTTTGTAATTTATTTTATCCCACGGAACGATGTGCCTCTCTTATGCAATTTTCTCCGCAGATTAGGCCGTCCCCAAAGCAGGGGACAGAAACAAGTAGAGAGTCAGTGTCGACATATTTTTATGCGACACAGGCAAAGAGCCTCTCATGTCGATGAGTGTCTGACTGGGCTGAAGTTCAAACTAAAAATCTATACGAACCACTGTTTACATTTCAGATCAAAAGTTTAAAAAAATTTCACTTAGTCATTGCTTTCCTCTTATCGTTTTCAGGGCCGTAGCCAGTATTAGGCAATCCCCGAGGCACTTGCCTCAGTCATTTTTTTCGTGATTTTTTTTCCCAGTGCTGTCTTTAAATGTAGGCACCAAAAACACACTAAAATCAATGCTTACAAACAGAATTTAACCATAGACATTGCCTTATAATTTTTTTCTGGCTATGGCCATGGTTTTTGTTTTGAAAACTCAAAAACACTGATAGGTCGGTCGGACGACAGAGAAAAAAAATGTGTCGGCATAAAGGCTTTTGTGGTAATGAAACAAAACTAATAAGAGTTAACCGTCTACAATGTTATGTCCCACGCGATGAAAATATTTCAACATGTCAACAATTAAGACCTGCTAGCAATAGTTGAATTGTCTTGCATAGTCTGTTGAACAACGACTACGCAAATGACTACCGAAGTACGTTTTGAGCACGATGTTTTGCAGGCAATCTGTAACATTCCAGATTCGTTCATCATATTCTTTAGTCACAATGATTGTTTTCACAGAAATTGTCTCGCATTATAATATACAGGGGCATAGCTTGAGATCTTGAAGGTGTACGCACACGAAGAATGTTTCGAGCGCCGAAGGTGCTGCAAAGTGGGGAGGTCTAGGGGCATGCTCCCCCCAAAAACTTTCTGATTTCCGAAGGACATTTCAATAAATAAATGCGAAGGAAAATGTAGTAGTTAGATGTTTATGTTTTACCTATCTGCAGAGTTTTCAGTAAGCTGCAACACATGTACAAACAGGGGGTTTTCAAGCAAAGGACAAGACGTAGCAAACTCTGTCATAACATCATCATCCTCATCATAACCTTTCCTTCAAAAATAACCGCGGAGATTGGTGATGAGACTGACACTGTGTGAGGGCCTTAAAGAGCGTTTACTTGTAACAGAAAATCTGTTAAAAAATCCTATACCAATTTCTCAAGTACGCGCGTGCGCATTTACGTAAAGAACGCTACGCCCCCGATATGTCGACACGAACAGGAAGAAAACTAACAAAAACTTTTTATAGACTAAAAATCAGATGTTAAGAAAGAACTGCCAGTTATAATTTATTCAGATGAGTGCAATAATAGTTGTATTTAACTCGACTTTCTAACGAACAGTGAAGGAATGAAAGTGCAAGAGTCAAGTCTGTGGCAAATAAGGAATGGCTCCTTAAACCGGTTACACACAAGCAAGTTTTCCTTGCCAATTGTCATTGACAATTGTCATTGGGTCGTGTGTATGAACCACAAGTTTTCTTTGACGAGTTTCACTTTGACAAATGCTGAACAAACGAACAAGCCTTGCTTTAAAAAGTTATCACTGTAGCCGGCAACACAAGGACAACGTATGACAATAAACGAAAACGCAGGGCGCCAAAAAATAGAAATAGTTTTACTTTCCATTTTTTAACCATGGCTGATGCGTAGTTGACGAGAGAAAAAGGTTGCTGGCTCGTGGTCTGGGTTTGCTTGAGCATTCGAAGAGACAGGTGGTTGACGGGTTCGCCCTTCGCCACACAGGAATTAATGTTGTTTACCTTCAAAAAATCTCATGGTAGAGAGTTGAGCAAAACCAAACACGGAAGCCCGTGTGTCGAGTTTGTGAAAGGAGCTTACTGGCGAAATATGGCTCAACCAAATCTTGTGTAAATTTGTTCAGGCAATCTCTGAAAAGGAAATCGTTCTGTTCTGTATGGGCTGAACGACTAAGAAACGTGGTTGTAATCCATGTAACAAATTTCGAAAATTCTTCACAAATTGTTTGCAACATGTTTGTAGGGAAAATAAATTATTCGAAATTTGCATCTGATCAAAAAGAGAACGTTGGCGGCGAGGTTGAGTGGGATGTTCGAGATTGTTTACGTGAGAGCTCGAAAGTAGCGTGACGTTGAATTCAAACAATCGGAGCAAGAGATTATGTAGGTGATTGAGACAAATTTAATTCCAGCCAATCAAGATTTTTAAGGTCAAAATTTGAGCGTAAAAAACGGGAAAGACATTAGTGACCTTGCAGGCGTTTCTTTCCCTTCTTCCTCGTGCGCTCTCCTAGCCGGTTCTCCCTTTCCCTTCCCTTCGAACGCCTGCCACGACTCACAAGTCGAGATTTTGTCGAATATCTACCAACAACACCAAGTAGTTAACAACATTTATTTATCAGTTGCCTCGGTTTTCTTAGTTCTGTCAGGGAAATATATTAAATAGCCCCCCAACTGTCTGAAAACCTGGGGTCAGTTTTGATTTGTCAGGGGAGAGCGGGGTTGAAACAAGAGCTGATAACAAGAGCGAAACAACGGAACATATTCCCTTCAACATAATCCCCCGAACATATTCTCCTCGGCGTAGTCTTCCACTACTTGTATAGAAGAAATTAACGAACACAGATGAAATATCAAAATTCAATCATTATTATTTGGATTATAATGATTTTAATGGTGGCATTGAAATTTCAGTCTATGACAACTGCTAGAGCCAACTCGCTGGAACGACATTGGTAACGGGTGGACTTCACGCAATATAATTTTTTTCCTAGGAGTGTTAAAGGGGCCCTGTCACACTAAATTTGCTGTTTTTTAACTCAAAACTGGGTTAAAATCTAAATTAGTACGTAAGCTCACTCATACAATATTCCTGACAACCCAATGAGAAGATATGAATTACATTTCAGTATGGCACAAAGAGCTATTCGCATTTTTTTAAATTTCAGTTGAAGACATCGTCCGGCAAACTTGAAAAAACTGATCTGTTTTTTTCAAGTATTAATCCATTTCCATCCTCTCCATTATTATTTATGGGCTGCAACCACTAAAAAATAGCTTCAGTGCACTCTAACGGTTATTGGCAACAAAACTACACCATTATGTTTTGGTCTTCACTGGTGCAAAGACGTCTTTTGGTGTTTTGAGATTTGACTATAATAGAATGACACAGCCCCTTAAAGCATAGTTAGTAGACCGAGTTTCAATTGTGTGTCGAAAGTAATTAGCGAATTGCTTTGGTTTATGATTACTTCACTCAGTGATTTTTCTCGCGCCACTTTTTCAACCAATGAGAAGTGAAACCAAAACCAATCGTGGCTCGAGCGTGCACATTTTCCCGCGCTTTGTGTCGTCTACGTGTAATTAGTGTAACGAGTTTTGATTGGTTTACCGGATTGTCTCCGTCCTTTTTGATTGGCCATAGTAATTACTTTGGTTTTGATTTTACGACACTCGATTCAAACTCGCTCTAACTATGGTTAAAGTCAAATAAAGCCGAGACAGCATTTTCAATGTCTAAGTCTCAGCATCCTTGCTGTGAGTCTTTTATTGTAGAAAACCTCACCAACTGACTACTAAGCATTTTATTGACCTTTTCCCGTGACCTGTCCCTCGGGGATATGTGATATATTCCTCTTGTGCCGACACAGAGGGCGTAAATGTCTCTTCTGCGAATACTCTAATTTACTTATTCAAGGCATCTAGTTTTGATACCCAAGCATTATTTCTGTAGTACGAGGCATCTGAAAGCGGACGAAAATCGAAAAAAAAAAAAAAATTGTAAATCAGGACCAAAATGTTTTGACAGTTTCAATTTCAGCCACTTTGCACCGACGGAAAATCA
>OX421455.1:12041167-12046167 GCA_949126865.1 Montipora capitata | reverse complement strand
TCTGATCTCCTAACTTCTGCTACTTCTTCTTCGTCTTGTGCAGTATTCTGCTTCACCTCCATGCTCTTTGAGTCTGGCTCCGTAGTCATGGCTGACTTCTGGCCGAAATCACTCTCGTTAAACTCAACATCTCTCCGGATATAGAGCTTTCGGTTCGTCTCATCAAAAAGACGATATCCCTTTGACGTCGAGCTGTAGCCCACGAAACGCATCTTTTTTGACTTCGTGTCTAGCTTTCGCCGTTCGCAGTCTGGCACGTGAGCGTAGGCCATACACCCAAATACTCGAAAGTGGCTCACATCCGGTTTCCTACCATACCACCGCTCATAAGGGGTTTCTCTTTCTTTTAGGGTCGTTGTGGGAACGCGATTTCTCACATACGCAGCTGCAGACATAGCTTCCGCCCAAAAAATGTTCGATAATCCTGCATGCGCAATCATTGAGCGTGCTGACTCAACCAAAATTCGATTCATTCGTGCTGATACACCATTCTGTTGGGGAGAGTGTGGCACAGTAAACTCATGTTTAATTCCTCTCTCCTTCAGATAGTTTTGAAATGCAGATGACAAATACTCGCCACCATTGTCCGTCCGCAAAGTTCCTATCGCTCTGCCAGCATCGTTGGTAGTTGTGACTTCAAACACTTGAAATTTGTCAAACACTTCTGATTTGTGTTTCACGAAGTATACGGCGCAGCACCGAGTTTAATCATCAATAAACGTGACAAAATACTTTGCTCCTCCAATCGACTGTGTTTGCATTGGACCGCACACGTCACTATGCACCAGCTGTAGTTTAAGCGTCGACCGAGTCCCTCCCACTATGGGAAGCGGTTTTCGACACATCTTTCCTGCCAAACATCCTTCGCAAAATGACAGTTCAGTAATTCTCTCGATGTCAATCCCTCGCACAAATTCATTCTGAACACATTTCTTGAGACGTGACTCGTGCACATGTCCGAGACGTTGATGCCACAAGTTGCTACTAGATTGCGCAACTGGGGCATACCCAGCAGAAACAACTTGACAATCGAGTTGATAGAGTTTATCAGCCAGTGACCCCTTTCCAAGAAGCTTTCCATTCTCATCCCAGATACAACAATTATTTGGGCCAAATTCGACAGCGTTACCCTTAGTAACTGCAGCTCGTACAGAAAACAGGTTGCAGGCGAGTTTAGGCACATACAGCACACCATACAAGACAGCTTTCTTAGCCTCAGTTCCTGGAAACAGCATATTCATTTGAACGCGTCCAGATCCCAATGCTTTCACAACACGACCGTCTCCTAGAGCAACGTTTTCAGGCTCTTCAAATTCCTGGAAATTAGTCAAAACTTGCTTCTCTTTTGTCATATGAGTTGATGCACCCGAGTCGATCAGCCATGTATAGCATTCTTTATCCGCAGACTTGACATTAAATTTTCCAACAAACGCCATAAATGCTGCAGCATAACCATCTTCACCATTGACGTCAGAATTTCCCTGTCGGCTCTTCTCACTCTCGCCTATCTTTGCTTTGTGCCATTTAGGCTTCCTGGGCCCAAAACCTTTTATTTTTCGCAACGTAGAACAACCCTTCTCATCACTCGCCGACGGTTACACACGAAAGTAAAAGTACAACAGAATAAGCTATTTAAGCTTAAATTTGAAACGAAAAACAATAGTTTCAATAACAAAACAAAAACACTATCACCAATGGGAAGCTTAATTAAATATTCCTGAGAAGTGGTGTCAGTGTGCATACATTAAAATTCAAATTAGCAACCGTCAAATGCTTTTTGTTTCTTTTTTTCACAATAACAACAGAAACTACTTTGTCTTCTTTTAAAGCTAAACTCAAGTCTTTCTATTTTGTCAGATTATACCAGATTTTTGATGGAGATAATGTTCGTACTTTTAAATTAATCTGTCCTAAATGTCGCAAAGTTAATGTTTTCTCTTTTTGCTCTTGTTGATATAGTAGTGTTTTTTTTTCACATTTTTTTCATTTTTGGCTGGGTTGGGTATTCTAGTTTTGAGGTATCGGGTTTTTTGGGTGTAAATACCATGTAGAGGAATAAGTGTCCTATTGTATTTAACACCCACCTTAGGGTGAATCTTTAAATAAAATAATTATAATGAAATCAATAAAATTGTACTTAGCAATAGTCCTGATGAACTCTGCAACAATGAAACTCAAGCAAATATATATTGAATATCGCACAACTGTGTCATTTTCCATGACTGCGTGTGATGTATCCATTCACCTTAAGTTACCAATTTGGCTGTTAACTCAATCATTGAATTCTCCATGGTCTTTTCATCTTTTGACCCGCGCTCTTCCAAGGCATCGCATTCGTCCACCTAGAAAAGCCGCTAGAAAAGCCAGGAAATATTCCACTAATATTTTGACATTCTTTATCGTGGAACTGACGTTGTGTAATTTCGTCCCCATTAGGAACAATTGGGCTGCACAATGAACTGGAAACTCTCGTGGCTCGTTTTGTTGGGAAGCCTGCTGCAATAGTGTTTGGAATGGGATTTGCAACCAATTCTACCAGCATACCCACTCTAGTGGGTAAGAAAGATTTGATTATCAGTGACGAACTGAATCACTCTTCGTTGATAGAGGGAGCCCGAAGGTCAGAGGCTACAGTCAAAGTCTTCAAACATAACAGTGAGTAATATAACTGCTGGAAGCATACATTAGCCTTGACAACGAATCTCCAAAAATGGGGAATCTCTAAAAGGGGGAATCTCTAAAACTGGGAATCTCCAAGACCGGGAAAATTAAGCGAAATCTGATCTGTTGATTTTAATGACAAGAATCCGTTTTACGCACAGAAATCAAGGCTATGAAATGACGGCTATTAAAATATTGGCCTCCATGATGAACGTTGCCGTAAAAGTCCTGTTCAAACGATGGATAGCGCTATCCACTCGATAAATCACTATCTAGTGGACACGTAAATTTTAAAGCGAAACCAATTGCGCTATCCACTGGTTAGCGATTTATCCGGTGCATAGCCGGCGCTATCCATCGTTCTTGCATCGATCAAATTGCCACACTAACTAAAAGATTAATGTAGAACAAACAATCGAGTGGTCATCCCCCCTGTACTTGTTATTCGTGGATTTCGAGAAAAAACCTTTCATTCACAGGATAGGGAGGCTATGTGGAGGATTCTTCGTCATTACGGTATACCTAATAAAATCATCAACATGCTTAAGGTTCAGTACCAGGGCTTTACTTGCCGAGTGCTTCATGGAGGAACTATGACCGAGCCCATCGAGGTCAAGACCGGTGTGAGACAGGGATGCCTTCTTTCGCCGTTGCTGTTCCTCGTGGTACTTGACTGGAACGCATACCAGGGTAAACATTTAGGACTCGAGTGGTCACTGACCCAACGCCTGGAAGACTTGGACTATGCTGACAATTTTTACTTACTAACACATTGACTGGCTGATATGAAAGTGAAAGGAGAAAGATTACAAGAGACTGGTGGTCAGGTAGTGCTCAAAATCAACACCCAGAAAACACAAGGAGATGCGAATTGGCGTGAAGCAACAAGAACCATTATAACTTCATGGGGAAGATGTTAAAAGAGTGTCCGAGTTCACTTATTTGAGAAGCATCATCAATGAAACTGGCGGAACTGACGAGGACGTAACAGCCAGGATAAGGAAAGCGCAATCGACATTCTCGATACCTATGCCTGTGTGGAAGGAAAAATGTGTTAGATTGCACACAAAGCTCAGGATTTTCAACACGAACGTGAAGTCCACCCTATTGTATGGAGAAACCTGGAGATCGACGAAACTACTGATCAAGAAACTGCAGACATTTATCAACAAGTGTCAAAGGAAGAGCCTGAATATCCGTTGGCCAGAGGTCATTTCAAACGAAAAACTACGGGGAAGGACACATCAGAGTCGTATAGAAGAAAGCATCAAGAGAAGAAAGTGGAAATGGATCGGGCATACGCTACGGAAGCCTGAGAATAACATCACCAGTTCCGCCCTCGAGTGGAATCCTCAGTGGTTCAGAAGAAGAGGCCGCCCAAGGCAATCGTGGAGGCGGATTGTGCAAGGTGAGCTCGCCAAGAAGAATATCACTTTGGTTAGAGGCAAAGAGAACTGCCAAAAATAGAGTCAGGTGGAGGTCCATGGTTGACGCCCTATGCTCTCTATTTGGAGCGAAGATAGCCTAATTCATTTAATTCATCGTTTGAACAACTGGGGCCTGAGCTGTACTTAATTTTTTTTTCACAATAACATTTTCTGCGTGCTTTCCTAGGCCTTCAGCGTTATACTTAGTTAAAAACACCGCTCCAAAGGTCCGTTGACCTATCACTTCTTGGCCGACGAGGTCTTCCGGAAGCTTGCCACCGAAATCGGAAAACCAGCAAATCCGTCAAGCTTTTTCCTTTTACTGGCAAAAGCCAAGGAAAACTTAAACTCAGCCATGTTGACTTAACATCAACTCGGCTGAGAAAAGACAAAACATTGCCTGTCGCGAAAATATATTTTCCATGGTTGTCCCGCCATCTCTAACATCTTTGGGAGAATTTAGCATTTTTAAAATTGGTTTTTCATGCTTTCCCTCATCCACTGCTCAGAATTCCTCTTTATGTGTGCGAGTGAACGGTGAGGTATCCATCAAAGTGAGTACCACATAAGCTAACTAGATGAAAAACGAGGATACTTTGGATTCTGCATAATCTCATCACTATTGAATTTTATTAAACACTGTTGCGTGAATCGGCCCAATTGCCACAATTCTATTTGCAGAAAGCCAATTAAATTATTTGTTATTGTACTCCATAAGATGTCTTGCGGATCGTGGGTGTAAAAATCGGCTAGTTTAACACCGCAAAAAGGGGAGTGCTATTCATTGCAAATAATTATAAATTGCTAATTTGAAAGGCCGATCTGTTAGCTCGCAAAGGCCGACTAATACGAATCCATTGAAACGTTAAGGGACGCTATATCCTTCAATAACCTAATAAATATGTTATTTTG
>OX421455.1:12026167-12036167 GCA_949126865.1 Montipora capitata | reverse complement strand
CTAAGAAGAACTTAAAATGACGCAAGGCTGATTATCTGGCTGCGATTTATCCAACATTTCTAATTTTCTCATCAGAAGTAATGTAAAAGATGAGAAATATAGGTTCTAGCTTTGGTTACATTTCTTTGAGTCTGCTCAAAGCTTTAGCTTTAAACTTTGTCTCCTGTCATAGCATTGTGAGATGGCTATAGGAGTGTCTGGTGGGATATTAAGTTATGTCTTAAAATTAATGATTATTTGAAGACAATTGTCATATAGACCTTATTCATGAATTGCGCCTGTTTTATTATTCTTTTGCTAATGTGCAAATTAGCCTATCAAGCCTCATTTCAGAGCAAAAATTCATTTTAATTCACTGTATGGCCATGGTATCAAGACTTGGTAGGCTAATTTGCACTTGGACAAAAGAACTATAAATTGACCGCCATTTATGAATAAGGTCTATATCGGCTCGATCTGTCACTCATCATCACCAGACCTATCATCAAAAATCGAAATCAAAGTGTGAAGCGGGATAGGTGACGTACTTACGGTTTGCACTTTAAATTTAGTATGGAAGGATCCGTCGTACGGTTGCCTGAGGTGGTGGCTCTCAAAAACAAATACAAGGCATATCTCTATTTGGACGAGGCACACAGTATTGGCGCCATGGGTCCAAATGGAAGGGGGGTCACGGATTACTTTGGAGTGGACCCTGCTGATATCGATATTATGATGGGGACATTAACCAAGAGCTTTGGAGGAGCGGGAGGTTACATTGCTGCAACACAGGTGACCTTTGAATGTTGAATTTACTATCTTACCTTACGTTTCAGTGATTTGACTTATAGGATAACTGAAAAATACCTAAGAATGGCAGTGGGTGGTCTTTGGCCCAATTGTTCCGGTGTTGTGTTTGGGTGAGGGCGTTTTGGGTTAAAGCACGTGTGTTTTCACTGGGAACCAAATCCACATTTTGACTGAATAGCCAACTGTATGCCATCTTCCAATTAGATTTCACCTTCCACGCTTCGTTTGGAGGACTGTTTTCTAATAATAATAATAATAATAATAATAATAATAATAATAATAATAATAATAATAATAATAATAATAATAATAACTTTATTTAAAGTCGAATCCATGAGGGAGCGTTTACACAATCTCCCTAGGAAAAAACACTTGTGTTAAAACGCTCGACTAAAGCAAGAAAAAGATAACATAAACAGCATCAAGTATTTTGTAGACTATACCTGATATTAAAAATAGAAACATGTCCTAGAAGTATGGAAATATACACAAAGACAGATAAGGTTATAATTAAAAACTATTCATACACTGGCATTCTGTAAACTTTACAGTATTTAAATGGGAGCGAAATTCTTCTAAAGTACTAAGGCAATGATTTGATGGTAACTGATACCTGGTTCCACAAGTGGGCAATCATATACTAAAAGGGGTTGTTCATTACAAGGCTGTTATATGGAGGCTGCACAAGACTTAAATCACCCTTACCTTGTAAAAATATACACAGCCACACAAGCTCCAAGCCACAGGCCACAGAATATAAATAAAGTTTCTTGGTTATCATTTTCTTTGTTTTGTTGTTAATCCAGGATTCTGTCTCCGACAGTTCCTGTGTATACAATGGGCCATTTCCGAGTTGCTGTTTGTCTCGGTTTCGAAGTGAGTCTTGGTGCTCAACTACTGTAAGGGAAATAGTTTTGATTTGCATAAGAATACGCAACTCATTTCCATTTGAATGGTTGTGCACCAGAACTCGCTTTGAAACTGAGGCATGCAGCAACTCGGAAATGGGCTATTGACACTGGTGGCAGGCACTTCGATTCAAGTGACATTACCAGGGAGTAGTGGTTATCTGACAATCTCATGTTCATATAAGCTGTCAAGAAATTTATTAATCGATGATGATTCGGCGATACTCGGAGAAAAATTCGAGTTTTCCTTTGCAGCAGGAGTCTACCACGACCTTCCGGTTACTAGTTCGGGTGCTCTATCACTGAGGTGCACGAGAGACTACTGAGTCTGTCCTGTAGCTCAGTGGTAGACCATCGGAGTTAGTAATCGGAAGATCGTAGGTTTGACTCGGATTTTTTGCGATTATCTCCGAGTACCCCTGTGGTAGAGCATCCGAACTAGGAATCGGAAGGTCGTAGGTTCGACTCCTGCAAAGGAGCACTCGGATCTTTTCCGATTATCCCCGAGTCATCAACCGGTGATAAATAAATCACTTCCCTTTCAGTAGACTATGCTGTTTTCATGTCACAGGAAATAGTTGACCATATCAGAGGTCGTTCCCATAGTGCAGCCTATGCGTCTTCCATGTCAGCGCCTGTTGCAATGCAAGCTATTTCATCTATGAGAATAATCATGGGTGAAGATGGTACAAATGAAGGTTAGTTATATAATAAAGCCTGGAAATTGTTTAATTACTGAAACACGAGCTATGTCTCCTTCTTGTGTTTAATGGCAGAAAGTGGTTTTGAACCAGTTTCCAAGGACGCGACGCGCTAAATAATTAGTGGATGTGCGTTGAAAGTACATCTTCGTTGCATCAACTATGTTAAGTCGTATACTAAATCGTTAATAGATTTCCTCCGTCTCCATTTTTCAGGAAAAAAAAGACTGACAGCCTTGGCCGAAAACAATAAGTAAGAAAAAAATACTTGAAAAATTTGATTGCAGCCGTTTGAAACCACTGGCGCGATATCTGTAAAGATTTTTCCCACTAATTGTAGATGTAGATGCAGATGCAGATGTAGATGTAGATGTAGATGTACCGTAGTGATACTGTTAACTAGCATACTTGCGATTTGGAGATTGAAAAGTATGTAGCTACCAATACTATATAGAGTAAGTATGTGAAGTAAAACTTTCGAAAACAGGCCTCCGTCACGGCTTAATTAAATTTTTCAAAAGAACATTTTTGAGGCCGGGGATTGTCTGTAGATGATCTTATTGTGGGAGGAAATTTAAAGTTTGCGTTTAAAACTCGACTATCCTTTTAATTGGCGGGAACGTTGTGTTCGCAAATCTTAAATCTGTAAATGATAATCTTCGATCTAGCCATGAGAAATTAATGGTATTTTAATTCCTCTGAACATGCTAATAGCACAACAGGCTTGATGAACTGGATTCGAATTTATGGGTCCGTGGTGATTTCCACTGCACCGCTCACTGGTCTAGTGCGCGCTCTTTTATCGATCATTTCAAGTTCATTCCGCAATTCTTATGTATGAAATGTCGCATTTCGCAAAAAAAAAAAAAACACGTTTCATTCATCTCTGACAGGATAAAATTTGACCTCGGAAGCGACCAGATAACGCTCCCAGTTGACTGGATAGCGCAGTTGGTAGAGCAGTGCAGATCAATCACGTGGTCATGGTTCGAATCCTGTTCAAACCTGGATTATTTCAGACAGGCTTCCTTTGCAACTCCTCAAATTACGTATCTCACTGAGATGATTTTTGCAACTTTCATTACATGGACCTAGAATAATCGCAAAAGATGAATGTTACCATTTGACTCAAAAGAAAAGAAAACGGATCACAAATAGCGAGTCATTTGACGGTTATCCGTTTTCTTGCTAATTGGTAATGTGAACCTTTGTGGAAAGTTGAGTCTTAATACACTTGTTTGTTAAGTAAACGAATCGCTAGGAATAGGTTAGTTTAAAATTATAGAGAAACTGAAAATAGAGTCGAAAAAATTGTCTCTTTCATGTCTTTTTCATCAATGAAAAGGGAAATTCCCCCTGACCTCGATTTTATTCGTCTTTTCTGGCACAATTTGTAAAAGATTCACGGAATCGAAAGCATAATTAGAAAATAGTATGGAGTTGTATTTGAAGGTAAAACAAGTTTGTTTGAACGTTTTCCACAACAGAAGGGCAAAAAAGGATAAATGTGAGAGAGCACGACCAAACTATTACCTTTTCTCCAGCGCTACTCTTATAGACAATCACCATACCGAAAACAAAACTGCATTTATTTTTTAAATATCTTCTTCGCGTTTGACAAAAAAAGGTGAAAGAGATCGTTGAAGTGATTGACGTCGCTAGTCTTAGTCTCCTCGTTTTTGCCTTACTCCGACAAGATGGGGTCCTTTTTGAAGCATTCTTTCAAAAACCCTGACAGAAAATTGAGGACCATTTAAAACCAATCTCAAAACAATCTTTCAAAGTTGTTCTCTGTAAAATGTATTAATTGATTTTCAAAACCGTTTTGGAAAAAATTTAAATGCATGACCTGCCACAAGAACGTGAGTTATTAAAAGCTTAAATGATCGTAAAATGATATATGAAAGGGATCATATATTGAACTTCGGAGATGAAATCAAGTGAAGCTATGCTCCTCGCAGTTATGAACTCAAGTTTAGCATTAGCGTAGAGAAACCTAAAAAAACTAGGACTTTAACGAAGTTTGAGCCCGTGATCTCACGGTTCCGGTGCGACGCTCTAACCAACTGATTTCATTCACATCCTCAATTTGAATATACGATCCCTTTCATACGTCATTTCGTTTATTGAGTCATTCATCACGGGGACATTTGAACGTACAAATGACCGGCTCCCAACGTCAGTGGCTTCATAGCGTTCAAACCCCCGTTGAAGTCCTGAATTTTTCAGGCTTCTCTACGCAAGTGCTAAAATTGCGTTGATAACTGCGAGGATCATAGCTTCACTTAAAAGCTTTAACCCTGAAATCACTCGTAATAACACCTCGATTTTGTCTCAGGTATTTTAGACGGCGGATTCAAGAAATTGGTTTCACTGTTTTTGGTCATGATGCATCACCAATTATTCCTGTGGTTACCTATTCCGTAACCTGGTCTAGGTAAGTGGAAACAAGACTGAGTTGTCTGTAAATACATGGGCAATTTTATGTCGACTCACTTGGCTATCACAATACAATTATTATCCTGAGGATAGAAAGATTGTTAGAAGTGATTAAGTTTTACGCATCTTTTATAATGCTGTGTATAGCCTTTCAGTCGTTATGCCTTTATCGTATACCTTGCAGGCTGAGTTTATTTGCGAAATAAATATAGATTACTTCATGGTTGGTGACTGCGTACGATTTTTATTCACGAGCTGTGGAAAGATCGCTTAAACGAACGAGTGAGCGAAGCGAACGAGTGAGGTTAACGCCGGATCCTTCACAACGAGTGAGTAATAAAAATCGTTCAAACGAACCAAATAAGAAGTAACTTTATTGTGAGGATCAACCACTAAACAAAAGCCCCAACCATATAGCAAAACATTTATGAATAAAAGAAATCTCTACCCTCCATACTTAACGGATAAGTATTTAAAGTGACCTCATTGCGTGCTCCGTTTTGAATTCACAATTCAGAGGGTTAAAACTTAGACCCGATCTAGTGTTGTTTAGTTAATTTTATTGCATTTTAGTTTAAAACTTTATGGTTCGGCCTACTTTTTCTCACCTGTGGTCACAGTCAGTAATAAACGTGTTAACTCCCAATTTTTTCCACGAAAATTTGTCTTTTTAGTGCACTTTTCCTCGAACTGGCCAGGAGGAAAATAGCCCCTGTTCTTGTTGGGTTTCCCGCTGTTGCCTGTTTGACTCAGTTCCGCTTCAGGTTCTGTCTGTCAGCTGCACACACACGTGAAATGCTGGACGAGGTACTCATCTTGAGAAAACCTATTGATATTGGATATATCGGGGAATCTGTGGTTACTTTTTTGACTCGTTAGCTCAAGGCTATCGTTTTCTAATCCATCAGCCGAGAATAAATATATCTTATTAGTATCACCCAGCTAGTGGACTAATGCAAATCCTGCATTTTGATTGGCTACACTATATTTCTTCAACTTGCATTTGCTAACTTTATTATTGCCTTTTCTGTCCGGCTAGTTGGGTGATACTAAAGCAATTAGACCCTTCGCCATTCGGCTTTGCCTCATGGGCTATTGACCCGTAGCCCGCAAGGGCTACGGGTCTAATTGTTAATTAGATGTTTTGGTGTGTAGTATCGCTGAGTATTTTTACGAGTTGTGCTGTATTTTGACGAGCCCCGCTAGGGCGAGTGAAAATACAAACAACAAGTAAAAATAGTCAGCGATACTACACGCCAAAACATCTAATAAGCTTTTTATTATCCAACTTTCTTGCACTAAAGTTTTAGCATTTGAAATGTAAACAACCGAGAACTTGTGACAGATTTGCGCGTGCGGGGAAACGTCAGCAACTAAGCTAGTCAAACCGGTTCTCTACTGTACAATAACGAAGAGCGTTTACCATTTTGTCAACAAAAACCGAAAATTCCGGTTGGAAGGTCAAATGGTACAGCTCATTCTACCGGAAAGTTTCCGAAAAAGATGGAAATCCTCAGACGTATTCCTCTTTTCTCGTTCCAACCGAAATGACCTAAAAAATCCTGTACCATTTGTAAACTCCCTCTCGACCCGGTTCACTTCGGCCTCTTTTCCCGCCATTCGACGCTGCAGATGCAGCCGCCATTTTGATTTGCTATTGTTTTCTTCTAGCCGCAAGAGACTCGGGCACCATAACGGTCATTCCATTCCAGCCGGATTCCGTGCAAATGGTAAACGCTCGAAGTGTCAAATAACTAACTGTACAATATCGTGGGATATTTGTACTCGTTTCGTGCGTTTTCTGTACAATAACTAATACAGTTGGATAATAAATTAATGTACTGGGTATTTAAACGGTGCACTACATAATGAGCTATTTCTGAGCATTTGAAAGCGATATACCAGATAATCTCTTAGCAATGATATCGATGCCTTGAAAATTCGAAATTCTACGAAGAATGTATGAGAACATTAGCTGCTTTGCCTACCAAGCATTTATCAGTATTTGATGGCTAATAACTGGCTCGTTATCAATTAAAGCTAAAAGGCTTAAAATTAAACATTTAACAAGTGCCAGGAACCCATGACCCGGAGCCTACAACTCTACTGTGTTCGTCTAACGGCGTTTTCACAGACCGATTTATTTTTAGATTGAATTTCCCGCGAATGAGACTCCCACAGGAGCCCGATGACCAATTACAAGAAATTAAGCTGACGTCATAGGGTCACCGAATCGGAACTGTCTTTGTTTTTTGACCTAATTCGCGGGAAGGGCTAGTCTAAAAATAAACCTACTTGTGAAAACGCCGTTTCACAGACGCTGTATGGAAGTTGCACGCTCCAGATGGGCTCCTGCAAGTGCTTCCCTTTTGAAGTCAATTTGTAAATAGCATAACTCCTTCTGTGTGCAAACCCGTATGTCAGCGGTAACAAATGTAAACAATGACGTCAGCAAAGATTTCCTATTTGTAATTAAAGTGCGCCAACTGCTAATTCACTGCACCAGTATGAGGTTTCAGTCCGCATGCGCACAGCCTACTTGACAAGGTTTGTCGAAAGCTCAGTCACTGCTTCTTCGCTCATTGGGCAACTTCTATTCCGTAATGTTGCTTGTAAAACTTGTGACTTTAATGTGCATCGTTCCTAATGTAAATCTCCCCATCCAAAGCAATCATGTCACATTGTTACTCAGAATTTCGCTTTTTTTTGTGCCGTGCAAGCCAAGTAAACTTGGCAGAAGTAGCAGTAATTTAAACCCACGACCGTGATGTGAGAGGCATGGATCTATTCTTGATTTTACGTCACAAACTGCTGTGCATTCCTGTTTTATGAGAAATTTTGCATTTCAAAGCAGTTTGTGACGTAAAATTGACAATAGACCCATGCCTCTCACATCACGGTCGTGGGTCTAAATTTCCACTAGTTTCGACTTTAAAAACTGCGCGTCTTGCCCGACAGATAAAAAGCGAAATTTTGAGGTAAGAATCAGGTAAGGAAAGGAACTTTATTTAAGAATCTAGTCGTTGTAGAGCTGGAGAACTAATTGGGGACACTGTAAACTGAAGTCAACAATTAACTCAAATCAAGTCAAAATTTGGTTTTTGAGGAGAGGGGAAAACCGGAGTACCCGGGAAAAAAAACCTCTCGAAGCAAAGAACCTATCTACTCAACTCACATATAACCCCGAGTAGGGGGAATCGAACCTAGGCCACGTTGGTGGGAGGAGATGGCTCTCACCACTACGCCATCCCTTCACACCCTAGTAATACAGGTTTGCTTTTGGTGGGGAGATTAATTTGTGGACGCAAAATTTTTGAGTTTAGGTGCACTTTAAGCAGAATATATGGCCCCATTAGTGTTTCAGCTTTTGATCATCGCTTAAGTTAAAACCAAGAGAATATGAGACGAGAGAGCAAATCCCTCACATGTGGCCCTATTCCGATGAAAATTATTTGAAATCTAATAACTCTGTGATGACATCTTATTGGTCAGTTAGAGCGAGAGTGGATCGAGCGGTCATGGGAACAACAGAACAGTCTAAAAATAAATTTCAAATAATTAACAATTATTTCATGAACGCGCGTTGGATATGAGATGGTAAATAGCCAAAGAGGCGCGTAGCGCCGAGTTGGCTATAACCAGTCTCATATCCAAGCGCGAATGGAATAATTGTTTTATTAAATTCCTTAAACTCCAAAAGTTTGGAAGTACGAAATACGAGCGAAAAAATCAAGAAAATCCGAAAGAAATCGGAAAAACTTGATGAAGATGCGATGTTGTGCCTTTTCGCGTGCTTCTAAACGTCGGAATTGATCCAAACTTTCCATAAAGTTTTTTTTCCTTTATTCAAAGAGAAATTTAGCTTAGCGACGCTTAGCGCAATCAATTGCTATATAGGGTCAAACTAAGGTATATGAGCTGATACCGAGATTAAGCGAACCAATCAGAGCACGAGAAATCATTAACCGAGGTTGAAAATTTAATAATTATCATTTGTTAAGTCTCTTACCTCAAATCCTCTTGTTAACGACTACGAAGATAACAATGTATCGCACAATTCCCTCTATTAGCAAAATAATTAAAGATTTCTCCAACAGATTACAGATTGTGGGTGACCGTATCTCGTATCTGGAACGTATTCAGCTCGGCTCAGAATATTTAACTCTTACACGTAACTGGATAGGGTCTAACCTTTTTTATCTTATTAAATTTTCTGTAGGTTCTAGATGCGATGGATGAAATAGGAGACCTTGTGTTCGCAAAATACGGAAAACAACATAGAAAAGAACTTTAGATTCGAGAACAAGCATAAAAAGGTTAACGCTACTAAGCTAAACCTATTATGCTTAGAAGCATATGAATTTTGGGAGAATTGGGGGAAATCGAGTAAAATAAAAAACGGGGCACGCAATGCGTGCAATTAGGTAGGACTCTATAATGATTCGATGGTTTTTCTTTCACAGAAACTAATGTAATTTTTTAGTTCAGTTTTGGTAAGGTGTAGAGAAGTGTTCGGTGTCCGTCCTTTCATTTATTTGTATTGCTGAGGGGTTGCGTCATGAAACAATTTTATGTTAATAACCTATTAGTTTGAACCTTGTTTCGAGCAAAATATGCTTACCTTTGCGAAAGGGCTTAATTAAAAGATGTATTTCTCGAAAAGCATATTATCTTTTGTTCGATGTTGTTTACATTTGTCTTTTTTTCTGCATTAGTATCGGCTGTAAAAATCGGATTAATAATATTTGCACTCCAGATTTGGACATAATAGGCTGCCATAGCAACAGTTATTCGCATGTTTAGTTGAAAGTTAACTCTTGACAAAAAATCAAAGGCTTAAAACTTGGGTCACTGACTGTTTAGCAACAAAGTTTTATAAATCCAAAGAAAAATAAAAATTGATATTTTGGTCATAGTAGCACTTTAAAGAAAAAATATAGCGTGTTTTCAGATGGCATTCCCGTTGCTGTGGTAACCTATTATGTCACAACAATGAGCGCATCTTGCTACACTATAACTGTTGTTTTATACGGTACTATAACTTCGCAGTTGCACTCCCCTGGGGCATGTCACTGCGCATGCACCCAACTGACAACGAATGGATGACGCCTCACATTAAGGAAAAGATACACGAAGACAAAGATCCGCTGTATAAATACGCAC
>OX421455.1:12018667-12021167 GCA_949126865.1 Montipora capitata | reverse complement strand
CGTATGTATTATAACACAACTTATAAAAATCAGTTGGCAACTGACCATAAATTTATGAATGCAAAGGTTCTTCAACTGGACACATCCTGCTCGGGAGCGGTTGACAGTACCATTTTGTTCAAAGCCACTTATAAGCTGTTAGCTAAACTTCGCGAATGGGCGAACCATTGCATAACCATGCAGGTAGCACTCGGTAGCGCTTTGATTAATATCGCGCATGCGCTTTACAAGCGTAGGTGTGATTTGTGACTGAACGCAAAATAAAACGAAGCCGGAATTTAACCTCGGCCGTTTCCCCTGGAAAGCCCGAGTAATTATCACTAGTAATTATCAGGTAATTTATATCAGTCAAGCGGCATTGCAAGTTACCCATTTGCAAACCAAGATTTCGAACAAGAACAAAGCAACGATACTCATTACGATCGGCAGTTCCTTTTCTTCATTTTTGGTCACCACTGTGCGTAACTGAGGATTAAAAATTAATTAGTACGAACCTCAGTTCTGAATGTCAGTTACTTCCTAAGTAGCTTCAAAGTTCAGATGTTTGGACAGCTCGTGATCTATAATGCATGGTGCCACCGTGCAACGACACGTGATTTACACTACCAAGGCTGCTACGTGATACTCTAATCATCACGGTGCTTATTTAATGCTTATTTACACACGAGCAAGTTTTCCTGACAAGTTTTATTTGCTCGTGTGTAAAGAGAAACTTGTCAAGTTTTTCCTTGACAAGTGCAATTGTCCAAAAGCTAGCATGAGCTTTTGAACAAGTGCACTTGTCAAGGAAAAACTTAACAAGTTGCAGAACCTGCTGGTCTGTACACTTGTCAAGAAAATAAAGAAATTGCGGGCGCTCAGCGGTATTGTTCGCGTTCTCGCTTTATAATGGCGGATGATCATAGCAGAGAAAAGCACTGTTCGTGTCCTTATTAAAGATTAGGAGAAGGTTTGTGGAAAACCGAAGTAGATTCCTATAGGAATCGAAACAAGAACTATCAAGAGATGAAGTTCCTTGTTTAAATCTTGCTGCACAATTAATTAAAAGGTGAAAGACTGTTAATCTTTATGAGCAAGTTTGGAATAAATAAAAATGTACTTAATGGTTAAAAAAGGAACTTTTTTTGTTGTCCACTGTCTACTTACTTCTATTGCTGGCTACGGTGAAAACTTGTCAAAGCAAACTTGTTTATTTGTTAACACGAGCATTTGAAACTTGTCAAGGCAAAACTCGTCAAAGAAAACTTGTCGTTTATACACATGAACCAAAGAAATTGTCAATGACACTCGCCTTGCTCGTGTGTAACCGGCTTAAGTAATGTGGCAGTTAAAAACTGGGAAATGGGTGAATTAGGGACATTTCATAAATCAACATTTGCCTAAATAAATATCAATAAATCAACGACACAGCGATCCCTTTAAAAAGCCCTTTCCTTATATTAAAGTACAGATGATTCAATATGCCAGTACGATCGCAGCTGAGAGGACGTCGGGGGTATAAGTAATACAAAAATGGCTTTTCTTCAGAAAAAAATGAATTATCAGCTCTCCAAGAAGAAAAGCTTCATGATTTCAAAGAATCTTTTGTAGAGCAGTACCAAGAAACGCCATTGTATGCAGTATTTTTGACGTACTTTTTTTTCTTTTACCAATTTCCTTTTAAATGCTTGCGGTTGTATTTGGTAAAAATTGGACTTCGAAAACCAGACGAACCCAAAGAACGTGGAAACAAAGTAAGTATGCATGCAACCGAGCATGATAGTTATAATGGTAATATCATTCATTCGAACTTGTTACAGCTGTACCTGAATGAAAGGTTAATTAGCAATCATGATACTAAAGTTTCAATATTGTCTGCAAAGGTTAATTGTCATGATTGCAATCAAATTCCTTGTCTATTCTTGTCGGAAATAGGTAACAAGTGTACACTTTCTAGTTTATTATATCTCACGGAACGATGTACCTCTCCAATGCAATTGTCTTCCTTTATGGACACGATAAATAACGTGATTGTTCTCCGCAGATTAGGCCGTCCCCAAAGCAGGGGACAAGCCAGTAGAGTCAATGTCGACATATTTTTCTCCGACACAGACAGAGGCTCTCATGTCGAATAGTGTCTGACTCATGTTTACTCTAGGGTTGCCGTTCAAACTGAAAATTTGTACGGGCAAAACCACTGTTTATATTTCACATTAAAAGTTTAAAAAATGTTTTACTAAGTATCTTTTTTGTTTTGAAAACTAAAAAAAACGTGGGTCGGACGGACGACAGAGAAAAAATTGGGACGGCATAAAGGCTTTGTTTGTGGTAATGTCGCAAAAGTAATAACAGTTAACTACAGGGTTATGTGTGTGTTTTGCATGTCCTACGCGATGAAAGTATTTCAACATGTCAACAATTATGTAAGATTTGCCACTCGCAATAATTGAACTGTTTTGCATGACTACCGAAGTACGTTTTTAAAACGATAAAACGATGTTTTGTGGGCGATTCTCTAACA
>OX421455.1:11996167-12008667 GCA_949126865.1 Montipora capitata | reverse complement strand
GAAGTGGCCAAAGGTTACCAGACAAATGAACCTGTAACTTTAAGTATACGTAGCTGCAACGTGTTGTAATAAAGAGAAGTAACGGTTATCTGTTAATAATTAACACTGAACTAAATTTACCAATGGAAACACTCAGCACATCAATACGATCAGAGTATACTTTTACTAAAGCTGCTCGAGGAATGTCAGGAAATTAGTGAGATTTCTTTGGAATACTGAGTGGAAATCGGCCACTTTATTTATTCGCTTTGGTTTGTGTATGAACCGATTGAATTAGAATAGGCTTTATCACGGTTGTGACCACCATTTGGATGGGTAGGCAATGCGTAAAGAATTTGTAGTGTTTATATGGGGATTCGATGTCAAATAACTTTCGTTAAACGCTAATTCTGAAAATTTTTATAAATTGAAAACTGAAGGTACAGGGCAAAAGATTATACAGACCAGATTTTAGGCACTAACCCTTTACAGAAGTTGCCCGGCAGCGTTTTCAATTTTTCCATATATTTGTGTGTAATTTGTTCCCGCCAATTTTCAGTAACAATTACAGACAAAGTATGGAAAAATCGAAACGCTACCACGCAGCTTTTAACGAAGTCCCTAGTTCCCTAGTCCCTAAAAATTGGTCTGTATAATCCTTTACCCAGTACCTTCAGTTCGCGATTCATAATTTTTTAGAACTACAGGCAATTGCAAAAAGAGTTGAGACACTCACTGTTATAAACCGTACAATGCGTGTCATCCAAGTCAACGCATCCCCAGCCTCCCTCCCCCAAGCAAAGTTGTTCCCCCCTGCATTTTCCATTCAAACTAAAGAGTATCAACATTGAAAAAGGGGGGGAGGGGAGGGAGGGGCGTTAAGACTTTTTTATGAAGTGGAAGATGAGTTTTAGAAAGAAGAAGTGAATTTTCGATGCAGTGTCTCAACCTTTTTGCAACTGCTTGTAGCGTTTAACGTAAATTTCTTGACATCGGATCCCCATATAAGCACTACAAATTCCTCGCGCTTTGCCTTCCTTTGCGCTTTGCAAAATGACGGTCAAAACCGTGATAAGGCCTATTTTGTATACCACACCCGCATGGAGCTCACGAAGGATAGGATTTTTCACACCAAACATGTCACCGATTTTAAAGGGTGAGAAAACTAGCTTAAGGTTTCGGTAAATGAAAATGAGGTGTCCGCGGAAAAATGAAACTGTCGCGGCGCTATTTTTTGTATATGGTCAAACTATATATCACATTAAAGTATTTGAATAAAGTTTTTTATTATATCTCTCAGATAGTACGCGCGCTGTAATTGGCTAAATTAGCGGGCCGTATTCTACAGTACGGCCCGCTGTACAGCCCGCTAAATTTAAAATTTCGACAAAACATCATCTAGCGAGTTTTTCATGTCATTTCTGTTGCATCAACTTGTACTGAAAACTGTTTGAATCTTGCAAGCAACTATTTCAAACTTAACAGCCAAGAAGATTTCATTTTTGGGATTTTGGCGCGGCATTCTTTGTGGCAGTTGAACCTTCCGCTTCACTTTCACTAGTTTCCTTGCCCGCGCGCCGGTTAACCTCAGAGATATAATAAATATCTTACTAACCTCGTTTTCTCGGTCCGTACTGTAAGTTACGGATCCTCGTTTTTTCCCGTTGATTTATGGCCCGCGCGCTTCGCGCTTGGGCCATAAATCAACGGGAAAAAACTCGGTCCGTAACTTACAGTACGGACCTCGAACTCGGTTAGTAAGAGGTATATATTTTTGGCATTTAATATTGCCTTTTAGTTTTGAGGCCTCAAACTCAGAACGACCGAGTCTGCTACAGAAGCTCCTGCCCCTTCACTTTATTGCGAAAATAACCGCACTTTGTTGCATCTTGATTTGTTAAGAATCGAAGGAAATATCAAGCACCAAAATCGAAACTCTCACCTCATACTTAATTTGGGAAGAAAAAGTGCCATAAAATCAGTCTCGGAGGACAAACGAAAGATTCCTCACACGGTATTTGGGGTAGTACAATCAACTATTAGAACGGAAAATTTGGAAGCGATATCGATCTTAAAACCCGTCGGGACAGGAGATCCGAGAAGTTGCAATGTTGGCTTCAAAATAAACCCCTAGAAAATCGAGCTTGAAGATTTTGCGTGCAGTTCACGGTCTGCTGAATAACTCCGCCCCATACTTGAAAGCCAATTATGCTGAGCCAATCAGCGTTTGGGCACGTGGTAAGTACGGGTCCGCAAATGATCCCAGAGCCGCAAATGATCCCTAAACCGTACCGAAAATGATACCAGGGCCACAAATGATCCCCATATTGGACCGCAAATGATCCCGGAACGCAAATGATCCCGAAAAAAAAGTGAGGAATGGCATGGAGGATGGAATGGTCAGGATAGAAGAGCGCTTATTATTATTAAAAATCACTTTAAATGGCTCACACAGGTTTCTGTCTCATTATAGACCACTTTCATAAATGGCGACCACTTTTATATTGTTTTGTATTTATGTTAATTAGACCTACTGCCCTCGTTTTGAAACAAATATTCTTTTGAAATTTACTCGTCGTAGCGAGGCTAGAAAGGCTTATTAGCATTAAAGCAAAAGATTACTTTATTTGGCCGCCATTATGAAAGAGATCTATAGTTTTCCAGAAGGACTGAATTTGTTTCTTACCACGCTGTTATAAATTTGCCACATTTTAAGTTAATTATCGGATACAATCATCAAAAACTAACTTGGACGCAATTCTAAACTGATTGTGACCAGAGCCCCGTTTCTCAAACCCTGCGTGTGTTTGCCAGAGTTGTTCGAATATCAGGACTATTTTTTTTGTTTCGTGGTTTTGCAGCTACCGGTCATGCGTGACTGACACTCAAAGACATTTGCATGTTCATTACGAAATGTCCCTGAATCGAGGCCGCTGGCAGACCCGATTTTTCTAGGAAGATAAAAAAAGACTGCTCGCAGGGTTCGAAAAACGGGCCCCTGGTCACAATCAGTTTAGAACTGCGTCCAAGTTAGTTTTTGATGATTGTATCCGATAATTAAATGTGGCAAATTTATAACAGCGTGGTAAGAAACAAAATACAGTCTTTCTGGAAAACTATAATAAAGCAGAAACCTTTATGAGCCATGATTTAAAGTGATTTTAATAAAAGCGCTCTTCACGTTAATTCTCTATCCAGACCACTCCATCCTCCATGCCATTCCTCACTTTTTTTTCAGGATCATTTGCGGTCCAATATTGGGATGATTTGCGTTCTGGGATCACTTGCGGTCCAATATTGGGATTACTTGCGGTCCTGATATCATTTGCGATACAGTTTGGGGATCATTTGCGGACCCGTACGTTTGTAGATAGTGCGTGAAGGCTGCCAACTGACACCCAATCCTTTCACGTGTGATTGACATGATACTTCAATCATTTTTTCGCGCGAGGGGGGGTGGGGGAAACGAAACAAAGAAAAGCGATTTTAGTGGTTTTATAATTAAATTTTCAGCTTTTCTTTTTCGGGAAAATATACTTCACAGCCCACCGATTCAAGATCCGAGATGCCCAAATTTACCTTTACCGAGACCTTAATGTCTATGCTGTTACAGTAACGTTTAACAAAGTGGCGAACCTTTTTTTGCATGATGATAGAAAAAAGACCAATATAAGGTAATTTAAAGTAAAAGGTACGTGGTGTCATAGACGGAAGCCGGGGGATTACAGTCTTGAAGGGTAAATGTGAGGTAACGATGAATAATATTTTCAACTAGATGGACTGGAAAAATATTTTTTTGAAGGATATTGGTGAGTTTCGTGATGTCCTTGTGAAAACCCACCCAAGTGTTGTTGATCTTGTAGGATCTATCAACGAGTGTACTTTGTAATTCAAGCTAAAGATGACAGAAAATTCTGTTGAAACATGTTTTTCAAAAACGTTGCGTTGTTTCTTAAAATTGTAATATGTCTGCTACTATTTAGACCGAATTAGAATTAAGCTTATTCAAAGGCACTAAAACCAGCACTCCTTTCAATTACTGTAGGATAGTTTCAACTCCTATAAATTGCGCAAAAGGCACAATCAGTAATATATAACTTTTAAAAATTTGTGCAGGGTGTTGAAAGTTTTTTTTAAATTTGGTGAGTTGTGTGGCAGCATAATTGGTCTGGGTCTTTTGGACTGAGAATTTGTAGGATTGGTTAATTGGTGTTTTATTTTAATTTATAAATAGAGTTGCCAGGTTAACGTTCTTGGAAAATAACGCAAGTGGTTAGCGATAAGCGAGTATTAAAGTAAACTAAAGATTGTTTCGTGGCGTGCGCAATACTCAGTTGTAGCATTAGAGAAAATGTCTTTTTCAAGTTTACCAACTCTTCAATCGGGTGTTGAATCCAACAACGATTTTTTCTTCCTGTAAATAAACACAAGCTGACCTTCTGACCTCTATAGTTTTCAACTTTTCCAGAGCGAGAATTAAAAATGTCACACACACGCTTGCTTCCAAAACGCAGTTTTATTATCAGCAAGAAAATGAAATGAACAGTGTAGTGTATTACCCATTGGCGCATGCGTGCAAGAGGTTGGTTACGAACACGTTGCCCGCCATTAAACTGTTGAGTTAATGTGCGTTGGTTTAATCCGAGTGTTTACTAATTAAATCCGAACCATCCGGGCGGGATACAACAAACAGCAATGGATAAGGGCCTTTTACTGACTGTGATCGAGCTAAGTGTTCCAAGTGTTTGCCGAAGACTTGCCTTGCCTCTTTGTTCAGTTCCGGCAGCCTGAGCGGAAGACACGCACAACAATATTTGAAAAGAATAATGGATCCGGCGGTGGATTCGCTGTTCGTGATTCTTTACAATGTAGTCCAAGAAGTTATTTCTTCACTTCTTTACCAAAAATAAGGATACATTAATTCTGATCGTTCCAGCCGTTAATCGAGGAATTCCCAAATTCGGTACTCTTCACTGCCATTCCAAGGGACGTATACAAAACATGAACCTCGGGTTCATGGACCACCCCTGTGGACCACCCTCATTTTGCAAAGTTACAAGCAGAACAGTCTTTAGACAAAAGTGGGAATTGGTCGTCGCACTTATCTGGAAATTTAAGGAATTGTCTCTTATAGATACATAAAAAATTCAGTTGGCTTCAACAGGATTCGAACCCATGCCCTCTGCGACGATGCCTGTGCAATGCTCTACCGACTGAGGGTTGAAGCCACTCAGCTGGGAGCAGGTCAATTTGTTCGTCTCATTTGTTTCGGTGAAGGACTCGATGAATGAAATGAACGTATATTTGAAAAGTGGTTATAGACGAATCCCTTTGGAGCCACCAAATATGTGGTATAAGTGTCTTTATTAAATTATCAACCTCGGATAATGCAGTTCACGTGCTCTGATTGGTTCAATCAATCTCAGTTATCACTCATATACCTTAGTTTGACTTTATATGGTAAATGATTGCGCTAAGCGTTGCTAAGCTAAAAATGTCTTCCCCGGAAGGCGAAATTTCTCCCTGAATAAAGTCAAAAGATAAAAAAAAAACTTTTTTTGGAAAGTTTGGATAAATTCCGACGTTTAGAAGTACGCGAAAAGGCAAGAAATGTTTTTGTGATGAGCCTACTTCTGTCTGACCACAAGGTATTACAAAGCATCGCATCTTCATCAAGCTTTTTCGATTTCGCTGAGGTTTTCTCGCTTTCTTCGCTCGTATTTCTTACTTCCAAATTTTTGGAGTTTAAGGAATTTAATAAAACAATTATTCCATTCGCGCTTGTTGGATATGACATTGGTTATAGCCAACTCGGCGCTACGCACCTCGTTGGCTATTTACCATCTCATATACAACGCGCGCTCATGGGATAATTTTTAAATAACAGACAAATTGCTTATATCAGTAGCCCATAACTAGGCACGAACAATAGCACTATATTCCTGTCACGGCGTTTTCACAGACCGCGATTTATTTTTGGATTGAATTACCCGCTAACGAGACTCCTGCAAGAGCCCGATAACCAATCACGAGAAACTAACTTGACGACATACCGTCACCGAGCCGGAATTGTCTTTGTCTTTTTGCCTAAAATGTAGTCTAAAAATAGATTGTACATGGGCTCCTGGTCTGTAAAAATACTGTGACATAGATATTGGGCTTGGGGCTTTTCCATGGAGTTGGGGTCCATGTTTTGTACACGTCCCATTCCAAGAGCAGATGGTTCGACAACGATTCCGTTTCGACTCGATGACATGTTGTGTAGAGCAAGTTATGCATAAATAATATTAGAAACTAAAATTCTAATAAACATAGCTTATATTCCTATGGAAAAAAGAATTATATAGCCCATTTGATGTCCGATGGAAACAGACTCTTTTACACAGTCATAGAATTAAGAGTTTCGGGGCCCTGAAAATGGTGACTGAAGTAATGTGGGCGCGCAGTGTAACGTGGGTGAGTAACGTTCTTTTAAGGTTCTGATTAGAAGTGACAGACTCATATTGTCGATCCTTTTTAGGCTTACTGGAAAAATTACCAGGTCTATCAACACTGGCTCTTATAATTATCTTGGGTTTGCGCAAAATGCGGGGCCATGTGTTGAAGTCATCGAAGAAGCAGTGACGAAACACGGTCTGGCTTGTTGCAGTCCAAGGCATGAATATGGTGAGTTCTGAAAAAGGATTTTGAATGGAGTGCCGCAAAACCAAAGCAATTGTGTGATGTTGACCAATTACAAGAAATTCCGACCACTAAATGAGCCAATCAGAGCGCAGGGCAAGTCTAAACGCTCAAAAGATTGAAGGCAAGGCAGAAATCAGCTTGCTTAGTCGCTTCTGATTGGCAGAGGTTTTGTCACAAGATGTTTTAGCCACGAAATAAGGGTAGAAATGCAAAACGAAAACAGCTAAGAGATGCAGGTTCTGTTCTACTTTCAACTTTTAATTGACAGTAACTCTACAGCGCTAAAACGAGACGTTTAACAACTCGTTTATAATAACTACATATGTTTTGGAAAGCTGCAGTATTGTCAATAAAAGAACTTAGTTAAAAAACGTTATTACATCCCAGAGACAGGGTCTTGCGCAGGTCGCTGAAGCCAAGTGTTTGTGTCTGTTTTTTTCTCGAATTTAAGAGCACTTGTATATAGCGTGTATATGCATGATTTTGTAAGCGTTACCAAAAGAAAATTTATTAATATTTCGCTAACTTATTTTCTGTCTTCTTATGAGCTTTCAATTCTCTGCGGTTCGCAAGATAGCAAACACAGAGCTTGGGATTCCTGTGACGGTAACCACCTACGTTGTTAAGACTCCTCATTTCCGTAAGGTCAGCCTGATCTCTAAAGTAGACGTGAGGAGATGCAGAGATAAGTTTCACCTTGCGACTAAATTAAATCCATTCTGATATTTAACTTTCTTCAAGCTTTGGTTCACACCAGTTTCGAGGTAAAAACAGAGAAAATCAATCAAACAGGATGAAAGATTTATGAACTCTCCAAACTGTGCTTAGCAATATTCTTAATCCACTCTGAAACAATGAAACTCGGGAAATACATATTGAATGATCCCAGAACTGTGTCATTTTACTTGACTGCGTATAATGTATCCATTCACCTTAAGTTACCGTTCATCATTGAACTCTCCCCGATCTTCCTATCTTTTGACTCACGCTCATCCAAGGCATCGTACTCGTCTACCTCGTGCAAGAAAAGCCAGGGGATATTCCACTAAAAATAGTCTAAAGTCTTGAGAGATGTATATAAACAGGTATAATTGACATGCCGTATCGCCTATTTTGTTCGTGGAATTGACGTGGTGTGATTTTGTCCCTATTAGGAACCATTGGGCTGCACAATGAACTGGAAACTCTCGTGGCTCGTTTTGTTGGGAAGCCTGCTGCAATAGTTTGCAACCAATTCTACCAGCATACCCACTCTGGTGGGTAAGAAAGATTTGATCATCAGTGACGAAGTGAATCACTCTTCGTTGATAGAGGGAGCCCGGAGGTCAGAGGCTGCAGTCAAAGTCTTCAAACATAACAGTGAGTAACTGCTGGAATCATACTTTAGCCGTGACAACGATTGCACTAAAATCTCACCTTGAATTTGCACGCATGTCAGTTTGTGCCGAATAGCTCAGAATCACCTTTCCGGGTGGAACGGAAGGCTTGTCAGTAAATGGTCGTTTGAATTCAGATGCCGTGATTCGAAGCTGCTGGAAACGAGTAGGAATAGAACCAAGTCATATTCTCTAAAGTCTAAAATCGGTTATCTCAGTTTTTTTTTGGTTGTCTCTTCTCAGAAAGGTTCCAGGGTAATCAAATGAGATTTGGAATTCAAATCAATAAAAAGTGTTGCCATTTAACACATATGCCATATTTTTTTAAACAAAAGCAAGTATTTGCACATTATTGGAGTTTCGAATTAAGTCCCCGGAGAGTTGGTTTGGGGCACCCATAGGCAGCCCAAGTTCGCTATACGATTTATAGGCTTTGTGTGGGAAAATTAACTTTGAGCTTATAAATGCTAAAGTAAGCTATAAATGTAGAAATAAACTTCACTTACCTCTTCGTACAGTTGTCCTCGTATTGTCTGTGCAATCGGAGCGCAAATTGTGTCCATTTTAGCCGGGCTTGGGGCTTACGAATTTTTACGATGTCGTTAATAGGCCACTTGCACTAAGAGGTCACGTGACCAATGCTTCCCTTAAACAGTGAGTTGTAATCTTGCTGTTGCCAAAAATTGACAGAGCACATAAAAATTATCTTACACGCGAAATTTGAGAGGAAACGCATTTAAGGGAGATATCTTATGGTACTTTGATTTTTCAACAAAGTAGCATGATTTGTCTTGGCCGCCATGTTGGAGGGCATACTCTTGCCCTCCAACATGGCGGCCAAAACTACTTTTTGCTTATATCTTGTTAAATGTTTGATAGTTGAGTTCAGATGTGCCATAAACGTTACCACATCATCTTTTCAACATTTTCCTTGAAGTTCAAGTGCAAAATTTGTGTCAGAAAGCGGTAATTCATAATTTTAAAAAATCAAGTTTGGGTCACGTGACCAGCTACGGACTTTCTCATTTTAAGCAAATGGTGCGGGTTTGAAAAACCAAATCACTATTATTTTGTTTAAGAGATGACCCACTAATAGTGTTTCGAAGGCAAAATCATGTAACTTTCATTTTCATAAAAACGATGTCACATGACCTCTTAGTGCAAGTGGCCTATTGTTATTTTCCCTCATAAATAGAAGAAAGGCGGGTGACTCGCGGCGATCTCGTCCCACAAATTACTCTCGCATCACAAAGCAACGGACCGAATCTCCATCAAAGCACCACTGCCTTAAGGTCCGATAAATTTCGTATCACATCAACTCCACTCCGGGATCGCTCTGCGATTTTTGACGAATAAATTCCAAACAATGTTCGGCTTTTTATAATCTTCTCAAGCGCTCCCCTCTTTGTGTGGCTACGGCAGTTATAGCTTGATGGCGATCAGATTCTGCACTCTCATTGGCCAAGTGTTTCAAGTGTCCCATGAGAAAGCAGAATGTAATTTTGTACGTGTATCAGTTTAGAGATCTTCAAGTTTCAGTGCTCTTGACGTGAGTTATCGAGGTGTGATTTGGTTTAGGTCCACGATTTATGGATCAAAAATTCTGGCGAGTCTTTTGCTTGAGTTCCCTTGTTCCCAAAATTACTTCCAAACTTGTTCTCATGATCAGCTTTTTGATCCCTAATATGGTTTATGTTCCCTTGTTCCCTGAAATATTTCGTCTTTGTTTCCCTGTTCCCCAGTTCAAACTTGCAACGTTCCCTTGTTTCCCGAAACCCCTGGGAGACCCTCAGTAAACGTCAGTACGTGTATTTCTAGACACTGGAAGTTTCAGCACACTTGACCTGAGTTTTCGAGGTGTGATGTGGTCTAGCTTCAGCATTTATGGATCAAAAATTCTCTTTCAGACATGGCGAGTCTTGAAAAAGTTCTTCGGGAATCAGTTTTGCAGGGAAATCCCCGAACTCACAGACCCTGGGGAAAAATACTTATCATAGTTGAAGGTGTTTACAGGTAAAAGAAACTTATTGAACTGTTCTGTTGGATCATGAAATAAAAAAAAAAAATCTTTATCTTGAAGCACTGTTACACTAGGCAACGTTTCTTGCAACTTGTCTCGTTTTCGATGATCACATGAGGTTAAACGAACTGTTACATCTTCATTGGGTGGTGCTTCATCGATCAAACCGTTGTAACAGCATTTGCAGGACAGATCTTACACTACACCATACTCGTTGCAACGTTGTGTGAAGCGTTACGTTGTCTCGCCATGGCGTTGAGAGACAATGTTTTGTGCAACTTGTCTCGCCATGGCGTTGAAGGACAAGTTGCAGGAAAGACTGCATAGCGTAACAGCGCCTTTAACGCTAGAAATAGTGGTGAACGCATCGAAAAGATTGCCAGATAATCACCGGCTCATCTGCGTTTCGGGACAAGTAAAACGTAGTGGCAAAAACACAATCAGCAATGTTTTGCGTGCGACCTGGGCCATGTTGCCACTAGAGAGAAGATACCCGTACGCACCTGCTGACTTGCCACGGCAAGAGGAGAGCTTGGCTGCTCACTGCACGGGACATCCCGCAATCCACGAGTAAAAAAAATTGACCCCGGGCTGTGTAAATGCTGAAAACTTTTTTATGGAAAAAGGGAGCAAACTGAACAAGGCTAAAGGACCCAATCCTGACCTATCTAGCCCACATATTTGCTAAGAAGACTTTGAAATGATGCAAGGCTGGTAGTCTGGCTACGTTTTATTCAATATTTCCAATTATTTCACCAGACGTAATGTGAGAGATGAGAAAAAAAGAGAAAAAAATATGGGTTCAGTCTAGGTTGGTTACCTTTCTTCGAGTCTGCTCAAACCTTAAGGTTTAAGACTTTAACGGTCCCCTGTCATAGCATTGTGAGATGAGTGTACGAGTTCTGGTGGGATAACAAGTCATGTAAGAAGAAAGTTGTCATATATCAGTTCGACCTGTCACTCATCATCACCTATCATAAAAAATCGGAGTCAAAGTGTGAAGCGGTATAGGTGATGTACTTACGGTTTGCACTTTTAAATTTAGTATGGAAGGATCCGTCGTACGGTTGCCTGAGGTGGTGGCTCTCAAAAACAAATACAAGGCGTATCTCTATTTGGACGAGGCACACAGTATTGGAGCCATGGGACCAGTGGAAGGGGGGTCACGCATTACCTTGGAGTGGACCCTGCTGATGTCGATATTATGACGGGGACATGGCTTTGGAGGAGCGGGAGGTTACATTGCTGCAACACAGGTGACCTTTCAATATTTAATTTACCATCTTATATATAATTACCTTACGTTTGATTTGATTTATAGGATAAAAATGCTTCCAAATAGTAGTGGGTGGTCTCTGGCCCAATGTTAAGGTTGTTGGGTTTGGGTGAGGGCGCTTTGGGTTTAAAGCACGCTCTAACTGGTTGTGGCTTCAATGGGTACCAAATTCACACTTTGAATAGCATTTGGTCACCTATACCACGTAAACGTATGCACAGCCACACAAGCTTCAAGCCACAGGCCACGCAATATAGAGGTTATAAATAGGGGTGATGTGATTGGCTCGCTACACTTCTGATACTTACAGGCTATAGAGTTTCCTATAACTCAGTGGTAGAGCATTGGAATTAGTAATCGGAAGATTTAGGTTCGACTCCTACAAAGGAGCGCTCGGATTCTTTCCGATTATCCCCGAGTTATCATCGAAATCATGGATCATGGCCTGGGCTCCCACGAGTCTCCTATTGCTCAGTGGTAGAGCATCCAAACTAGTCATCGGAAGGTCGAAGGTCCGACTCCTTCAAAGGGGCTGTCGGATTTTTTCAGAGTATGGGCGAGTCCTAGCTCCCACAAGTCTCCTATTGCTCAGTGGTAGAGCATCCGAACTAGTCATCGGAAGGTCGTAGGTTCGACTCCTGCAAAGGAGCACTCGGATTTTTTCCGATTATCCCCGAGTCATCAACCGGTGATAAATAAATCTCTTCATTTCGTCCAATTGTGGTAACATATAACATCTCTTTCAGTACACTATGCTGTTTTTACGTTACAGGAGATTGTTGACCATATCAGAGGTCGTTTCCATAGTGCAGCCTATGCGTCTTCCATGTCACCGCCTGTTGCCATGCAAGCTATTTCATCCATGAGAATAATCATGGATGAAGATGGCACATATGAAGGTTAGTTACATAGTATTTGCTAAACATGATTGTTTAATAAACATGAGCTATTAGTCTTCTTCGTCCCTGTTTGATGGCATAACAGGCTTTCGAACCAGTTTCCGAGGAAGCGATGCGCTAAATCCCTTGTGGGGGTGAATTGTAAGTACCTCTTTGTTTCAACTATTGAAGCCATATACTAAAATTAATGGCTCTTCCTTCGTATCCATTTTTCAGGAAAGAAACGACTGACAGCTTTGGCTGAAAACAATAAGTAAGAAAATAAT